>JANJGN010000034.1:19400202-19784329 GCA_026770705.1 Isurus oxyrinchus | reverse complement strand
ACTCCCCCATCCTCCTCTCTATTTCCTCACTCCCCCCATCCTCTCTCTCTCTATTTGCACACTCCCCTACTCCTCCTCTCTCTATTTCCACACTCCCCCCATCCTCCTTTCTGTTTCTACACTCCCCCCATCCTCCTCTCTATTTCCACACTCCCCCCCATCCTCTCTCTCTATTTCCACATCTCCCCATCCTCTCTCTCTATTTCCACACTCCCCCCATCCTCTCTCTCTATTTCCACACTCCCCCCATCGTCTTTCTCTATTTCCACACTCCCCCCATCCCCTCTCTCTATTTCACACTCCCCCCATCCTCTCTCTCTATTTCCACACTCCCCCCATCGTCTTTCTCTTTTCCACACTCCCCCCATCCCCTCTCTCTATTTCCACACTCCCCCCATCCTCTCTCTCTCTATTTCCACACTCCCCCAATCCTCTCTCCTCTATTTCCACACTCCCCCCATCCTCTTTCTCTATTTCCACACTCCCCCCATCCACTCTCTCTATTTCCACACTCCCCCCATCCTCTTTCTCTATTTCCACCCTCCCCCCATCCCCTCTCTCTCTTTCCACACTCCCCCCATCCTCTCTCACTATTTCCACACTCCCCCCATCCTCTTTCTCTATTTCCACACTCCCCCCATCCTCTCTCTATTTCCACACTCCCCCTATCCTCCTCTCTATTTCCACACTCCCGCTGTCCTCTCTCTCTCTATTTCCACACTCCCCCCATCCTCCTCTCTATTTCCACACTCCCCCCATCCTCTCTCTATTTCCACACTCCCCCCATCCTCTTTCTCTATTTCCACAGTCCCCCCATCCTCTCTCTCTCTATTTCCACACTCCCCCCATCCTCTCTCTCTATTTCCACACTCCCCCCATCCCCTCTCTCTGTCTATTTCCACACTCCCCCCATCCTCCTCTCTATTTCCACACTCCCCCCATCCTCTCTCTCTATTTCCAAAGTCCCCCATCCTCTCTCTCTATTTCCACACTCCCCCCATCCTCTCTCTCTATTTCCACACTCCCCCCATCCTCTCTCTCTATTTCCACACTCCCCCCCCATCCTCCTCTCTATTTCCACACTCCCCCCATCCTCTTTCTCTATTTCCAACCACTCCCCCTATCCTCCTCTCTATTTCCACACTCCCGCTGTCCTCTCTCTCTCTATTTCCACACTCCCCCATCCTCCTCTCTATTCCACACTCCCCCCATCCTCTCTCTATTTCCACACTCCCCCCATCCTCTTTCTCTATTTCCACAGTCCCCCCATCCTCTCTCTCTCTATTTCCACACTCCCCCCATCCTCTCTCTCTATTTCCACACTCCCCCCATCCTCTCTCTCTCTATTTCCACACTCCCCCATCCTCCTCTCTATTTCCACACTCCCCCCATCCTCTCTCTCTATTTCCAAAGTCCCCCCATCCTCTCTCTCTCTATATCCACACTCCCTCATCCTCTCTCTCTATTTCCACACTCCCCCAATCCTCCTCTCTATTTCCACACTCCCCTCATCCTCTCTCTCTATTCCACACTCCCCTCATCCTCTCTCTCCTATTCCACACTCCCCCCCATCCTCCTCTCTCTATTTCCACACTCCCCCCCATCCTCCTCTCTATTTCCACACTCCCCCCATCCCTCTCTCTATTTCCACACTCCCCCCATCCTCTCTCTCTATTCCACACTCCCCCCATCCTCCTCTCTATTTCCACACTCCCCCCATTCTCCTCTCTAATTCCACACTCCTCCCATCCTCTCTCTATTTCCACACTCCCCCCATCCTCTCTCTCTATTTCCACACTCCCCCATCCTCTTTCTCTATTTCCACACT
This sequence comes from Isurus oxyrinchus, assembly GCA_026770705.1. Lineage (NCBI taxonomy): Eukaryota > Metazoa > Chordata > Chondrichthyes > Lamniformes > Lamnidae > Isurus > Isurus oxyrinchus. The sequence continues at coordinate 19,782,501 of JANJGN010000034.1, read as the reverse complement.
CCCCCCATCCTCTCTCTCTATTTCCACACTCCCCCCATCCTCTCTCTCTATTTCCACACTCCCCCCATCCTCTCTCTCTCTATTTCCACACTCCTCCCATCCTCTCTCTCTATTTCCACATTCCCCCCATCCTCTTTCTCTATTTCCACACTCCTCCCATCCTCTCTCTCTATTTCCACACTCCCCCCATCCTCCACTCTATTTCCACACTCCCCCCATCCTCCACTCTATTTCCACACTCCCCCCATCCTCTCTCTCTATTTCCACACTCCCCCCATCGTCTTTCTCTATTTCCACACTCCCCCCATCCCCTCTCTCTATTTCCACACTCCCCCCATCCTCTCTCTATTTCCACACTCCCCCATCCTCTCTCTCTATTTGCACACTCCCCCCATTCTCCTCTCTATTTCCACACTCCCCTCATCCTCTCTCTCTATTTCCACACTCGCCCATCCTCTTTCTCTATTTCCACACTCCCCACATCCTCTTTCTCTATTTCCACACTCCCCCCATTCTCCTCTCTATTTCCACACTCCCCCCATCCTCCTCTCTATTTCCACACTCCCCCCATCCTCTCTCTCTCTATTTCCACACTCCCCCATCCTCTTTCTCTATTTCCACACTCCCCCCCATCCTCTCTCTCTATTTCCACACTCCCCCCATCCTCTTTCTCTATTCCACACTCCCCCCCATCCTCTCTCTGTATTCCACACTCCCCCATCCTCCTCTCTATTTCCACACTCCTCCCATCCTCTCTCTCTATTTCCACACTCCCCCCATCCTCCACTCTATTTCCACACTCCCCCCATCCTCTCTCTCTATTTCCACACTCCCCCCATCGTCTTTCTCTATTTCCACACTCCCCCCCCCATCCCTCTCTCTATTTCCACACTCCCCCCATCCTCTCTCTATTTCCACACTCCCCCTATCCTCCTCTCTATTTCCACACTCCCGCCATCCTCTCTCTCTCTATTTCCACACTCCCCCATCCTCCTCTCTATTTCCACACTCACCCCATCCTCTTTCTCTATTTCCACAGTCCCCCCATCCTCTCTCTCTATTTCCACACTCCCCCCATCCTCCTCTCTATTTCCACACTCACCCCATCCTCTTTCTCTATTTCCACACTCCCCACATCCTCTTTCTCTATTTCCACACTCCCCCCATTCTCCTCTCTATTTCCACACTCCCCCCATCCCTCCTCTCTATTCCACACTCCCCCCATCCTCTCTCTCTCTATTTCCACACTCCCCCCATCCTCTTTCTCTATTTCCACACTCCCCCCATCCTCTCTCTCTATTTCCACACTCCCCCCATCCTCTTTCTCTATTTCCACACTCCCCCATCCTCTTTCTCTATTTCCACACTCCCCCATCCTCTCTCTGTATTTCCACACTCCCCCATCCTCCTCTCTATTTCCACACTCCTCCCATCTTCTCTCTCTATTTCCACACTCCCCCCCATCCTCCACTCTATTTCCACACTCCCCCCATCCTCTCTCTCTATTTCCACACTCCCCCCATCGTCTTTCTCTATTTCCACACTCCCCCCCCATCCCCTCTCTCTATTTCCACACTCCCCCCATCCTCTCTCTATTTCCACACTCCCCCTATCCTCCTCTCTATTTCCACACTCCCGCCATCCTCTCTCTCTCTATTTCCACACTCCCCCCATCCTCCTCTCTATTTCCACACTCACCCCATCCTCTTTCTCTATTTCCACAGTCCCCCCATCCTCTCTCTCTATTTCCACACTCCCCCCATCCTCCTCTCTATTCCACACTCACCCCATCCTCTTTCTCTATTTCCACACACCGCCCATCCTCTCTCTCTATTTCCACACTCCCCCCATCCTCTCTCTCTATTTCCACACTCCCCCCATCCTCTCTCTGTCTATTTCTACACTCTCCCCATCCTCCTCTCTATTTCCACACTCCCCCCATCCTCCTCTCTATTTCCACACTCCCCCCATCCTCCTCTCTATTTCCACACTCCCCACATCCTCTCTCTCTATTTCCACACTCACCCCATCCTCCTCTCTCTCTATTTCCACACTCCCCCCATCCTTTCTCTCTATTTCCACACTCCCCTCATCCTCTCTCTCTATTTCCACACTCCCCCCATCCTCCTCTCTATTTCCACACTCACCCCATCCTCCTCTCTCTCTATTTCCACACTCACCCCATCCTCCTCTCTCTCTATTTCCACACTCCCCCCATCCTCCTCTCTATTTCCACACTCCCCCCATCCCCACTCTCTATTTCCACACTCCCCCCATCCTCTCTCTCTATTTCCACACTCCCCCCATCCCCTCTCTCTATTTCCACACTCACCCCATACTCTCTCTCTATTTCCACACTCCCCCCATCCTCTCTCTCTATTTCCACACTCCCCCCATCCTCCTCTCTATTTCCACACTCACCCCATCCTCTCTCTCTATTTCCACACTCACCGCATCCCCTCTCTCTCTATTTCCACACTCCGCCCATCATCCTCTCTATTTCCACACTCCCCCCATCCTCCTCTCTATTTCCACACTCCCCCCCATCCTCCTCTCTATTTCCACACTCACCCCATCCTCTTTCTCTATTTCCACACTCCCCCCATCCTCTCTCTCTATTTCCACACTCCCCTCATCCTCTCTCTCTATTTCCACACTCCCCCCATCCTCTCTCTCTCTATTTCCACACTCCCCCCATCCTCTCTCTCTATTTCCACACTGCCCCCATCCTCTCTCTCTCTATTTCCACACTCCCCTCATCCTCTCTCTCTATTTCCACACTCACCCCAAACTCTCTCTCTATTTCCACACTCCCCCCATCCTCTCTCTCTATTTCCACACTCCCCCCATCCTCTCTCTCTATTTCCACACTCCCCTCATCCTCTCTCTCTATTTCCACACTCACCCCATCCTCTCTCTCTATTTCCACACTCCCCTCATCCTCTCTCTCTATTTCCACACTCACCCCATCCTTCTCTCTATTTCCAAAATCGCCCCATCGCCACTCTCTCCATCTCCACACTCCTCTATTCCCACTCTCTCTCTGCTTCCACTGGCCCCAGTGCTCCCTCTCTCTCTATTTCCACATTCTTCCCATCCACTCTGTCCATCTCCACACTCCGCTATCCCCACTCTCTCTTTCTATCTGCACACTCCCCACATGCCTCTCGCTCTCTGTTTCCACACTCCCCCCCATTGCCACTCTCTCTCTGCTTCCTCAGTCCCCCAATCCTTTCTCTCTCTTTATTTCCACACTCTCCCCATCACCAATCTCTCCCTATCTCCACACTCCCCCAATCCCCCTCTCTCTCTATTTCCACACTCCTCCCATTGCCACTCTCTCTCTCTGCTTCCACAGTCCCCTAATCCTCTCTCTCTCTTTATTTCCACACTCTCCCCATCACCACTCTCTCCCTCTCTCCACACTCCCCCAATCCCCCCTCTCTCTCTATTTCCACACTCCCCCCATCCAATCTCTATCTCCACATTCCCCTTTCCCCACTCTTTCTTTCTATCTTCACACTCCCCACATCCCCCTCTGTCCCTATTTCCACACTCCCCCACCATCGCCACTCTCTCTCTGCTTCCACAGTCCTCCAATCCTCTCTCTCTCTCTCTATCTCCACACTCCCCCCATCCCTCTCTCTCTCTCTCTCTAGTTCCACACTCCGCCTGTTTGAAGTCAGATGGAGCACTAGGTTTGGATGGTGTTATCGTGGGGATAGAATGTGCGGCTGTTCTCAATGTCGAGAGTGTGTGGAGATTCTCGGCTGGGATCTCAGTCACTCCTCATCATTGTTACTGGGATAGACATTCTACCTTTCAACCGGAACTCTCAGCTCATGTGGGGCAGAAACAGCAGCAGAGACCAGCTGGGCCGAATGGCCTGCCTTTGTGCCACAAATACATTGTGAACGATGTAAAAATCCACAGAGCAGAATCACAAAGAGCCGGGTCTGGATTAGCTGCAACCTTCCCCTCCCCTGTAGAGACAACCTCCACTTCCCAAAACCCAGAGTGTTTGGGCACAGGTTGGCATGGCGATGGGAGGGCTTTGGAGACTAACCACCTAAACCTATTCAACCCACCAGCATGTAGCTCAGTATAACTTCCATCCACTTATTCACCACCGTTATGAACAGTTAAGGCCCTGGGGTGGGGGGATTGGGTGCTAAAAGGGTTAAATTATAACTACATTGGCAACTCTCTCATCAGCAGCAGAATGGTTGTGTTACTGAACTAGTAACCCAGAGTGAGGTGAGTTCAAACCCCACCATGGCAACTGGAGCAATTTTAAATAAATTAATTAATAAATCTGGAATTAAAGTCCATTGTAATACGCTTTTTAATATCATTACCATCGCTGAACCCCCCCACTATCAACATGGTAGAGGCTACCATTGACCAGAAACTGAACTGGACTAGCCATATAAATACTGTGGCTACAAGAGCAGGTCAGAGGCTGGGAATCGTGTGGTGAGTAACTCACCTCCTGACTCCCCAAAGCCTGTCCACCATCTACAAGGCACAAGTCAGGAGTGTGATGGAATACTCCCCACTTGCCTGGATGAGTGCAGCTCCCACAACACTCAAGAAGCTGGACACCATCCAGGACAAAGCATCCCCGCTTGATTGGAACCCCATCCACAAACACTCACTCCCTCCACCACCGACGCACAGTAGCAGCAGTGTGTGTACCATCTACAAGATGCACTGCAGCAACTCACCAAGGCTCCTTCAACAGCACCTTCCAAACCCACAACCACTACCACCTAGAAGGACAAGGGCAGCAGACACATAGCAACATCACCACCTGGAAGTTCCCCTCCAAGTCACTCACCACCCTGACTTGGAAATATATCGGCCGTTCCATCACTGTTGCTGGGCCAAAATCTTGGAACTCCCTCCCTAACAGCGCTATGGGTGTACCTACATCACGGGGACTGCAGCAGTTCAAGAAGGCAGCTCATAACCACCTTCTCAAGGGGCAATTAGGGATGGACAATAAATGTTGGCCCAGCCAGCGAAGCCCACATCCCTTGAACGGATTTAAAAAAATATGCATGACATCACTAGAAGGGAAGTGTGTCACGTGATCCAGTCTTAGTTTCACTTTTGCTTTGAGCAGAATGCACACAGCTCTGATATCTTCAGGCTTTATACCAAAGTACAACTGTTCCCATGTGCCCACTCTTCATAAACGAACGCACAAAGTATTTGCACAGTCCCTTAAGAGGGATTGGTGCCTTTATATCATTAAAATAACACAACAAGGTTTAGTCACAGTCATAGTGATCATGAAACTACTGGGTTGTCATAGAAACCCGGCTGGTTCCCGAATGTCCATTCGAGAAGGAAACCTGCCTCCCTTATCTGGAAACCTGCAAATCTCACCTGGCCTGGCCTACAAGTGACTCCAGACCCACAGGTTGACTCTTTGCCCCCCCCCCCTGCAATGGTCTATCAAGCCACTCAGTCATACAGTGACATGCAATAAACGCTGGACTTGACCCACATCCCATAAGTGACTAGATAGAAAGAAGAGGAATGTGAACGCCCCACTGTCAGGATCGGAGATCGACCGATTGTCAGGCACTAAGGGAATCGAGGGGTAGGGCAGGAGAGCGGAGTCGAGGTAGAAGAGCAGTCATGGTATTGAATGGGGGAGGGAGGTCAGGCTTGATGGCCCGAATAGCCTCCTCCGGCTCCTATTTTAAAAGTTTTTAAAAATTCATTCACGGGGATGTGGGTTTCATGGCTGGGCCCAGCATTTATTGCCCATGCCTAATTGCCCCTTGAGAAGGCTCCTTTAAACGCAAGAGTAGATTGCACAGACTAGCCCTGCGTCCCCTTGAATGTGGAAGATGATGTGTTGAAAACGATGGACGGGATTCCACAGGGTCGCTAGGGAGAAATGGTTTCCTCTGGTTGGCGGGTAGGTGTCCAGAGCAAGGGGGGGTGGGGTTGGGGGGGGGGTGGGGGGACAGAACCTTAAAATTGGAGACAGGCCGTTTGGAGGGGGGGGAGGGTGATGTCAGGAAGCACTTCCTCACACAAAGGGGGAGGGGAAATCTGGAACTCTGTCCCCCAGAGGAAGTTGTCGAGGGGGTGGGGGTGGGGTGAAGCGGAAATTCAAAAGTGGCATTGGTGGGTTTTTGCTGGGCGAGGGGGGGTTAAGGGTTAACCGAAGTGGGTGGGTGGAGTTGAGATGTAGGCCGGCCATCATCTGATTGGATGATGGAGCAGGCCTCAGGACCCTCCGCCTGTGGGTGAAAGCCTCTCATTGTCTCCATTTCTCTCTGTATTCCAGCACCTGGTTCTCTGACATCGGGAAGAAATTCGGAGGGTTTGGCAAGAAGGCTCAATGAAGGCTTGGGAAAGGTCGCGCGCACCCCCACCCCCACCCCCACCCCCGCCCCCCACCCCCACCCCCGCCACAGGACCCACTTCCCCACCCCCAACCCTTCCCTTCCCTCGTCCCTACCCCCATCCCCCTCCCTCTCCCCCTCGCCCTCCCGCACCCCTCCCCCCTCTCCCGCCCCCTCCCCCTCCCCCTCGCCAGCCCACTCCCTCTCGCCCTCCCCCAGCATCCCCACCCCCCGCCCCCCGCCACACACGCCCCTCAGCTCCCCCCTCCCCGGGAACTGCTAGCCAGCTCCCCTCCCCCACTCACCACCGCGCGCGGCCCATCCCCTCCCCCTCTTCCCGGCCCCCCTCCCGCGCCGTGCAGCCCACCACCAACGGCGCGGGAAGGCCGCCACCCCTGGCGGAGAGGAGGAGACCCCCAGCCCCTCCCCGCTCTAAAGGCCGGATCAAACCCCAGTGGAGGAACTCCTTCCCCATCGTGCGTCTCCCCTCGCGCACTGAGGTCAAGGTCGCCAGGAATCGTCCGTACGGTTAAGAAACGCTTTTACTCGCAGGGAGAGACCCACCAGCGTTTCCATCTCTCCCAACTGTAGCTCTTAATGCCTCGTCCAGCAAAGCATCTTGTATGTATTTTTGTCCTGAGTCATCAAAATATTCCATTAAAGAATTCATAAACCCACGTCCTGTGTGTCTCACGAGTTTCTGATCAGACCTTCCACTCTCTCAGTTCCGCCTCTTCCTCAGGGCGTCTGTCTGCGTCTTATTATTTTTAAATTCATATTTTTTGAGGGAAACCCGCCTGGAAACGTTTGGCTTTTGGCGAGAGAATTGGGAGTTTTATGCCTAGAGCCTCTGAGCTCACGAGTCCAGTAACCTCGACCTGCCCACCTTCATAAACACTTGTTAGCTGATGGACGGACAGAGGTGGACATAAGGACAAACTGTGATTGTTTATTGCAACAGACGGCAGAGCACTCAATCCTTGCGTGCCCCCACAACCACCTCCAGCTCCAGACTTCCAGCTAACCCGTAGCCCGCGCTGTACAGTGATTGGCCAGTACTGTCACATGGTTAGTCCACTTGCAATCTCTTAAAGGTACATGGTACCCCACTCTACCACATCCCTCCCCCTTTACTTAAAAAGTACAGTTAGCAAACTTAATAACATGTGAACCATTTACACTAATAACTATTTACAAACTTAGTAACGTGAACTATTTACACTAATAACTATTTACCAATATGTCCTCCGAGTAAACGATAACAGGGGGGCAATCCTTCGAGCAAGAATTCCGTCGTTCTTTGGAAAATAGCACCCCAAAGGGTAGGCGTGTGTGTTGATACAATCCTTGGTGTGTATTAATGGTGACGAATTCCCTCGAGTCCTTTCCCAACTCTACCTGCTGTTAGGCATGGCTCACGTCTAATTTCGAATATATGGTGCCCTTTCCTAACTTCAGTACAATTCCTCAGTCTTGGGTATTGGGTGTCTATTAAGTTTGGCCACCTTATTTAGAGTTAGCTTATAGTCACAGCATAAACACACACTTTGGTCCAGCTTCAGTACAGGTACAATGGGTGCCGCACACTCAGAAAACTGCACTGCTTGAAGGATACCCAATTTTTCCACTCTGTCCAGTTCAGTCTTAACTTTCTCCCGTAGAGCAGAAGGGACTGGTCTGGCTCTTATAGATCTGGGGGTTGCGTTTGGGTCTACATGGATCCTGGCCCGTAGCCCTCGAATCCTTCCTAACCCATCGCTGAAAATGGGAACATACTTCTGCGACAGTTCCTGGAAACCTTTCTGAAGTGCTGCGTTATGCGACCATAGCAGTGTCAGAAAAAGCATTCACCTTGTTTGAATTGTCGATCGCCCACCAGATGCCCGGTTGCATTTCTCTCATTCATTTTGTGGGTTTTCACTGTAATACTGGTGTTTTTCACCGATCTGTACATAGAGGGCGTTTACCACCTCACTGCGGGGGCCGATGTTTCCCCACTGACCCTCCAACAATGCAGCACTCCCTCAGTACTGACCCTCTGACAGTGCGGCACTACCTCAGTACTGACCCTCACACAGTGCAGAACTCCCTCAGTACTGACCCTCTACAGTGCAGCACTCCCTCAGTACTGACCCACTGACAGTGCGGCACTCCCTCAGTACTGACCCTCACTCAGTGCAGAACTCCCTCAGTACTGACCCTCTGGCAGTGCAGTACTCCCTCAGTACTGACTCTCTGACAGTGCAGCACTCCCTCAGTACTGCCCCTCTTGACAGTGCAGCACTCCCTCAGAACTGACCCTCTGACAGTGCAGCGCTCCCTCAGTACCGACCCTCCGACAGTGCAGCAATCCCTCAGTACTGACCCTCCGACAGTGCAGCACTCCCTCAGTACTGACCCTCTGACAGTGCAGCACTCCCTCAGTACTGACCCTCTGACAGTGCAGCACTCCCTCAGAACTGACCCTCCGACAGTGCAGCACTCCCTCAGTACTGACCCTCTGACAATGCAGCACTCCCTCAGTACTGACTCTATGACAGTGCAGCACTCCCTCAGTACTGACCCTCTGACAGTGCAGCAGTCTTTCAATACTGTCCCTCTAACAGTACAGTGCTCCCTCAGTACTATCCTTGTGACAGTATAAATTCTGTCAGTACTGACTCTCTGACAGTGTGGCACTCCTTCAGTACTGACATTCCAACAGTGCAGCGCTCGCTCAGCACTGATCCTCTGACAGTGCAGCACTCCCTCAGTACTGACCCTACAACAGTGCAGCACTCCCTCAGTACTGACCCTACAACAGTGCAGCGCTCCCTCAGTACTGACCTACGGCAGCACAACTCTCCCTCAGTACTGACCCCCTGACAATGCAGCACTCCTTCAGTACTGACCCTATGACAGTGCAGAACTCCCTCACTACTGTCCCTCTTACAGTGCAGTGCTCCCTCTGTATTGACCCTACGACAGCACGGCTCTCCCTCAGTACTGACCCTCTGACAATGTAGCCCTCCCTCAGTACTGACCCTACGACAGTGCAGCACTCCCTCAGTACTGATCCTCTGACAGTGAAGCACTCCCGCAGTACTGACCCTCTGACAGTGCAGCACTCCCTCAGAACTGACCCTCTGACTGGGGCCAGAGCGAGAAATCATGGGCCCCAGTGCTTCTCCTTTTTTTAGACCCCTTATTGCCTCCCCTCCCATCCCTACTTAACCCTCTGCCTCAATCATGCATGATACTTTATTCCCCTTTCAAGATTCACCAATGAATTCACCAATCAGAGTAAATCCTCGGAATATGGTGACACCCAATGTTAGCATCTGGGTGTAAATATCATCCGGTGTCTATGCAGCATGTGTCACTCATATTAAAAGCAGCAGCGATATAATGCAGCGTTAGTTTGTGCTGTTCCTATAGGTGATCCCACCACCTCTATTATACAAGCCAGAGAGTTCAAATTTAACTTGAACAGAATCGTGCAATATTGTTAATTTGACAGGAAAATATCCTATTAGTTATTTATAACACTGCGCAGACGATAACACTGATTTTGGTGACTGCTCATTAACATGTTCTGCTCATTCCACCATATGAACACTGTGATAGTTCTTTCATATTTGGGGGAATATCCAATGCTTGTAGCCTAGATAAACTGCATAAGGTATTTTCCATTGTGTAGAAGAACTGGAAGACTGTCTTCTGCCTGGCTGCATGATATTATTCAATATAATTATTTCATAGAAGGGGGTATAACTGGATTCTATTTTATCAGTAATTTCTCAGGGTAAAAAAAAATCAAATGACTCCTAAGCAACAAGGTGGAATGATTGGACAACATAGATCTTCACTGTCAGCGAGAAGCGTTGGAGCCTTCCAGTGTCTCTGTATGGTACAACTTTGAAGAGGCTAGAGGACAAGTCCGAGGGAGTGCTGCGGGCCTGTTGCAACTTTTGACCCGGGCATCTCCCATATCTTAGAGCTCATGTATGATCATAAGAACTCAAGAATTAGGAGCAGGAGTTGGCTATTCAGCCCATCAATTCTGCTCCACTGTTCACTAAGATCATGGCTGATCTGTTTGTGGTCTCAACTCCACTTTCCTGTGTGGCTCCCATAAATTCCAACTCCCTTGTTGATCAAAAATCTGTCTAACTCAGCCTTGAATATACTCAGTGACCCAACATCCACTGCCCTCTGGGGAAGAGAATTCCACAGACGAACCACCCTCTGAGAAAAATAAATTCCTCCTCATCCCCATCTTAAATGGGAGACACCTTACATTGGAAATGTGCCCCCCTAGTTCTAGATTCCCCTATGAGGGGGAACTTCCTCTCAGCATCTACTCTGTCAAGCTCCCTCAGAACCTTATTTGTTTCAATAAAATCACCTCTCATTCTTCTAAACTCCAATGGATACAGGCCCAACCTGCTCAACCTTTCCTCATAAGACAAACTCCTTCATCCCAGGAATCAGACAAGTGAACCTTCTCTGAACTGCTTCCAATGCAAGTCTCTCCCCCCTCAAGTAAGGAGACCAGAATTGTGCACAGTACTCTTGGCATTGTCTTACCAGTATCAACTATATTGCAATGGAACACAACTCATGAACATCCAATTTGTCCTGTGTCCATCACCCTCCTATTGAGATGCCGTATGTGTGATTGGGGCAATGTATTAGGACAGTTTCTTATTGAATAGTTTCTCATTAACAAATGGAGTAGTCCATAATTCTGTAATGGCAGTAATTAGATTGTAATATTGGCAGATATCAATGTGAGCAGTGCAGTGTGAGGCCATTCATCCCATTGTGACAGTGACAGCTTGTTGCTAGGTCAATCCCAAACTAACCCTACTGCCCCACTCTCTCCCCAAAGCTGTACAACAATTCTAAATTTATTCCACTGCCCCACTCCCTTCCCACAGCCCTGCATCAATCCCAAATTAAACCTACTCCCTTGCTCTCTCCCCTTATTCCAATATTAATCCCAAACTAATCCCATTGCCCCACTCTCTCCCCATAAACCTGCATCAATCCCAAACTAATCCCATGGCCCCACTCTCTCTCCTCATAAACCTGCATCAATCCCAAACTGATCCCATGGCCCCACTCTCTCCCCCCATAAACCTACATCAATCCCAAATTAATCCCACTGTCCTGCCCTCTCCTCATTGCCCTGTGTCAATCTCAAACTAATCCCACTGACCCACTCTCCCCCCATAGCCCTGTATCAATCCCAAACTAACCCCATTGCCCCGCTCTCTCCCCATAGCCCGAATCAATCCCATACTAATCCCACTGTCCTGCCCTCTCCACATAGCCCTGTATCAATCCCAAACTAATCCCACTGCCCCGCTCTCCCCCCATAGCCCTGTATCAATCCCAAACTAATCCCACTGCCCCACTTTCTCCCCATAGCCCTGTATCAATCCCAAACTAATCCCACTGTCCTGCTCTCCCCCCATAGCCCTGTATCAATCCCAAACTAATCCCACTGTTCCACTCTCTCCCCATAGCCCTGTATCAATCCCAAACTAATCCCACTGCCCCGCTCTCTCCCCATAGCCCTGTATCAATCCCAAACTAATCCCACTGCCCCACTCTCTCCCCATAGCCCTGTATCAATCCCAAACTAATCCCACTGCTCCACTTTCTTCCCATAGCCCTGTATCAATCCCAAACTAACCCCACTGCCCCGCTCTCTCTCCATAGCCCGAATCAATCCCATACTAATCCCACTGTCCTGCCCTCTCCACATAGCCTGAATCAATCCCAAACTAATCCCAATGCCCCGCTCTCTCCCCATGTCCCTGTATCAATCCCAAACTAATCCCACTGCCCCGCACTCTCCCCATAGCCCTGTATCAATCCCAAACTAACCCCACTGCCCCACTCTCTCCCCATAGCCCTGTATCAATCCCAAACTAATCCCACTGACCCGCTCTCCCCCCATAGCCCTGTATCAATCCCAAACTAATCCCACTGTCCCACTCTCTCCCCATAGCCCTGTATCAATCCCAAACTAATCCCACTGCCCCACTTTCTCCCCATAGCCCTGTATCAATCCCAAACTAATCCCACTGTCCCACTCTCTCCCCATAGCCCTGTATCAATCCCAAACTAATCCCACTGTCCCACTCTCTCCCCATAGCCCTGTATCAATCCCAAACTAATCCCACTGTCCCACTCTCTCCCCATAGCCCTGTATCAATCCCAAACTAATCCCACTGTCCCACTCTCTCCCCATAGCCCTGTATCAATCCCAAACTAATCCCACTGTCCCACTCTCTCCCCATAGCCCTGTATCAATCCCAAACTAACCCCACTGCCCCGCTCTCCCCCCATAGAACTGTATCAATCCCAAACTAACCCCACTGCCCCGCTCTCTCCCCATAGCCCTGTATCAATCCCAAACTAACCCCACTGCCCCGCTCTCCCCCCATAGAACTGTATCAATCCCAAACTAACCCCACTGCCCCGCTCTCCCCCCATATCTCAGTCCAACTGTATTGCTCACCTCCAGTAGAATATAACATCAGAGGTAGAGCAGGTGGAGGCTCAATGTGGGTTGAACCCGTTCCCCGATTCAATAAGATAATGTTTGAACTTCGACCTCACTCCATATTCTCCCCCAATCCCATGATTCCCTTGGACCAAAAATGAAGCTGAGCACAAGGCCTACAATCTGTAAATCCACCAGTGACTGGAGGAGGTTACAGAGATAGGGAGGGTTGTAGGGGCTGGAGGAGGTTACAGAGATAGGGATGGTTGTAGGGGCTGGAGGAGGTTACAGAGATAGGGAGGGCTGTAGGGGCTGGAGGAGGTTACAGAGATAGGGAGGGTTGTAGGGGCTGGAGGAGGTTACAGAGATAGGGAGGGTTGTAGGGGCTGGAGGTGGTTACAGAGATAGGGAGGGGTGTAGGTGCTGGAGGGGGTTACAGAGATAGGGAGGGTTGTAGGTGCTGGAGGGGGTTACAGAGATAGGGAGTGTTGTAGGGGCTGGAGGGGGTTACAGTGATAGGGAGGGTTGTAGGGGCTGGGGGAGGTTACAGAGATAGGGAGTGTTGTAGGGGCTGGAGGAGGTTACAGAGATAGGGAGGGTTGTAGGGGCTGGAGGAGGTTACAGAGATAGGGAGGGGTGTAGGGGCTGGAGGAGGTTACAGAGATAGTGAGGGGTGTACGGGCATGATGAGGTTACAGAGTTAGGGAGGGGTGTAGGGGCTGGAGGAGGTTACAGAGATAGGGAGGGGTGTAGGGGCTGGAGGAGGTTACAGAGATAGGGAGGGTTGTAGGGGCTGGAGGAGGTTACAGAGATAGGGAGGGGTGTAGGGGCTGGAGGAGGTTACAGAGATAGAGTGGGTTGTAGGGTCTGGAGGAGGTTACAGAGATAGTGAGGGTTGTAGCGGCTGGAGGAGGTTACAGAGATAGGGAGGGTTGTAGGGGCTGGAGGAGGTTACAGAGATAGGGAGGGTTGTAGGGGCTGGAGGAGGTTACAGAGATAGGGAGGGTTGTAGGTGCTGGAGGGGGTTACAGAGATAGGGAGGGTTGTAGGGGCTGGAGGAGGTTACAGAGATAGGGAGGGTTGTAGGGGCTGCAGGAGGTTACAGAGATAGGGAGGATTGTAGGGGCTGGAGGAGGTGACAGAGATAAGGAGGGTTGTAGGGGCTGGAGGAGGTGACAGAGATAGGGAGGGTTGTAGGGGCTGGAGGAGGTTACAGAGATTGGGAGGGTTGTAGGGGCTGGAGAAGGTTATAGAGATCAGGATGGTTGTAGGGGCTGGAGGAGGTTACAGAGACAGGGAGAGTTGTAGGTGCTGGAGGGGGTTACAGAGATAGGGAGTGTTGTAGGGGCTGGAGGAGGTTACAGAGATAGGGAGGGTTGTAGGGGCTGGAGGAGGTTACAGAGATAGGGAGAGTTGTAGGTGCTGGAGGGGGTTACAGAGATAGGGAGGGTTGTAGGGGCTGCAGGAGGTTACAGAGATAGGGAGGGTTGTAGGGGCTGGAGGAGGTTACAGAGATAGGGAGGGTTCTAGGGGCTGGAGGAGGTTACAGAGATAGGGAGTGTTGTAGGGGCTGGAGGAGGTTACAGAGACATGGAGGGTTGTAGGGGCTGGAGGAGGTTACAGAGATAGAGAGGGTTGTAGGGGCTGGAGGAGGTTACAGAGACAGGGAGGGTTGTAGGGCTGGAGGAGGTTACAGAGACAGGGAGGTTTGTAGGGGCTGGAGGAGGTTACAGAGATAGAGAGGGTTGTAGGGACTGGAGGAGGTTACAGAGATAGGGAGGGTTGTAGGGCTGCAGGAGGTTACAGAGACAGGGAGGGTTGTAGGGGCTCGGGGAGGTTACAGAGATAGGGAGGGTTGTAGGGGATGGAGGAGGTTACAGAGATAGGGAGTGTTGTAGGGGCTGGAGGAGGTTACAGAGTTAGGGAGGGTTGTAGGGGCTGGAGGATGTTACAGAGATAGGGAGGGTTGTAGGGGCTGGAGGAGGTTACAGAGATAGGGAGGTGTGTAGGGGCTGGAGGAGGTTACAGAGATAGGGAGGGTTGTAGGGGCTGGAGGAGTTTACAGAGATAGGGAGGTGTGTAGGGGCTGTAAGAGGTTACCGCGTTATGGTGAGGCAAGGAAGGATTTAAAAATGTGTCTGAATGAACATTGTTACCTTATTAAATCTTGTTGCCACAGAGGGCGTGTTTGGAAACAAATATTTGAGAATCCCAACATGATGACTGCAGGCTGCAATCATAAAGTCAGGCTGTGACGGTAACTGAGTTTATTTGCATTCATAACATGGTAGTAGATTATAGAAAACAGTTACAGATTATTACAGACTCACAATTACACAGGTTGTTGTTTAGAAAATTTCTAACCACATCTGCCACAGGAAATCACAAAGCACATCACATACACACACACACACACACACACACGCAAAAATGGAATTAAAACAAAGAGAACCACGCAGAAAAAAACAAACAAGCAGGAGCAGATAAATTGCCTTTGGTGAGGTGAATGTTACTTTGGATCGTCAGTAGAATGCCCCAGATCCTCATCCAATAGAGGAAGGGAGGAGGATAATATCTCAGTGCCTGTGTTAATGACACGATGGGGATTCCCTCTGTCGCTGTGTCAGTGACACAATGGGATTCCCTCGGTCAGTGTGTCAGTGTCACGAAGGGGATTCCCTCAGTCACTATGGTAGTGACACGTTTGGGATTCCGTCGGTCAGTGTATCAGTGAAAAGTTGGGGATTCCCCTGTTCAGTGTGTCAGTGACACGATGGGGATTCCCCCTGTCCCTGTGTCAGTGACACGATGGGGATTCCCTCTCTCCCTCTGTGAGTGACACGATGGGGATTCCGCGGGTCTGTGCGTCAGTGACACGGCGGGGATTCCCTCGGTCAGTGCGCCAGTAACACGATGGGCATTCCATCTGTCATGGTATCAGTGAGGCGATGGGGGTTCCCTCTGTCGCTGTGTCGGTTACACAATGGTAATTCCCTCTGTCTCTGTGTCAGTAAGACGATGGGCGTTCCCTCAATCGCTGTGTCAGTGACACGATGGGGATTCCCTCTGTTGCTGTGTCAGTGAGACAATGGGGATTCCCTCTGTCGCTGTGTCAGTGACACAATGGGGTTTCCCTTTGTCTGTGTCAGTGACACAATGGGGATTCCCTCTGTCGCTGTGTCAGTGACACAATGGGGTTTCCCTTTGTCACTGTGTCAGTGACACAATGGGGATTCCCTCTGTCGCTGTGTCAGTGACACAATGGGGTTTCCCTTTGTCACTGTGTCAGTGACACGATGGGAATTCCCTCTGTCACTGTGTTGGTGACACAATGGGAATTCCCTCAGTCACTGTGTCAGTGACATGATTGCGATTCCCTCTGTCACTGTGTCAGTGACACGATGCAGATTTCCGCTGTCACAGTGTTGGTTACACGATTCGGATTCCCTCTGACACTGCGTCAGTCGCGCGATGGGGATTCCTTCGGTCAAAGTGTCGCTGACACGATGTGGATTCCCTCTGTCACTGTTTTGATGACACAATGGAGGTTCCGTCTGTCACTGTGTCAGACACACGATGGGGATTCCGTCTGTCTCTGTGTCAGTGACACGGTGGGGATTCCCTCGGTCAGAGTGTCAGTGACAGGATGGGTATTCTGTCTGTCTCTGTGTCAGTGACACGATGGGAATTCCCTCAGTCAGAGTGTCAGTGACATGATTGGGATTTCATTTCTCACTGTCAGATACACGATGGGGATTCGTCTGTCTCTGTGTCAGTGACGCGGTGGGGATTCCCTCGGTCAGAGTGTCGGTGACGCAATGGGGGTTCCGTTTCTCACTATCAATGACACGATGGAATTCCCTCTGTCACTGTGTCAGACACACGGTGGGGATTCCCTCTGTCACTGTGTCAGTGACACGGTGGGGATTCGCTCAGTCAGAGTGTCAGTGACACGAAGGGTATTCTGTCTGTCTCTGTGTCAGTGACACGGTGGGGATTCCCTCGGTCTGAGTGTTGGTGATACGATGGGGATTCCCTCTGTCCCTGTGTCAGTGACACGATGGGGATTCCCTCTGTCCCTGTGTCAGTGACACAATGGGGATTCCATCTGTCAATGGGTCAGTGACACGACTGGAATTCCCTCTGTCCCTGTGTCAGTGACACGATGGGGATTCCCTCAGTCAGTGTATCGGTTTACTTTGTCAGTGACGCAATCGGGTTTCCCTGTGTCAGTGTGTCTGTGATACGATGGCGATTCCCTCTGTCAGAGTGTCGGTGACACGTTGGGAATTCCCTCTGTCACTGTATCAGTGACACGATGCAGATTTCCGCTGTCACAGTGTCGGTTACACGATTCGGATTCCCTCTGACACTGCGTCAGTCGCGCGATGGGGATTCCTTCGGTCAAAGTGTCGCTGACACGATGTGGATTCCCTCTGTCACTGTTTTGGTGACACAATGGAGGTTCCATCTGTCACTGTGTCAGTGACACGATAGGGATTCCCTCTGTTACTGTGTCAGTGACAGGATAGGGATTCCCTCTGTCACTGTGTCAGTGATACGATGGGGATTCCCTATGTCCCTGTGTCAGTGACACAATGGGGATTCCCTCTGTCACTGCGTCAGTGACACGATAGGGATTCCCTCTGTTACTGTGTCTGTGACACGATGGGGATTCACTCTGTTACTGTGTCAGTGACACGATGGGGATTCCCTCTGTCACTGTGTCAGTGACACGATGGGGATTCCCTCTGTCAGTGTGTCAGTGACACGGTGGGTATTCCCTCTGTCACTGTGTCGGTTAAACGATGGGGATTCCCTCGGTCACTCTGACGCTTACACAATGGGGTTCCCTCTGTAACTCTGTCATTGACACACTGGGGTTTCCCTCTGTTTCTGTGTCAGTGGCACGATGGGGATTTCCTCGGTCAAAGTGTCACTGACACGATGTGGATTCCCTCTGTCGCTGTTTTGGTGACACGATTGACGTTCCATCTGTCACTGTGTCAGGCACACGATGGGGATTCATCTGTCTCTGTGTCAGTGACACGGTGAGGATGCCCTCAGTCAGAGTGTCGGTGACGCATTGGGGGTTCCATTTCTCACTGTCAGTGACACGATGGGGATTCCCTCGGTCTCTGTGTCAATGACACAATGGGGATTCCGTCTGTCACTGTGTCAGTGATACGGTGGGGATTCCGTCTGTCTCTGTGTCAGTGACACGGTAGGGATTCCGTCTGTCTCTGTGTCAGTGATACGGTGGGGATTCCCTCGGTCAGATTATCGGTGACGCAATGGGGGTTCCATTTCTCACTGTCAGTGACACGATGGGGATTCCGTCTGTCTCTGTGTCAGTGACACGATGGGGATTCCGTCTGTCACTGTGTCAGTGATACGGTGGGGATTCCATCTGTCTCTGTGTCAGTGACACGGTGGGGATTCCGTCTGTCACTGTGTCAGTGATACGGTGGGGATTCCCTCGGTCAGAGTATCTGTGATGCAATGGGGGTTCCGTTTCTCGCTGTCAGTGACACGATTAGGATTCCCTCGGTCAGAGTGTTGGTGATGTAATGGGGATTCCTTCTGTCACTGTGTCAGTGACACAATGGGGATTCCCTCAGTCAGAGTGTTGGTGATGCAATGGGGATTCCCTCGTCCTTGTGTCAGTGACACGATGGGGATTCCATCTGTCTCTGTGTCAGTGACATGATGGGGATTCCCTCTGTCTCTGTGTCAGTGACACGATGGGGATTCCATCTGTCTCTGTGTCAGTGAAATGATGGGGATTCCCTCTGTCTCTGTGTCAGTGACACGATGGGGATTCCCTCTGTCCCTGTGTCAGTGACACGATGGGGATTCCCTCTGTCAGTAGGTCAGTGACACGATGGGGATTCCTTCTGATCCTCAGAACAGTCAATAAATGCTGGCCCATCCAGCGACACCTACATCCCGTGAATGAAATTTTACAAAACACCCAGACACACACACATTCACAATCACAATCATGTGCACACACTCGCGCACACACACACACACACACACACACACACACACTTACACACACTTACTTACACACACACACACACACACACTTACACACACACACACACACACACACACACACACACACACACACACACACACACACACACACACACACACACACACACACACACACACAGGCAAGGCCAGTGTTTATTGTCCATTCCATTCCTAATTTCCCCATGAGAAGGTGGTGATAAGCTGCCTTCTTGAACCGCTGCAGTCCATGTGGTGTAGGTACACCCACTGTGCTGTTAGGAAGGAAGTTCCAGGATTTTGACCCAGCAACAGTGAAGGAACGGCCGATATATTTCTAAGTCAGGATGGTGAGTGACTTGGAGGGGAACTTCCAGGTGGTGGTGTTCCCATGTGTCTGCTGCCCTTGTCCTTCTAGGTGGTAGTGGTCATGGTTTTATAAGGTACTGTCTAAGGAGCCTTAGTGAATTCCTGCAGTGCGTCTTGGAGATGGTACCCCTTGCTGCGACTGTGCGTCGGTGGTGGAGGGAGTGAATGTTTGTGGATGTGGAGCCAATCAAGCAGGGCTGCTTTGTCCTGGATGGTGTTGAGCTTCTTGAGTGTTGTGGGAGCTGTACTCATCCAGGCAAGTGGGGAGTATTCCATCACACTCCTGACTTATGCCTTGTAGATGGTGGACAGGCTTCGGGGAGTCAGGAGGTGAGTTACTCCTGCAGGATTCCCAGGCTTTGACCTGCTCTTGTAGCCACAGTTTTTATATGGCTAATCCAGTTCAGTTTCTGGTCAATTGTAACCCCCAGGATGTTGATAGTGGGGGATTCAGTGATGGTGAGATGGGAGAGGGGAGATGGTTAGATTCTATCTTGTTGGAAATAGTCATTGCCTGGCACTTGTGTGTTGTGAATGTTACTTGCCACTTGTCAGCTCAAGCCTGGATATTGTCCAGGTCTTGCTGCATTTGGACATGGACTACTTCAGTATCTGAGGAGTCGCGAATGCTGCTGAACATTGTGCAATCATCGGAAAACATCCCCACTTCTGAACTTATGATGGAAGGAAGGTCATTGATGAAGCAGCTGAAGATGGTTGGGCCGAGGACACTACCCTGGGGAACTCCTGCAGTGATGTCCTGGAACTGAGATGACTGACCTCCAACAACCACAACCATCTTCCTTTGTGCTCGGTATGACTGCATCCAGCGGAGAGTTTTCCCCCTGATTCCCATTGACTCCAGTTTTGCTCGGGCTCCTTGATGTCACACTCGGTCAAATGTTGCCTTGATGTCAAGGGCAGTCACTCTCACCTCACCTCGGGAGCTCAGCTCTTTTGTCCGTGTTTGAACCAAGGCTGTAATGAGGTCAGGAGCTGAGTGGCCCTGGCGGAACCCAAACTGAGCATCAGTGAGCAGGTTATTGCTTAGCAAGTGCCGCTTGACAGCACTGTTGATGACCCCTTCCATCACCTTACAGATGATGGAGAGTAGACTGATGGGGCGGTAATTGGCTGGGTTGGATTTGTCCTGCTTTTTGTGTACTGGACATACCTGGGTAATTTTCCACATAGCCGGGTAGATGCCAGTGTTGTAGCTGTACTGGAACAGCTTGGCTAGGGGTATGGCAAGCTCTGGAGCACAAGTCTTCAGTATTATTGCCAGAATATTGTCAGGGCCCATAGCCTTTGCAGTATCCAGTGCCTTCAGCCATTTCTTGATATCATGTGGAGTGAATCGAATTGGCTGAAGACTGGCCTCTGTGATGCTGGGGACCTCCGGAGGAGACTGAGATGGATCATCCACTCAGCACTTCTGACTGAAGATTGCAGCAAATGCTTCAGCCTTATCTTTTGCACTGATATGCTGGACTCCTCCATCATTGAGGATGGGAATATTCGGGAAACCTCCTCCTCCAGTGAGATGCTTCATCGTCTTCCACCATTCACGGATATGGCAGGACTGCAGAGCTTAGATCCGATCTGTTGGTTGTGGAATCACTTAGCCCTGTCTATCACTTGCTGCTAATGCTGCTCGTCACTCAAGTATTCCTGTGTTACAGCTTCACCCAGAGAGGGGGGAGAATGTGGACCTTACTCCCACAGGGAGTGGTTGAGGTACTTAAGGGGGAAGCTGGGTAAGTACATGAGGGAGAAAGGAGTAGAAGGATATGGTGATGGGGTGAGATGGGGAGGGAGTGGGAGGGGGCTCATGTGGAGCACAAACACCAGCACGGAACAGATGGGCCGAATGGCCTGCTGCTGTGAAAACTCTGTAACTGCGTAAACACAGCCACATAGACAGAGTTACCCAATGACCCCAAACAAAGCACTGACTGTTTACTCAGGATGGGATGGAGCTTGTTAATTATAAACAGACGAGACAACTCGCAGAGCCCTGAACAAATAAAAACGAGATTCCACCTTCTTGTTTGCCCTTTGATTTGCTCATTCGTGAACCCATTCAGACGAGATCTTTAATTAACTTTTAACATCAAACAGGAGATGTTTGAAGATTACGGTGAGACAGACAGGTTGAAGTGCTTCAGTCTGAGACAGTGCTGGCTTAGGAATGTGTGAGGGGCACATGGTGAGTTCAATACAGCTTCACACACGCTCGGTGAACAAGGTGAACACTCCACGCTCGCTGGCAGTTCTCACTCGCTGTAGGGAAGGGTCTCAGTCTACGTTCCACACCATCGGACCCCAATCTGCAGCCCTCGGTTTACGGAAATCACACAAGGGCAGCCCTGTCTCCCACGCCTCTGTATCAGAATATCGTGGGTTCAAATCCCACTCCAGAGACTTCTGCCTGGTAACTCAGGCTGACACCCACAGTGCAGCACTCCCTCAGTACTGACCCTCCGACAATGCAGCGCTCCCTCAGTACTGACCCTCCGACAGTGCAGCGCTCCCTCAGTACTGACAATCTGACAGTGCAGCACTCCCCCAGTACTCACCCTCTGACAATGCAGCACTCCCTCTGTACTGACCCTCTGACAGTGCAGCACTCCCTCAGTACTGACCCTCTGACAGTGCAGTGCTCCCTCAGTACTGACCCTCCGACATTGTAGCACTCCCTCAGTACTGACCCTCTGACAGTGCAGCGCTCCCTCAGTATTGACCCTCCGACAGTGCAGCACTCCCTCAGTACTGACCCTCTGACAGTGCAGCACTCCCTCAGTACTGACCCTCTGACAGTGCAGCACTCCCTCAGTACTGACCCTCTGACAGTGCAGTGCTCCCTCAGTACTGACCCTCTGACAGTGTAACACTCCCTCAGTACTGACCCTCTGACTGTGCAGCGCTCCCTCAGTACTGACCCTCTGACAGTGCAGCACTCCCCCAGTACTGACCCTCTGACAGTGCAGTGCTCCCTCAGTACTGACCCTCTGATAGTGTAGCACTCCCTCAGTACTGACCCTCCGACAATGCAGCGCTCCCTCAGTATTGACCCTCCGACAGTGCAGCGCTCCCCCAGTATTGACCCTCTGACAGTGCAGCACTCCCTCAGTACTGACCCTCCGACAGTGCTGTGCTCCCTCAGTACTGACCTCTTGACAGCGCAGCGCTCCCTCAGTACTGCCCCTCTGACAGTGCAGCACTCCCTCAGTACTGGCCTTCCGACAGTGCGGTGCTCCCTCAGTACTGACCCTCTGACAGTGCAGCACTCCCTCAGTACTGCCCCTCCGACAGTGCGGTGCTCCCTCAGTACTGACCCTCTGACAGTGCAGCGCGCCCTCAGTACTGACTCTCTGACAGTGCAGCACTCCCTCAGTACTGACCCTCCGACAGTGCAGCACTCCCTCAGTACTGACCCTCCGACAGTGCAGCACTCCCTCAGTACTGACCCTCCGACAGTGCAGCACTCCCTCAGTACTGACCCTCCGACAGTGCAGCACTCCCTCAGTACCAGGAGTGGGAATTTTGTAGTAGATTTGCAGTCAATGATCTTTGTAGTGGGGATTGTTACATTAAGATCCACCATCTGAGCTTAGGCATCACAGGTAATCGGCAAATAACTTTTTGAATACAAATATGTGGAAAGGCCTGAGAAGCTGGGATTTTTTTAAAAGTTCCTTCATAAGCTAAGAGCCCTTGTTCAGAGAGCATTTAAGAGTCAACCACATCGCTGTGGGTCTGGAGTCACATGTAGGCCAGACCAGGTAAGGACAGCAGATTTCCCTCCTTAAAGGGGACATTAGTGACCCAGATGGGTTTTTCCCTGAAAACTATTTCATGTCATTATCAGAGTTTTGATCCCAGATTTTTATTGAATTCGAATTTTAATCATCTGCCATGGTGAGATTTGAACCCAGGTTCTCAGAGTATTACCTTGGCCTCGGGAATCATCAGCCCAGTAACATTATCACAGCACCATCACCTCCCTGATTGTTCTCCTTGGAGCAGAGAAGGTTAAGGGGGAGATTGAATCGAGATGTTCAATAACATGAGGGGTTTGTATTGAGTCAATAAGGAGAAACTGTTTCCAGTAACAGGAGGGTGGGTAACCAGAGAGACACAGATTGAAGAGAATCGGGAAAAGACCCAGAGAGGGAGATGAGGAGAATTTTATTTTGACACAGTGAGTTGTTGTGATCTGGAAGGCGCTGCCTGAAAGGGCAGTGGAAGCAGATTCAATAGGAACGTTCAAAAGAGGGATTGGATAAATACTTGAAGGGGTAAAATTTGCAGGGATATGGGGGAAAGAGCCGGGGGGAAAGTGGGGACTAATTGGGTAGATCTTTCAAAGAGCAGGAACAGGCACAATGAGCTGAATAGCCTCTTTCTGTTCTTAAGATTCTCTGATTCTGTAATGCTGCAGATTGTGGGAGACAGAATCTTACATCCTGTCTAAGTATCAGATAGTTGTTACTAAACCCAAGGAATTCAGGAGAATAGGAACAGGAGGAGGCCCATTCAGCCCCCTCGAGTCTGTTACACAGGAACAGGAGGAGGGCCATTCAGCCCCCTCGAGCCTGTTACACAGGAACAGGAGGAGGCCATTCAGCCCCCTCGAGTCTGTTACACAGGAACAGGAGAAGGCCCATTCAGCCCCCTTGAGCCTGTTACACAGGAACAGGAGGAGGCCCATTCAGCCCCCTCGAGTCTGTTACACAGGAACAGGAGGAGGCCCATTCAGCCCCCTTGAGCCTGTTACACAGGAACAGGAGGAGGCCATTCAGCCCCCTCGAGCCTGTTACACTGGAACATGAGGAGGCCCATTCAGCCCCCTCGAGCCTGTTATACAGGAACAGGAGGAGGCCCATTCAGCCCCCTCGAGCCTGTTACACTGGAACAGGAGGAGGCCCATTCAGCCCCTCAAGCCTGTTATACAGGAACAGGAGGAGCCCATTCAGCCCCCATGAGCCTGTTACACAGGAACAGGAGGAGACCCATTCTGCCCCCTCGAGCCTGTTACACAGGAACAGGCGGAGGCCCATTCAGCCCCTCGAGTCTGTTACTCAGGAACAGGAGGAGGCCATTCAGCCCCCTCGAGCCTGTTACACAGGAACAGGAGGAGCCCATTCAGCCCCCTCGAGTCTGTTACACAGGAACAGGAGAAGGCCCATTCAGCCCCACTCCAGCCTCTTACATAGGAACAGGAGGAGGCCCATTCAGCCCCCTCGAGTCTGTTACACAGGAACAGGAGGAGGCCCATTCAGCCCCCTTGAGCCTGTTACACAGGAACAGGAGGAGGCCATTCAGCCCCCTCGAGCCTGTTACACTGGAACATGAGGAGGCCCATTCAGCCCCCTCGAGCCTGTTATACAGGAACAGGAGGAGGCCCATTCAGCCCCCTCGAGCCTGTTACACTGGAACATGAGGAGGACCATTCAGCCCCTCAAGCCTGTTATACAGGAACAGGAGGAGCCCATTCAGCCCCCATGAGCCTGTTATACAGGAACAGGAGGAGGCCCATTCAGCCCCTCAAACATGTAACACAGGAACAGGAGGAGGCCCATTCAGCCCCCTCGAGCCTGTTACACAGGAACAGGAGGAGGCCCATTCAGTCCCCTCGAGCCTGTTACACAGGAACAGAAGGAGGCCATTCAGCCCCCTCGAGCCTGTTCCACAAGCACAGGAGGAGGCTCATTCAGCCCCCTTGAGCCTGTTACACAGGAACAGGAGGAGGCTCATTCAGCCCCCTCGAGCCTGTTACACAGGAACAGGAGGAGGCCCATTCAGTCCCCTCGAGCCTGTTACACAGGAACAGGAGGAGGCCTATTCAGCCCCCTTGAGCCTGTTACACAGGAACAGGAGGAGGCCCATTCAGCCCCCTCGAGCCTGTTACACAGGAACAGGAGGAGGCCCATTCAGCCCCCTCGAGTCTGTTACACAGGAACAGGAGGAGGACCATTCAGCCCCCTCGAGTCTGTTACACAGGAACAGGAGGAGGCCCATTCAGCTCCTTGAGCCTGTTACACAGGAACAGGAAGAGGCCCATTCAGTTCCTTCAAGCCTGCTACACAGGAACAGGAGGAGGCCCATTCAGCCCCCTCGAGCCTGTTACTCAGGAACAGGAGGAGGCCCATTCAGCCCCCTCGAGTCTGTTACACAGGAACAGGAAGAGGCCCATTCAGCTCCTTCAAGCCTGTTACACAGGAACAGGAGGAGGCCATTCAGCCCCCTCGAGACTGTTACACAGGAACAGGAGGAGGCTCATTCAGCCCCCTCGAGACTGTTGCACAGGAACAGGAGGAGGCCCATTCAGCCCCCCGTGAGCCTGTTACACAGGAACAGGAGGAGGCTCATTCAGCCCCCTTGAGCCTGTTACACAGGAACAGGAGGAGGCTCATTCAGCCCCCTCGAGCCTGTTACACAGGAACAGGAGGAGGCCCATTCAGCCCCCTCGAGCCTGTTACACAGGAACAGGAAGAGGCCCATTCAACTCCTTCAAGCCTGCTACACAGGAACAGGAGGAGGCCCATTCAGCCCCCTCGAGCCTGTTACACAGGAACAGGAGGGGGCCATTCAGCTCCCTCGAGCCTGTTACACAGGAACAGGAGGAGGCCCATTCAGCCCCCTCGAGCCTGTTACACAAGAACAGGAGGAGATCCATTCAGCCCCTCGAGCCTGTTACACAGGAACAGGAGGAGGCCCATTCAGCCCCCTCGAGCCTGTTACACAGGAACAGGAGGAGGACCATTCAACCCCCTCGAGCCTGTTACACAGGAACAGGAGGAGGCCCATTCAGACCTCGAGCCTGTTCCGAATTTCAGTCAGTGCACGGCTGAATTGTATCTTAACTCCATCCACCCACCTCGGTTCCGTAACCCTTAACCCCCTGACCCAAGCAATATCCTATCAATCTCAGTTTTAAAATTCACAACGGAGCCCCTCCCATCCTCGAGACTGTTTTTGGGGGAGGGCAGCGAGTTCCAGATTCCCACTCCCCTTTGTGTAAGAAGTGCTTCCTGACATCACCCCCTGAACGGCCTGGCTCGAGTTTTAAGAGATTCTGTCCCCCTCGCACTGGACTCACCCCCAAACCCCAAACCCCAACCTCCCCCCACCCCTCACCCACCAGAGGAAACATTTTCTCTCTTAAATCATCTGGAACTCCTCAATGAGACCAATCCCTAATCTTCCAGACTCGAGGGAACACAAGTCAAATTAGAACGTGAAACTCATGACATGGCCGGGGGTTATTCGAGGTCAGTGGCATCGATGTGTTTATGGGGGAAGCTGGATGAGTACAGGAGGGAGAGAGAGGAATAGAAGGATAGGGTGATGGGAGTGAGGTGAAGAGGGGGTGGGAGGAGGCGCGTGTGAAGCAGAAACACCAGCACGAAACAGATGGGCCTAATGGCCTGTTTTCTGCTCTTAGATTTGTTCTAGTTCCCCGCATTCCAGTGGCTGTTTTTATGAACTCGCTAACCTTGGGACATGTAAACACGAGGGGAGATTGGCAGCAGCCGAAAAGCTTTGCAGGAGGATGTGGGTGACCTGCGAACGCAGCTCCCTGGGCCCTTGGGTAGTAAAATGCCCCGGCTGATAAGAATTCCCCTGTCTGTTTTGCATCTCCCTGTGACATTGGGAGCGGGTCACTCATTAACCAGCCTCCAATTCTCAGCACCCTTCGGAAAAGGATCAAAAATATTCCGAGCCAGGCCTCGCATCCTAATCTGGAGGTAAAACCGTACGTTGACCGTACGTGCAGGCCTCTTCACTGAGAAGCCGACTCAGTTCGAACTTAACAACAACTTGTGTCACTACAGCACCATTGACATCGCTGCAGGGTGCCTCACCGGAGGGTTGTGGACAATAATTTGACCCCAGGCCACATAAGGAGATATCAGAGACAGCTGGCCAAAAATCTCGCTCAGAGAGGTCGGTTTTGAGAAGCATCTTCAAGGAGGAGAGAGACCGAGAGA
The DNA here is from genome assembly GCA_026770705.1 of Isurus oxyrinchus. Lineage (NCBI taxonomy): Eukaryota > Metazoa > Chordata > Chondrichthyes > Lamniformes > Lamnidae > Isurus > Isurus oxyrinchus. The sequence goes on along the minus strand of JANJGN010000034.1, from coordinate 19,755,250 downwards.
GAGCAAGAGAGAGCGAGAGATTTGAGACTGCATCTCTTATAGTGTGTGCAGTTTTGTCTCCTTATTTAAGGAAGGATGTAAATGCATTGGAGGTGGTATGGAGGAGGTTAACTAGATTGATACCTGGAATGAACGGGTTGTCTTATGAGGAAAGGGTGGACAGACTGGGTGAGGGAGAGAGGTGGAGTTTTAGGGGGGAACCCCAGAGCTCAGGGCCCCCAGGCAGCTGAAGGCACGGCCGCCAATGGTGGAGCGATGGAAATCAAGATGCGCACAAGGACAAATGCGTCTCTTTAACCCTTTCATGGGATATTTGTGTGGTACTGAGGCCTTAGTATCGACCCTCCGACAGTGCAGCACTCCCTCAGTACTGACCCTCCGACAGTGCGGTACTCTCTCAGTACTGACCCTCTGACAGTGCAGCACTCCCTCAGTACTGACCCTCTGACAGTGCAGCACTCCCTCAGTACTGACCTCTGACAGTGCAGCACTCCCTCAGTACGGACCCTCGGACAGTGCAGTGCTCCCTCAGTACTGACCCTCTGACAGTGCAGCACTCCCTCAGTACTGACCCTCTGACAGTGCAGCACTCCCTCAGTACTGACCCTCTGACAGTGCAGCACTCCCTCAGTACTGACACTCTGACAGTGCAGCACTCCCTTAGTACTGACCCTCTGACAGCTCAGCGCTCCCTCAGTACTGACCCTCTGACAGTGCAGCACTCCCTCAGTACTGACCCTCTGACAATGCAGCGCTCCCTCAGTACTGACCCTCTGACAGTGCAGCACTCCCTCAGTACTGACCCTCTGACAGTGCAGCACTCCCTCAGTACTGACCCTCCGACAGTGCAGCACTCCCTCAGTACTGACATCTGACAGTGCAGCACTCCCTCAGTACGGACCCTCGGACAGTGCAGCGCTCCCTCAGTACTGACCCTCTGACAGTGCAGCACTCCCTCAGTACTGACCCTCTGACAGTGCAACGCTCCCTCAGTACTGACCCTCCGACAGTGCAGCACTCCCTCAGTACTGACCCTCTGACAGTGCAGCACTCCCTCAGTACTGACCCTCTGACAGTGCAGCACTCCCTCAGTACTGACCCTCTGACAGTGCAGCTCTCCCTCAGCACTGACCTTCCGACAGTGTAGCGCTCCCTCAGTACTGACCCTCCAGCAGTGCAGCACTCCCTCAGTACGGACCCTCCAACAGTGCAGCACTCCCTCAGTACTGACCCTCCGACAGTGCAGCACTCCCTTAGTACTGACCCTCTGACAATGCAGCACTCCCTCAGTACTGACCCTCTGACAGTGCAGCACTCCCTCAGTACTGACCCTCCGACAGTGCAGCACTCCCTCAGTACTGACCCTCCGACAGTGCAGCACTCCCTCAGTACTTACCCTCTGACAATGCAGCGCTCCCTCAGTACTGACCCTCTGACAATGCAGCACTCCCTCAGTACTGACCCTCCGACAGTGCAGCACTCCCTCAGTACTGACCCTCCGACAGTGCAGCACTCCCTCAGTACTGACCCTCTGACAGTGCAGCACTCCCTCAGTACTGACCCTCTGACAGTGCAGCACTCCCTCAGCACTGGCACTGTGAATATCAGCCGAGATTAAGGGTTCAAAAGTCTGGAATCTGCATGTGAACCCACAATCTTCCGATTCAGAAGCAAGAGCAGTATTTCTCATGCTGAGAGCTGCCCCGAATCTTATATCCACTGGTCCTGTCATGCTTAGCAACCTGTATCCAAGGAAAATCGATCAATTTCATTCCTGAAAATTTTCAGTTGACCCCTCCCAGCCTCAGCAGCTTTTTCTGGTGGTGGTCTGGGGGGTGGGGGGGGTGGGGGGGGTGGGGGTGGGTTAGGGGGGTTGGGGGGTGGAGGTGGTGTGGGGGGGGGTGGGGGGGGTGGGGGGGTGGGGGTGGGTTAGGGGGGTTGGGGGGTGGAGGTGGTGTGGGGGGGGTGGGGGGGGTGGAGAAGGGGGTGTGGGGGGTGGGGGGGTGGGGGTGGGTTAGGGGGGTTGGGGGGTGGAGGTGGTATGGGGGGGGTGGGGGGGGTAGGGGAAGGGGGTGTGGGGGGGGGTGGGGGAGTGGGGGGGGTGATGGGTGTGGGGGGGTTGGGGGGGTTGTTGGGGGATTGGGGGGGTGGAGGTGGTGTGGGGGAGGTGGAGGGGGTGGGGGAAGGGGGGTGGGGGTGGGGTGGGGGGAGGGGTGGGGCTTGGGCGGAGGTAGTAGGGGGGAGAGAGTTCCCGATGTTCACTCCCCTTTGTGTGAAGGATGTGCTTCCTGACATCACCCCCTGAACGTCCTGGCTCCAATTTGAAGGTTCTGCTTCCTTGTTCTGGACCCACCCCCTCCGCCCACCAATGAAACATTTTCTGTCTATCAGCCCTGAACGTGTGGAGCCTGCGTTGTGATGTACAGTTATATTCTTCATCACGTTTTGCACGGTATCGTTTCGCACTTCCAGACTGTAGCTTCAAAGCTTCTAGCTACGTCCAACTGGCTAGAATTCCAAAGCTCATAGCTCTGGAAGAGTAAAGGCTCATTCGGAGCAAACCTGGGAGATAACTAATTGTTCCTGATTCAGAAGAGAGAGGGAGAAACTTGCCAACGTCTAAGCAGTGCCTCACTGGTCGAGCCGGTGTTAAGTATGATCTATGGCCTGATTTTAACCCTTTGCTCTGGCGTCTAATGGGCCAGATGCCGGTTAACATTAGGGAAGGGGCAGCCAGTGTCGCATGTCTTGGCATCCAGCTCACCCTCTGGCCATCCCCCATGATCCGGGTGAGTCAAGAGGTTGATGCGGATGCTGGGAACCTGAACCGAAAGCAGGAAACGCTGGAGAAACTCAGCATCTGTGCACAGGGAAACAGGGTTAACGTTTTGAGTCCGTATGACTCTTCTTCAGAGCCAAAGAGAAGTGGAAATGTGATGAAATTTATACTGTTTAAAGGGGACCGAGCAGGGGGAGCTGGATAGGGGGCCAGAGATAGGTGGGGGCAAAGGAGAGATTGACAAAGATGTCATGAACAAAAGGATAAAGGGGTGTTAATGATAGCGGTAAAGACTAAAGGAGGTGCTAATGGTGCCAATGGTCAGAAAGCAGAATGTGGTAATAGCAGGACTAGGTTCACTGCTCTGTGAAAGAACAACATGAACACGTGACACATGGCCCTTGTGGGGGTGGGGTGGGGGGAGGGGGACAGGGGTGGGGATAAAAGATTGAAAATAGGATCAAAGGTGGGGATAAAACGATGAATGAAAATGAAAATAAATAAAAGTAAAAACAAGGGGGTAGAAAACAAAAATGGAAAAATGAAAAAATAAAAATGAAAGAACAGAAATGACTATAGTTGTTCTATCCAGTGCTAACCCTTGTCTTTGTCAATCTCTCCTTTGCTCCCACCTATCACTGGCCCCCTCTCCAGCTTCACCTGCTCCACTCCCCCCTTAAACAGTACAAATTTCATCACATTCCCACTTCTCCTTTGCTCTGAAGAGTCAAACGGACTCGAAACGTTAACTCTGTGTCTCTCCCGGCTGATGCTGTCAGGCCTGCTGAGTTTTTCCAGCATTTTCTGAGTCCGAGATGCTGATAGTCCCACTACGGAGACCCTCCTCTACCCGTCTACCCCCTTCTCTCCTGCTGGCAACACTCAGCCACTTCCCCAGTCAGTGAAACAGCATAAAAGCAAAACAGATGCTGGAAATCTGAAACAAAAACAAAAAATAGCTGGAAAAACTCAGCAGGTCCGACAGCATCTGCAGAGAGGGACACAGTTAACGTTTTGAGTCCGTATGACTCTTCAACAGAACTAAGTAAAAATAGAAAAGAGGTGAAATATAAGCTGCTTTGGGGGGTGGGGGTGGGGGGAAGGTGGGACCAGTAGAGCTGGATAGAGGGCCAGTGATAGGTGGAGACCAAGAAGGGATTGTCAAAGATGTCATGGACAAAAGGACAAGGAGGTGTTGATGGCAGTGATATTATCTAAGGAATGTGCTAATGGGGATATTAAGGGTAGCAAGCAGGACAAGCTAGTGGCAGATGGCCCTAATGGGTATGGGGTGGGGGGAAGGGATCAAAATGAGCTAAAAAGTGGAGATAAAACAATAGAACAATTGAAACAGCGTCCCCGCTGGATCAAATGGGTCCTCCTCACCCACTTGCCTGCCGACCTGCTCTCCCCTTAACGTCAGGGGCGACAGCCTGAGTTAAAATTGAAGGCCGCCCTGGGGTCAATTGGTGAGACTCTGCTGGAACCTGCCATAAACCCCATCGGACTTGAGCACAGAGTCCCACCCAACCGGTTGGAAAGGAAGCTCGAAGGTTCGATTGCTCATTTGAAACCAGCGCCACCAAACCCATCTCTAGGCCTTTGAGAGAAAACCGGTCTAAAACGGGGTTAAAGTGGGCTCCAGATCCTCTTCTCCAGTGCTAAACTGAAATGATTTCTTCATTAACTGGTAAAACATACACATCCATCAAAGCATCTCGTTCTTATATACACGGCCAAAACAGAAACTTCCTCTATCTTTCTGACTTTGCTGGCCTATTGATGCCATTTCTCTAAAGCTTTACAGACACTTATTAGTCAAGTAAAATCTGCGACATACCTAGCGTCATGAGCGCCAAGGGAATATTTGCCCTGAATTTCCCCCCATATCCTGGCGCTAACTATAACTTTTCAGAGTGAAGTTTTTCCACTTTGTTCTCAGCAAATGTTTAAACTGGAAAGATTTTGAGCGATTGGGAGAAGGTAAAATTCTCCCACTTGTGCTCTGCTTGGCAATTTACCCAGATTTTGTCAATTAAGTGTCATACAGGACTCTCTGAGGATTGAACTCCACTTGATACTTTACTCAGGCTTTTATAGAGAATTAGGCCTCAGTGTGGGTTTTTTTATGTCCTCTGCTTGACAATTTACACTGACTTTTATAGAGAGTGAGGCCTCTGTGGAATTGTCCTCTGCTTGCTGGGTAGTTGTGCTCTGCTTGCATTTACACAGGCTTTTATGGAGGATTAGGCCTCTGTGTATTTATCCTCTGCTAGCTTAATAGGCTGAGTTAGGCCTCAGTGGATACTTGTGCTCTGCCTGACAATCTACACAGGCTTTTGTAGAGAGTTAGGCCTCAGTGAGTATTTGTACTCTGCTTTTCAATTTACACCAGCTTTTGTAGAGAGTTAGGCCTCTGTGTATTTATCCTCTGCTAGCTTAATAGGCTGAGTTAAGCCTCTGTGAATATTTATACTCTGCTTGGCAATTTACACAGGCTTTTGTAGAGAGTTAGGCCTCTGTGAGTATTTGTATCCTGCTTGTCAATTTACACAGCTTTTGTAGAGAGTTAGGCCCCTGTGAGTATTTGTACTCTGCTTGGCAATTTACACAGGCTTTTGTAGAGAGTTAGGCCCCTGTGAGTATTTGTACTCTGCTTGGCAATTTACACAGACTTTTATAGAGAGTTAGGCCTGAGTGAATATTTCTCCTGTGCTTGACAATTTACACAGGCTTTTATAGAGTGTTAGGCCTCAGCGAGTATTTGTTTTTGCTTGACAATTTACACAGGCTTTTGTAGAGAGGTAGGCCTCGGTGAGTATTTGTCTTCTGCTGGGCAATTTACACAGGCTTTTATAGAGAGTCAGGCCTGAGTGAGTATTTGTATTCTGCTTGGCAATTTACACAGGCTTTTATAGAGAGTCAGGCCTGAGTGAGTATTTGTGCTGTGCTTGGCAATTTACACAGGCTTTGATAGAGTGTTAGGCCTCAGCGAGTATTTGTTTTTGCTTGACAATTTACACAGGCTTTTGTAGAGAGGTAGTCCTCTGTGAGTATTTGTCTTCTGCTGGGCAATTTACACAGGCTTTTATAGAGAGTCAGGCCTGAGTGAAGTATTTGTGCTGTGCTTGGCAATTTACACAGGCTTTTATAGAGATTCAGGCCTGAGTGAGTATTTTTGCTGTGCTTGGCAATTTACACAGGCTTTTATAGAGAGGTAGGCCTGAGTGAGTATTTGTGCTGTGCTTGGCAATTTACACAGGCTTTGATAGAGTGTTAGGCCTCAGCGAGTATTTGTTTTTGCTTGGCAATTTACACAGGCTTTTGTAGAGAGGTAGGCCTCTGAAGATAGACCGTGCAGGGTAACTAAACACCCTGGATTTTATGGACCTGCCTGCTCCTGTAACTTAGAGCTCGGAATTTTGAGCGTGTGCTGTGCCCCCTCACCACCCCTAACCTCCCCACCACTCTCACAACACTGGCAGCGACCAGCGCCACCCACACACCAGCCTGCCCTTGTAGAGACCCCATGTCAGAGTGCCTCTTAATATTCTCTGCGAGAGTTGGTCACTCTGAGTGTCCCTGAACCTGCGGTAAACTATGCAGGGATTATTTGCGCCATGATATTGATTTGTTGTCAATGGGACCTTGAAGGGGGAGCCTGTCAGTCAACAGGGCTGACCAGCCAGTGCCCTGTGTGAAAAGCAGTTTCCACCAGTATTGGCTATCTCATCAAAGGGATGATTGACCTTGTAATATTTAACGGTCAGCAGCAGAATCCGGCTCAGTTGGACTCGGAGGATTTTGGTGAGTAACATTGTCAGTCTGATTTTTTTTCTTGGAGTTGCTTCCACAACACTCTCCTTTCCCTGTTGTCCCATTTTCTCCTTCTCCATCTGAACGCTTTTAACTCTCATAAATCCTGAGACTTGACCCAATCCCACTTCTGCAGGGCCAACATATCTCCCACACATCAAACCTCTCCCACACATCTGTGTACACTCTCTAACTCTGTCTTTCTCTCTCTGTCAATATCTCTCCCCTTCTCTCACTCTCTCTATGTCTGTCTGCCTCTCTCACTCTCTCACTCTCTCTATGTCTGTCTGCCTCTCTCACTCTCTCACTCTCTCTATGACTGTCTGCCTCTCTCACTCTCTCACTCTCTCTATGACTGTCTGCCTCTCTCACTCTCTCACTCTCTCTATGACTGTCTGCCTCTCTCTCTCCCCCTCTCTCTGTCTCTCACTCTGTGTCTATCTCTCTCTCTCTCTTTCTCACTCTCTCTATGCCTGTCTGTCTCTCTCACTCTGTCTTTCACACTGTCTGTCTCTCTCTCTATCTCTGTCTCTGTCTCTGTCTCTCTCCTTCTGTCTGTCTCTCTCTATCTCTCTCATTCTCTGGTTCTCTCCCATTTTTCAATCTCATGACCCCTCCCTATTTTACGCCCTACCTTTCTCTGACACACTTTCTCAGACTGTGTCTGTGTCTGTCTCTTTCTCTGCGCCTGTGTTGCTCTGTTCCTCTCTCTGTCTCTATCTGTTTCTGTCCCTCCTCTCTGTCTCTCTGACTCTCCCTCTCTCTGTCATTCTTTGTCTGTCTCTATCTGTCTCCCTTTGTCTGTTTCATTGTCCATCTTCCTCTCTTTCTTACTGTCCTTCTGTCCTCCTCCTCTCTTTCTCCCTCTCTCTGTCTATCTCTCTTTCTCTCCCTCTTTCTGCCCTTTCCTTACTCTGTCTCTCCCTCCCTCTCTCTCTATCTCACCGTCTCTCTTTCTGCTCTGCCTTTGCCTCTCTCACTGGACGGAATTGTCCCGGGTCTGCACTAAGTGCTACCCGCCGGCCTCAATGGGGAATTTTCACGCTGTCTCGTCCCCTTCCTCCCTCGTTAATTCCGCAGTCACGGGAAACACGCGTGACCGCCGGCGGCTGGGCCTCCGATTTGCCCTGTCACCTCGCCTGGCGGGCTGCACCCCGCTTGGCACCTCGAGCGTCAGGCGCCATGTTTAGACGGTAGCTGCAGTCCAGGAGCCCATCGGGGTGAAGACGTGGGCCCCCAAGAGCCAGGAAGAGTTGCTGCCCCCACCCAATCCCTGACTCAGCCACACATTCCCTGGAACCAATTCTGGACCACGTGGGGGTCATCGCAACGCCCTCTACCCCTGCTCTGGCCGCAGGAGGCCCCTTAGTCTCGCCACGCCGGCTTGGTGGGCGATGGCGGTGGTGGTCAGTGCCAATGCTGCACTGAAGAGGTCGGCCATCCAATGCAGACAGAGGGTGAATGATCTCACCCGTGCAGCCAGGGTAAGGTAACCATCTCATCATCCTAACCTCACACACTCGCAAGCCCATCACACATTCACTGGCGTCTCACTCACTGCCAGCTCAAGGGACATCACCACTCACTCTCCCTCACACACACACACCCCCTCACATCTCCATCTGGCCTCATCTCCTCTGGAGGCTGCCTCCTCAGCCCTCACCCTCTTGAGGCCACCAGCACAGGTCAATATGTGCCCCCCCACACACACACACACACACACTGGGATACCCCCCCTTCCCCAGTACAGCCTTCGCCCTGCAGCCTCTTCCCTCGCCTTCCCTTCCCCGAGCAAGCTCTCGCCCTGCAGCCATTGAAAAGCCACCCCGGCCTTATGGCTGGTCTGGTAGGTAGAGACCTGCCCGTGGACCCCCCCTAACAGTGATGTGGTTCTGTTTGTGAAGCCTGGCGCTGACGCCCTCGAGTGCTGCCTGAGTCAAGGTAGGCAAACAAACCTCGAGGTCCCAAGCGGGGTGCAGCTCGCCAGGCGGTGGGAAACGTGACCCGCCATTGATGGTTGGAGCGGCCAATCACAAACTCCTTTAACAACGAATTAACACAGATTTTTGCCCTGCTCGCCATATTGGCTGCTCATGGCCATCATGAGGCCTGGGGCCTACAGGGCTGGGCTTTCTGCCTATCTCTGCCTCTGCCCCTCTCTCTGTCTCTCTTTCTGTCACTCTCTCTGTCTCTCTGCCTCACCCCCTCTTCTCTCCAGCTCACTGTCTATCTTTCTGCTCCCTATCTGTTTATCTGTCTCTCTCTCTCTCACTCTCTCTGTCTGCCTCTCTCTCTCTTTCACTTCCTCTCTCTGTCTCTCTCACTCTCTCTCTCTGTCTCTGCCTTGCTCTCTGTCTTTCTCCCTCTCTGTGCCTCTCTCTGTCTCTCTTTCTCTCACTCTCTCTCTCTGTCTCTGCCTTGCTCTCTGTCTTTCTCCCTCTCTGTGCCTCTCTCTGTCTCTCTTTCTCTCACTCTCTCTCTCTCTGTCTCTGCCTCACTCTCTCTGTCTTTCTCTTTCTCTCCCCCCACCCCTTCTCTCTCATTCTCTCTCTCTTTCTCTCTCTCTGTCTCTCTCTCTCTGTCTCTGCCTCTCTCTGTCTATCTCTGTCTCTCTCTCACTCTCTCTCTGTCTCTGCCTCTCTCTTTCTGTATCTCTCTCTCTCCTTCTTTCTCTCTCTCTGCCTCTCTCTCTGTCTCACTCTCTCTCTGTCTCTGTCTCTCTCTTCCCTCCTTTCTCTCTCCCAATCTCTCTCTGCCTCTCTCTCTCTCTCTGTCTCTCTCTCCCCGCCTTTCTCTCTCTCTCTCTCCTTCTCCCTCTGTCCACTCTTTGGGTGGCAATTTCCATTCCAGGCCTCAGTCCTGTGACAGGCAGAGAAGGGGATTATTTCCCAGCGTGGAGGCTGGTGGGAATTCGTGCCAAATCGTGTGATGTGTGCCTCATTAATTATGCAGTGGGGGTTTCCCGACATTTTCTGCAGCAAGGGGCGGGACAGGGGTGGGGGGTGGGGCACGGGGCGGGGGGGGTGGGGGGGGGGGGTGCAGGCTGGCTCAGGCCCCACTGTCACACCTGGGCGCCATTTTTAAAAGGCACCCGGACACAAACTGACCCACTGAGAACGATAGAAGATGGGCCTCCTGAGCGGGAGGGGGGAGCACCCCGGGACACTCCGAACAGGAGGGGGGACATCCCGGGACACTCCGAAAGGGAAGGGGGACATCCCGGGACACTCCGAACGGGAACAGGGACATTCCGGGATACTCTGAATGGGAGGGGGGACATCCCGGGACACTCCGAACGGGAAGGGGGACATTCTGGGACATTCCGAACAGGAGGGGGCCATCCGGGGACACTCCGAACGGGAACGGGGACATTTCGGGATACTCTGAATGGGAAGGGGGACATTCTGGGACATTCCGAACAGGAGGGGGCACATCCGGGGACACTCCGAACGGGAACGGGGACATCCCGGGACACTCCGAGCAGGAGGGGGGACATTCCGGGACACACCGAACGGGAAGGGGAACACCCCGGGATACTCCAAACGGGAACGGGGACATTCCGGGATACTCTGAATGGGAGGGGGGACATCCCGGGACACTCCGAACGGGAAGGGGGACATTCTGGGACATTCCGAACAGGAGGGGGGACATCCGGGGACACTCCGAACGGGAACGGGGACATTCCGGGATACTCCGAACGGGAAGGGGGACATTCTGGGACATTCCGAACAGGAGGGGGGACATCCGGGGACACTCCGAACGGGAACGGGGACATCCCGGGACACTCCGAGCAGGAGGGGGGACATTCCGGGACACACCGAACGGGAAGGGGAACACCCCAGGACACTCCAAACGGGAACGGGGACATTGCGGGACACTCCGAACAGGAGGGGGAACACCCCGGGATACTCCAAACGGGAGTGGAGGACATTTCGGGACACTCCGAACAGGAGGGGGTGACATTCCGGGACACTCCGAACGGGAGGGGGGAACATCCCGGGACACTCCAGACGGGAGGGGGAACATTCTGGAACATTCCAAATGGGAGGGGAAACATTCCGGAACATTCCAAACATGGAATACCCACCTGGCTGATGCTCTCCCTTCCCCCCCCACACCCAGTGCTGTGTTCTCCAGCGTCCAGGTGCTGGTGGTCTCCAACCCGATACCCTTCGGTTTTCCCAGGGCCTTCACCGGCTAAACCCCGAGGCCTCCCCGGCGTGTCGGTCCAGACCTGTTCTGTCCCAGTGTCGCCGAGGATAACCGAGCCTGGCCGTGCGGGGGAGGGGTCGGGGGTGGGAGTGGAGGGAGGTGGGGGGGATGGGTGATTCCGGTCGGATTCCAGCTGCTTGCTGTTAGCGGGAGGCAAACCAGTTTCCTGCTGACCACTGGCCGGGAATGGCCGGGAGTGGCCGGGAGCGGCCGGGAGTGGCCGGGAGTGGCCGGGGGGCAGGAAGGAGCCGCCACTACTTGACGCCGGCGGGAAAACAAATTTTTCAGCTCTCGCCGCCACCCCCCCCCACCCCCCCACCCACCCACCATTGCACCCCTGCACCCTCCACCCTCCTCCCCCACCGGCTGCGGGGAGGGGGAGGGTCAGGACTCAGAGGAGGTGGGGGGGGAGGGGACTGGAAAATCCCACCCTTTGTCCCTGTCGGTCTCTCTTTCCACCCCACTCTCTGCCTCTCTCTCTCTCTCCGCCATCGAGGCCCTTCCCTCCGTAGTCCCCCATTGAAGCCCCTCACCCACTCGGCTGATGTCCGGCCGCGGCGGCCTGAACGCTGTATCGTCCAGTGGCAGGGGAGATCCCGATGGATTCCACCAGTGAGGCGACCCATCCGGCAGTCACTCAGAGCCCCCTGTTGGCCCAAACCGGTACTGGGCGGGAATGTTGTCCGCCTCTCATGCCGCACCTTCCGGGATTGGACCATCTGCCGACAGGATGGGACAGGCTGACCAGGAAGAATGGCAAGAGGAGGAGGCCACTCAGCCCATCGAGCCATTCTCGCTGACCTCACCCTTCAACCCCATTGGCCTGCCACGTCTCCCAAGACCCTCCATTCCTGTCACCCGACCGGAATCGGTCTCAGTCCCGGAAGTTCTGACTGAGCCCCTGAATCCAGCAGCGGCTGGGGAGAGAATTTCTTGCCCGCTACCCCGCTGGCCAGGAGTTCGGCCCTCTGTCTTACTATTGCATTGTGGGATCCAACGGCTGCTTTGCACCCCTGGGACGTTAGGGATTGCGCCAGCCCCTTCAACCAGCAACTATCTTGAGGCAGGGAATCTCTCCGGATTATTCTCGTTCAGTGCCAGTCCAGTTTTATGCCAGTGGGGTGTCGAAATCCGGACCCGTGTCTCATCCATCGTGTCTCAGTCAGTACCACATCCGCCTCCGAGGCATCAGGCTGTCCGATCAAAGTCCAACCCAAGATCTATAGACAGAAACGTAGGCTGTCACCCCACTGTAGTACTGAGGGAGTGCTGCACTGTCAGAGGGTCAGTACTGAGGGAGTGCCGCACTGTCAGAGCGTCAGTGCTGAGGGAGTGCTGTACTGTCAGAGCGTCAGTGCTGAGGGAGTGCTGCACTGTCAGAGGGTCGGTACTGAGGGAGTGCTGCATTGTCAGAGGGTCAGTACTGAGGGAGTGCCGCACTGTCAGAGCGTCAGTGCTGAGGGAGTGCCGCACTGTCAGAGGATCAGTACTGAGGGAGTGCTGCACTGTCGGAGAGTCAGTACTGAGGGAGTGCTGCACTGTCAGAGGGTCAGTACTGAGGGAGTGCCGCACTGTCAGAGGGTCAGTACTGAGGGAGTGCTGCACTGTCAGAGCGTCAGTGCTGAGGGAGTGCTGCACTGTCAGAGGGTCAGTACTGAGGGAGTGCTGCACTGTCAGAGCGTCAGTGCTGAGGGAGTGCTGCACTGTCAGAGGGTCGGTACTGAGGGAGTGCTGCACTGTCAGAGCGTCAGTTGGAAGTTCATTACTGAAGGCATGCTGCAGAGGAGGTCACAGAGATAGGGAGGGTTGTAGGGGCTGGAGGAGGTTACAGAGATAAGGAGTGTTGTAGGGGCTGGAGGAGGTTACAGAGATAGGGAGTGTTGTAGGGGCTGGAGGAGGTCACAGAGATAGGGAGGGTTGTAGGGGCTGGAGGAGGTTACAGAGATAGGGAGGGTTGTAGGGGCTGGAGGAGGTTACAGAGATAGGGAGGGTTGTAGGGGCTGGAGGTGGTTACAGAGATAGGGAGGGTTGTAGGGGCTGGAGGAGGTTACAGAGATAGGGAGGATTGTAGGGGCTGGAGGAGGTTACAGAGATAGGGAGGGTTGTAGGGGCTGGAGGAGGTTACAGAGATAAGGAGTGTTGTGGGGGCTGGAGGAGGTTACAGAGATAGGGAGGGTTGTAGGGGCTGGAGGAGGTTACAGAGATAGGGAGAGTTGTAGGGGCTGGAGGAGGTTACAGAGATAGGGAGGGTAGTAGGGGCTGGAGGAGGTTACAGAGATAGGGAGGGTTGTAGGGGCTGGAGGAGGTTACAGACATGGGGAGGGGAGGGAGTGCAAGGAGGGATTTGAAAACAAGGATGAGAATTTTGAAATTGTGGCTGGACCAGGAGCTAATGTCGATCAGCGAGCGACAGTGTGAACTGGATCTGGTGCGAGGTAGGACACAGGGCAGGAGAGTAGAAGTCCAAGCTTCTCCAAAGCTCAGGGTGTGAAGGACCCGAAACAGAAGCTGCAATATCGGACAGTGCGTATAACTCTGGGAATGTTGTTTATCTGTCTGACAGAGAGGGCCGGAGCTGTGTAATCCAGTCCAGCCACACTGAGGATATTGTTCATCGATGCACATTGGTGGATCAGAATGAAGTTAAATGTCATCGCACTTGCTGCTATCCTGCTCACCGTCTACTGCTGTGGTAAGATATCCATCTCGTCGCTCTCTCTCCCTGTCAGTGTCCCTGTTCCGGGAGTGTGGGAAATGGGCTGGGAGCAGAGGGTGGGCAGAGGGACCCTCAATCTACACAGGAAGTACCGAGAGCACGATCCTGCGCAGTCCCAGTGGCCTTGCCCCCTTGCCCACTTCGCAATACCCTCACCCACCCTCCTCACCCCCTCACCCACCCCCTCACCCACCCTCCTCACCCATCCTCCTCACCCCTCACCCACCCCTCACCCAACCCTCCTCACCCCCTCACCCACCCCCCTCACCCCCCTCACCCCACCCCCCTCACCCACCCCCCTCACCCCCTCACCCACCCCCTCACCCACCCCCTCACCATCCTCCTCACCCCTCACCCACCCCTCACCCCCTCACCCACCCCCTCACCCACCCTCCTCACCCCCTCACCCACCCCCTCACCCCCTCACCCACCCCCTCACCCATTCCCTCACCTCCTCAACCCCACATCCCCTCACCCACCCCCTCACCCACCCCTCACCCCCCTCACCTACCCCCTCACCCAACCCCTCACCCCCTCACCATCTCACCCTCTCACCCATTCCCTCACCTCCTCAACACCTCATCCCCTCACCCACCCCCTCACCCACCCCTCACCCCCTCACCTACCCCCCTCACCCAACCCCTCACCCCCTCAACGCCTCACCCATTCCCTCACCTCCTCAACCCCTCACCCATTCCCTCACCTCCTCAACCCCTCACCCCCCCTCACCCACCCCCTTACCCCCGCACCCACCCCCTCACCCCCACATCCACCCATCACTCCCTCACCCATCCCCTCACCAACCCCTCACCCCCTCACCCACCCCGCACCCCCTCACCCACCCCCTCACCCACCCCGCACTCCCTCACCCACCCCATCACCCCTGCACCCACCCCCTCACCCACACCCTCACCCTCCCCTCACCCCCTCACCCACCCCCTCACCCACCCCTCACTCAACTCCTCACCCCCTCACCCAACCCCCACCCCCCTCTCCTGTTCACACAGCCCCCAGCCCCCACCCCGTCTCCAGCCCCCACCCCAACTCCAGCCCCCACCCCCCTCTCCAGCGCCCCCCCCCCATCTCCAGCCCCCAACCTGTCTCCAACCCCCACCCCAACTCCAGCCCCCACCCCCTCTCCAGCCCCCACCCCATCTCCAGCCCCCACCCCCTCTCCAGCCCCCACCCCCCCCCCTCCTGACCCAACCCCCTCCCCTGACCCCATCTTCTCTCCTACCCTCCGCCTTCGCCTCTCTGTGCCCTCACCGGCCTCCATTCCACACATCCTATCCTGTCCCAAACCCCTCCCCCGTCCTCACCCTTCGCCTCTCCAGCCCCTCACCCCTACCCCTGCCCTCACCCCATACCTCCCCACCCTCCCACCCCTCTCCTGTCCCCTCACCCCCTCTCCTGTCCCAAACCCCCATCTGCCCAGCCCCCTGTCCTTGACCCCCCCCCCCCCCCCCAATCCCCTCCCCCTTCCTAGCGTAGCCTCTGACGCAGCTGTTTGTGTGTTGCAGAATCCACAGGTTACAGTGTGTTGAACGGACAGCCTGCGAAGGAGGGATTTGCAGAGAGTCTGAAGCAATACTGGAATTCTGTCACCACGCGCATCACCGACTGGTATGAAAGGGCAGCCACATCGTCAACTGGCCAGTACCTCAAGTAAGTGCTGAGTGAGGCAGTGAGGCAGGGGCACCGCCCGAGTGACTCTCAAAAATAGAAGGAGTCTTAGCCTGAGTGGGAATGGTGCAGCGTTTCATCCCTGAGTTTGTGAGGAATGCCAGAGAGCCTCAATCCCCAGCGGTATTGGCGAGAGGAAGTCGGAGGCCCCTGCCTGCCCTCTCGGGTGGGTGTGAAAGATCCCACGGCCACTATTTGGAAGAAGAGCGGGGGGAATGAAGGGGGGGGGCGGTGGTTGTCCCCTGTGTCCTGGGGCCAATATTTATCCCTCAACCATCATCACTAAATAGATGATCTGGGTCATGATCACATTGATGTTTGTGGGAGCTTGCTGTGCACAAATTGGATGTCCCTTTTGAACATACACAACAGTGAGCACACTTCAGAAGTCCTCCAGTGCCTGTGAAACGCTCTGGGACGTCCTGAGGTGAAGGATGGTGCTAGGGAAATGCACGTCCTTTCATCCTCTCGCAGCTGAGCTGCCTGGTGCTGCTCTACTGGGGCCAGTATCAGGGGAGAGAGAGGCTCTAAACAGCCCAAAAGGCAGGGGAACTTCACAACTAGTGTTAGCATTTAGGAATATCCTGCGAGTGTTTGATGGGGACGGTGTAGAGGGAACTATACTCTGTATCTAACCCCGTGCTGTACCTGTCCTGGGACTGTTTGATGGGGACAGTGTAGAGGGAGCTTTACTCTGTATCTAACCCCGTGTTGTACCTGTCTTGGGAGTGTTTGATGGGGACAGTGTACAGGGTGCTTTACTCCGTATCTAACCCCGTGCTGTACCTGTCCTGGGAGTGTTTGATGGGGACAGTGTAGAGGGAGCTTTACTCTGTATCTAACCCCGTGCTGTACCTGTCCTGAGAGTGTTTGATGGGGACAGTGTAGAGGGAGATTTACTCTGTATCTAACCCCGTGCTGTACCTGTCCTGGGACTGTTTGATGGGGACAGTGTAGAGGGAGCTTTACTCTGTATCTAACCCCGTGCTGTACCTGTCCTGGGACTGTTTGATGGGGACAGTGTACAGGGTGCTTTACTCCGTATCTAACCCCGTGCTGTACCTGTCCTGGGAGTGTTTGAAGGGGACAGTGTAGAGAGAGCTTTACTCTGTATCTAACCCCGTGCTGTACCTGTCCTGAGAGTGTTTGATGGGGACAGTGTAGAGGGAGCTTTACTCCGTATCTAACCCCATGCTGCACCTGTCCTGGGAGTGTTTGATGCGGACAGTGTAGAGGGAGCTTTACTCTGTATCTAACCCCGTGCTGTACCTGTCCTGGGAGTGTTTGATGGGGACAGTGCAGAGGGAGATTTACTCCGTATCTAACCCCATGCTGTACCTGTCCTCGGAATGTTTGATTGGGACAGTGCAGAGGGAGCTTTACTCTGCATCTAACCCCGTGCTGTACCTGTCCTGGGAGTGTTTGATGGGGGCAGTGTAGAGGGAGCTTTACTCTGTATCTAACCCTGTGCTGTACCTGTCCTGGGATTGTTTGATGCGAACAGTCTAGAGGGAGCTTCACTGTTTATCTAACCCCGTGAGTGAACAGTAAAACTCGTGTTTTCAGTGAGAAGGGAGTGTGGGATCTCAGGGCGTTTCATTGCATCGCTTGGAATCTATCTAACTGTGCTATTGGATTTCCTTTGGGCAGGGGTGCGTTTAATAATGGTACCGCTGCCATTAACACCTACACTAGAATCCTCTTCGATCAACTAATGCACTCAGTTTGACATTCATCCTCCGTGTGAATATTCCTGGGATACACAATGGATCACAGAGTTTCCCCTCTTAGCCACTGATAGCTCCGGTGAGACGAGACAATTAAACTCCTCAACAACACCATCGTTCCCTCCATGACCCATGTCCTTTTTAACAACCAAATAAAATGATTGCAAGAAATTGTTAAGTGATTGAAATAAAAAAAGGAACCTCTCCACCAACCCCATCTGTCTCTGTTTCTATTCTATATGAAACCTAAGCTGTGGATTGGAGAAGCTGGGATTGTTCTCCTTGGAGCAGAGAAGGTTAAGGGGGAGAGTGAAATGAGGCATTCAAAATCATGAGGGGTTTGGGTTGAGTAAATAAGCAGAAACTGTTTCCAGCAGCAGGAGGGTCGGTAACCAGAGGGACTCAGATTGAAGAGAATCGGGAAAAGAACCAGAGGGGGAGAATTTATTATTTTTTTTGATACAGCGAGTTGTTGTGATCTGGAATTCGGGGGCTGAAAGGGCGGTGGAAGCAGATTCAACAGCGGATATGATAGCACAATTAGATAGAACAGCGGGTTGCTTAACGAACAAGAAACAGAGAGTTAGGATAAATGGGCCATTTTCTGGTTGGCGAGTGGAGTACCACAAGGATCGAGTGCTGGGACGTCAACTACTTACAATCTATATCAATAGCTTGGATGAAGACACCAAAGGTGTGGTTGATGCATTTGGTGATGGCACAAAGATAGGTAGGAAGGTAAGTTGTGAAGAGGACATAAGGAGTCTGAAAAGCGTTATAGACAGGTTAAATGAGTGGGCAAAAAATTAGCAGATGGAGAATAATGTGGGAAAATGTGAACTTGTTCACTTTGGCAGGAAGAATAGAAAAGTAGCATATTGTGTAAATGGAGAGAGATTACGGAACTCTGCAGTGCAGAGGGATCTGGGTGTCCTGGTGTATGAATGACAGAATGTTAGTCTGCAGGTACAGCAGGTGATTGGGAAGGCAAATGAAATGTCGGCCTTTATTGCAAGGGGAATGGGATATAAAAGTAGGGAAGCTTTGTTACACTTGTAGAAGACATGTGGGGAAGTATGGACTGTTTTGGTCTCCCTATTTTAAAAAGAAACATGCTTGCATTTGAAGCAGTTCAGAGAAGATTCACTGGACCGATTCCTGGGATGAGGGGGTTATCCTATGAGGAAAGGTTGGACAGGCTGGGCCTGTATCCATTGGAGATTAGAAGAATGAGAGGTGATCTTATTGTGACAGATAAGATTCTGAGGGGACTTGACAGGGTGGATGCTGAGAGCATGTTTCCCCTTGTGGGAGAGACTAGAACTAGGGGGCACAGTTTAAAAAAAGGGGTCTCTCTTTCAAGATGGAGATGTGGAGAACTCTTTCTCTCAGAGGGTGGACAGTCTGTGGAATTCTCTTCCTCAGAGAGCAGTGGAGACAGGGGGACTGAATATATTCAAGACTGCGTTAGATAGATTCTTGACTGACAAGGAGGTCAAAGGGTATAGGGGATAGAGAGGGGAGTGGAATTCAGACAACAGACAGGTCAGCCATGATCTTATCAAGTGGCAGAGCAGGCTCGAGGGGCCGAATGGCCTACTCCTGCTACCCTAATTCCTATATTTGTAATAGTGACTTTCAAAAGGGCAATTGGATAAATACTTAAAAAGGTAAACATTTGCAGGGTGGGAGCGGGGCAGTGGGATTAATTGGATAGCCATTGCAAGCAGCCGACACAGGCTGGATGGGCTGATTGTCCTCCTCCTGTTCTGTGTGACCCTCTGTAAGGATGATCTACAGTGGGGGAGGAGCGGAGTTTGTGAGCGGGGACAGATATGCAGCATCGAAATTGTCTTGGTCACAGGGAACGAATGAACATCCACCAGGGAGAAAATAACAGACCCGGAGACTGTCAGAAATAGTCAGTGAGCTGAAGGAATGATCAGTCTTTTCTACAGTGAATTGTTTTGCAAAGGTCCTTAATGGGTAACAGACTTCAACCCTATCTTTGTACTTTGCACTGAGATTACACAAGCAGCATGGATGGTGTGACTCACTCTTCAGGATCTGCAGCGCAAGGTGACAAAGGTACTCTTCAGAGTGAGGTGGGATGAACAAGGCGCTAGTGGAATGAAAACGTGTTGCCTTGCTGATTTACCTCACATTCCCATTTGTTTCATACAGGCACACCCCGCACACTGCCTCTCCAGTACTGTCCTTTTACATATCCACGGAGTGTGAGCATAATGGCGAGGACAGAACTTGTCGCCCGTCTCCAACTTCCCTTCAGAGAGTGGTGCTTAGCAGCCTCTGGACTGCTGCAGCCCCTGTGGGGTAGGTACACCCACGGTACCCGTAGGGAGGGAGTTCCAGGATTTCACCCTGTGACAGTGAAGGAGCGGGGAAAGAGTTCCGGGTCAGCTGGGACCTGGAGGG
This sequence comes from Isurus oxyrinchus, assembly GCA_026770705.1. NCBI lineage: Eukaryota > Metazoa > Chordata > Chondrichthyes > Lamniformes > Lamnidae > Isurus > Isurus oxyrinchus. The sequence continues at coordinate 19,735,881 of JANJGN010000034.1, read as the reverse complement.
GCACATGGTATTCCTATCCATCTGCTGCCCTGTCACAGGGTCAGTACTGAGGGAGTGCTGCACTGTCAGAGGGTCAGTACTGAGGGAGTGCTGCACTGTCAGAGGGTCAGTACTGAGGGAGTGCTGCACTCTCAGAGGGTCAGTACTGAGGTAGTGCTGCACTGTCAGAGGGTCAGCACTGAAGGAATCCTGCACTGTCAGAGGGTCAGTACTGAGGGAGTGCTGCACTGTCAGAGGGTCAGAACTGAGGAACTGCTGAACTGTCAGAGGGTCAGTACTGAGGGAGTGCTGCACTGTCAGAAGGTCAGTACTGAGGGAGTGCTGCACTGTCGGAGTGTAAGTGCTGAGGGAGTGCTGCACTGTTGGAGGGTCAGTACTGAGGGAGTGCTGAATTGTCAGAGTGTCAGTATTGAGGGAGCACTGCACTGTCAGAGGGTCAGTACTGAGGGAGTGCTGCACTGTCAGAGCGTCAGTACTGAGGGAGTGCTGCACTGTCGGAGGATCAGTACTGAGGGAGTGCTGCACTGTCAGAGGGTCAGTACTGAGGGAGTGCTGCACTGTCAGAGGGTCAGTACTGAGGGAATGCTGCACTGTCAGAGGGTCAGTACTGAGGGAATGCTGCACTGTCAGAGGGTCAGTACTGAGGGAGCGCTGCACTGTCAGAGGGTCAGTACTGAGGGAGTGCTGCACTGTCGGAGCGTCAATATTTTTGATGTGACCTTAAAACCGAGGCCCTCCGTTGGATATAAACAAAAACTCCCAAAGCCCCTATTGGTTTTAAACCCCCGAGTGTTTACCCGTGCGTCCCTGGGCCACCAGTTACCCGTTAACGATCGGTAAAAACAGGCCGGCTGGGTCATTATCACACGGCCGTTTGTGGGAGCTTGCTGTGCGCTCATCGGCTGTGGCGTTTCATCCAGCAGCGGCCACACGTCCGAAACAGCTTCGCTTGGCTTTGCAGCACGTTGTGTGGTTGCTGCTGGTGAGTTAATGAGAGATCGAGGGCTCAAGCTGTCACAGCCGGACTGGCTGCGATGCCTCTAGGAACCAGCCCCTTGGGGCAGGAGTGCGGTATTCGGGCGATGGTCTGACCTGGACGGGGGCTGTCACAATTCGAGCTGCGCCTGGCCTCCCCCCTGTGCAGGGAGGCGAGGGACCCGCCCTCCACCCCCCACCCCCACCCCCGTCTTCCCAGGCCCCTCAGGTCAGTCGCTCGGCCGGGGTTTGGGGCTGCGAATGCCTTCGACCAAGATCGAGGGTCGCCAGTTTGCGGAGTGTACGGTGGGGGAGCGGGTGGGGGGGTGGTGGTGGGGAGGCTATGGGGATTCTGGTGAATTCCGGGGCCAGGGGTCCTTATTGTCGGAGGTCCAGCCTCGGTGGGAGTGTCTGGTCAGCCGCCAGCCCACGGTCGAGGATTTCCTTGAGGACGTCGGGGGGGTGGGGGGGTCAATGTGCTCCTGTCCGGGGAGCCGTTGGAGCTGTGCTGGCCTCCTCCCCAAAATAATCCTCGCGGCCGCAGGTGGTGGGGTGCGGGGGTTGCCGGGTGGTGGTGGTTATCTACTGCCTTTGTTTGGCAGCTCCTGATCCCCGGCCCGGCGGCAGTGCCGGGCGAGTGAAGAGATCCGGAATACTCCGGTTCTGCTGCTCTGTGTGAGATTCACGCTCGAGTTGACCTTGGGTTCGACGTTCTGGAGGCCTTGCCGGTGCCCAATGGAGGGCGATGCCAAGACCTTCTTGACACTGGGCGGTGGGTAAGGGGTCGGCCACAGAAGGCGACACGAGGCCCTTTCCTGGGCCTTCCAGTCCTTCAGGTTGGGGGGTTGCTGAAGACCACCAGCGCCGACGGCGTTTGGTCAAAGCCGCCATTTTCCAGAGAAGCCTTCGGGGGAAACCTAGATCCCCAGCCAGCGTTTCCTCAACGTCCTGCAGCTCTCTGGCCTCTGGAGAGCCAGGGTCAAGGGTTAGGCGAGGGGCCTTGAATTTGCTGGGCCTGGGGCTCACCGATGTGTTGAAGAGAGCCAGCGCGAGGGTTCATCGCCACCCCCCCACCTCCCAGGGAGGGGGGGTGGAGGGGGTTGGGAGGGGGGGATCAATCGCCGGTCACGTGTGGGCAGCCCATTCGGTGTCTCCAATCTCACACAGGCTTGGCGGTGGTGGACCAAGAGGCCGACCAGGCAGGACCAGGCCTGTCCAACCCCTTCCCCCGAGAGGGGCCCCCATCTCAGTACTCATCTCAGCCGCGCAGGCCAGAGAGCGAGCTTCGGAAAGGTAAGGCGTTCGAAATGTATCTCGCGATTGGTCCCAACAAACAAAACAAATAAAGTCCACGTTTTGTGAAGCCTCATCCGCAGGCCGGACGAGGTTTCGCTCGGGCCGTTAAAAAAAAATTTTGAATCTTGGGAAGCCGGTTCGTAACCCGTCCCCACTCGAGCGGCAGGGACTCCTGAGGCCCCCTGACACATAAACCTTTCTCAACCTTTCATTTCTTCATCCTCAGGGTTCTCCAGCTCCCCGAGACAGGGCCTGAGCCTCCGGGGAGCTGTCACTCTGCTCCCGCCCGTGCTCCAACCCCACCCCCACCCCCACCCCCAACCCCGCCCGTCCCCGATAGCGCCGTTAATCGGCCAGTCGGTGTGAAATCCAGGCAGGGGCCTGATCGAGGGCAGCGGACCACCTCACGGCCGCTCTCGGGCCTGCCTGACCATCCAACAGGGAGCAAAGTTCTGTCCCCTCCCTCCCACCCCCCCCCCCCCCACCGCCCCCCCCCCGCCCCCCCCCCCCCCCCCCCCCCACCACCTCCCGCCCACCCCACGGGGTGTGCCCATAGGGTGAGCAGCTTTGGTCGCTGCTTCCTCCCACTGTGACCCAATAGGCATGCTTCAGGAAGGCAAGTCCCCCACCTTTTCACCTGCCCATGAACGGGGTGGGGTCGGTAATTATTGCCCATCCCTAACTACCCTTGGGAAAGTCGCCTTTCGGGCTGTTGCAGTCTGCGCGGCTGCTAATATTGTCCCTGCGGCTGGTCATATTGTTCCTGCGGCCGGTCATATTGTCCCTGTGGCCGCTCATATTGTCCCTGCGACTGGTCATATTGTCCCTGCGGCCGGTCATATTGTCCCTGCGGCTGGTCATATTGTCCCTGTGACAGGTCATATTGTCCCTGTGACCGCTCATATTGTCCCTGCGACAGGTCATATTGTCCCTGCGGCCGCGCATATTGTCCCTGCGACTGGTCATATTGTCCCTGCGGCCGGTCATATTGTCCCTGCGACTGGTCATATTGTCCCTGCGGCCGGTCATATTGTCCCTGCGGCTGGTCATATTGTCCCTGCGGCCACTCATATTGTCCCTGTGACCGGTCATATTCTCCCTGCGGCCGCTCATATTGTCCCTGTGACTGGTCATATTCTCCCTGCGGCTGGTCATATTCTCCCTGCGGCCGCTCATATTGTCCCTGCGACAGGTCATATTGTCCCTGCGGCCGCTCATATTGTCCCTGCGGCCGGTTATATTGTCCCTGCGGCTGGTCATATTCTCCCTGCGGCCGGTCATATTCTCCCTGCGGCCGGTCATATTGTCTCTGCGGCTGGTCATATTCTCCCTGCGGCCGCTCATATTGTCCCTGTGACCGGTCATATTCTCCCTGCGGCTCGTCATATTCTCCCTGCGGCCGGTCATATTGTCCCTGCGGCCGGTCATATTCTCCCTGCGGCCGCTCATATTGTCCCTGCGACAGGTCATATTGTCCCTGCGACAGGTCATATTGTCCCTGCGGCTGGTCATATTGTCCCTGCGACAGGTCATATTGTCCCTGCGGCTGGTCATATTGTCCCTGCGACAGGTCATATTGTCCCTGCAGCCGCTCATATTGTCCCTACGGCTGGTCATATTGTCCCTGCGGCCGCTCATATTGTCCCTGCGACAGGTCATATTCTCCCTGCGGCCGCTCATATTGTCCCTGCAGCCGCTCATATTCTCCCTGCGACTGGTCATATTGTCCCTGCGGCCACTCATATTGTCCCTGCGGCTGCTCATATTGTCCCTGCGACAGGTCATATTGTCCCTGCGGCCACTCATATTGTCCCTGCGGCTGCTCATATTGTCCCTGCGACAGGTCATATTGTCCCTGCGACCGCTCATATTGTCCCTGTGGCTGCTCATATTGTCCCTGTGACCGGTCATATTGCCCCTGCGACAGGTCATATTGTCCCTGCGGCCGCTCATATTGTCCCTGTGACCGGTCATATTGTCCCTGCGACAGGTCATATTGTCCCTGCGGCTGGTCATATTCTCCCTGCGGCTGGTCATATTGCCCCTGCGGCTGGTCATATTGTCCCTGCGACAGGTCATATTGTCCCTGCGACAGGTCATATTGTCCCTGCCACAGGTCATATTGTCCCTGCGGCTGGTCATATTGTCCCTGCGGCTGGTCATATTGTCCCTGTGACAGGTCATATTGTCCCTGCGACAGGTCATATTGTCCCTGCAGCCGGTCATATTGTCCCTGCGACAGGTCATATTGTCCCTGCGGCCGGTCATATTGTCCCTGCGGCCGCTCATATTGTCCCTGCGGCCGCTCATATTGTCCCTGTGGCCGGTCATATTGTCCCTGCGGCCGCTCATATTGTCCCTGTGACTGGTCATATTGTCCCTGCGACAGGTCATATTGTCCCTGCGGCCGGTCATATTGTCCCTGCGACAGGTCATATTGTCCCTGTGACCGGTCATATTGTCCCTGCGGCCGCTCATATTGTCCCTGTGGCTGGTCATATTGTCCCTGTGACCGGTCATATTGTCCCTGCGGCCGCTCATATTGTCCCTGCGGCTGGTCATATTGTCCCTGCGACAGGTCATATTCTCCCTGCGGCCGCTCATATTGTCCCTGCGGCCGCTCATATTGTCCCTGTGACTGGTCATATTCTCCCTGCGGCTGGTCATATTCTCCCTGCGGCCGGTCATATTGTCCCTGTGACCGGTCATATTCTCCCTGCGGCTGGTCATATTCTCCCTGCGGCCGCTCATATTGTCCCTGCGGCCGGTCATATTCTCCCTGCGGCCGGTCATATTGTCCCTGCAGCCGCTCATATTGTCCCTGCGGCCGGTCATATTGTCCCTGCAGCCGCTCATATTGTCCCTGCGGCTGGTCATATTGTCCCTGCGACAGGTCATATTGTCCCTGCGGCCGCTCATATTGTCCCTGCGGCTGGTCATATTGTCCCTGCGACAGGTCATATTGTCCCTGCGGCCGCTCATATTGTCCCTGCGACAGGTCATATTGTCCCTGCGACAGGTCATATTCTCCCTGCGGCCGCTCATATTGTCTCTGTGACCGGTCATATTCTCCCTGCGGCCGCTCATATTGTCCCTGTGACCGGTCATATTCTCCCTGCGGCCGCTCATATTGTCCCTGCGGCAGGTCATATTCTCCCTGCGGCCGGTCATATTCTCCCTGCAGCCGGTCATATTGTCCCTGCGACAGGTCATATTGTCACAGCGGCCAGTCATATTGTCCCTGTGGCTGGTCATATTGTCCCTGTGACCGGTCATATTGTCCCTGCGGCCGCTCATATTGTCCCTGCGACAGGTCATATTGTCCCTGTGACCGGTTATATTGTCCCTGTGACCGGTCATATTGTCCCTGCGATAGGTCATATTGTCCCTGCGACCGGTCATATTGTCCCTGCGGTGGTTCGTTACAAGCGAGTGGCTTGTCAGGGCCTCTTGGAGGGAGAAGAGGCAACCACATGGTAGTGGGCCCGGAGTCACATGTAGGCCAGAGCCACACACTTGGTGAAGCAGCTGCAATAATCCTGAACCTTCACAATCGCCATTAATTTTACTTCAGATTTACTCATTCATTGAATTTGAGTCCCTGCCCTCCCCCACCCCCTCTCCAGCTGCTGTGGTGGGGTTTGAACTCATGCCCCTCTGCAGCCTCTGGATTACTAGCCCCGGTGGCATAACCATCGTGCTACCGCCCTGCCTCTCCTTTCCCATTCCCTGCCTTGCCTCAGTAAAACCTCCCAAAGTCCTGCGGCCGGAGAGAAACGCTGTGATTTCCCCAGCTCGCTCTGACTCAGGTTTCATTGCCTTTTTACACAGCCTCAGTCCCAGGTTAAGGCCGGCTGCTGCTTTCAGTTTCCTCCTGGTTCCAAGAGGTACAAGATCTGACTGAGCGGGATTAGCGCTCCGTGCTGGAGGAGACACCCAAGGACACCACCGCCCCCCCTCTTTATTTGGAGATGGTTGCGTTGAGGATAAAGTCGATCCTGTTCTCTGCACTGACTGTGGCCAGAGGTAATTACAGCTTTCACTTATTTAATCCCCTGAATGTGCTCTTAAAAACATGGGAGACAAGGGGCACCTTTCCAGAAGAAACCAAGGAACGTGCTCACGTTATGTTCCTGACCTGTAATTCCCTGCATTGAGCTTTTCCTTTTATTCATTCAGGGGATGGGACTGTTGCCCATCTCTAATTGCCCCTTGAGAAGGTGGTGGTGAGCCACCCTCTTGAGCCACTGCAGTCCCTGTGGTGCAGGTACACCCACAGTGCTATGGCCCAACAATCCTCTCAGTATTAAAACTCTTAATGACATTCTACTCACCTCCCACTCTTGCTGCTTCCCTCTCCTTCCTCTCTGTTTGCTTATTTCCTCTCCCCCCATCCCACTGGCTGCTTTTTATATCTTGGGTAAATGAGTTTGTTGGCCAACCAAACTCTAACTGCACGCCCTCCTATGTTCTCAATAGTTGCTGCTTGCAATCAATAACCGGGAGAGACTGGTGTAAGAATAAACAGTGATGGTTTATTGAGACATAGGACAGAGCACAGATCATACGTGCTCACTCGGAAACCTCCTGAACTAGACTTCCGGTTCCCAGTTACCCACGCTGTACAGTGATTCGTCGGTGCTGTCACATGATCAGTACACTTGCATTCTCTTTAAGGGACAGGGTACCTCACTGCTTCCCACCGCCTACCCCCTCTCCCTCCCTCCCACTAGCTACCCCTCTCCTTCAGGGCCGGGAAAGGGATGATGAGTGAGGTGATGAGTTGGAAGCCCCAACAGTCCAGGAAAGGGAGATGGGCGAGCAGGAGGCAGGGAGACGGAGAGCAGGAGGGAGGGAAGGAGAGCAGTGAGTGGGAGGGAGAGGGCGAATGGTGAGCAGGAGGGAAGGAGAGGGAGAGCAGGAGGGAGGGAAAGGGAGAATGGAGAGCAGAAGAGGGGGAGAGGAGGAATGGAGAGCAGGAGGGAGGGAAAGGGAGAACGGAGAGCAGAAGAGAGGGAAAGGAGGAATGGAGAGCAGGAGGGAGGGAAAGGGAGAGCGGTGAGTGGAAGGGAGGAGGGAGAGCAGGAGGGAGGGTGGGGGAGAGTTTTGGGAGGGAGAGGGAGAATAGAGAACAGGAGGGAGTGAGAGGGAGAGTGGGAGGGAGAATGTGGAAGCAGATTGGAGGGAGAGGGAGAATGGTTGGCAGGGGAGAGGGAGGGAGAAGGAGGGAGAGGGAGACCGGGGAGGAGGGAGATGGAGATCAGCGAGTGGGAGGGAAGGGGAGTGGGAGGGAGAGGGAGGGAGAGGGAGAACGGTGAGCCGGAGGGAGGGCAGGAGGGAAAGGGAGAGCAGGAGGGAGTAAGGGGGAAAGCGACGAGTGGGAGGGAGGGAGGGGATCAGGAGGGACAGTGAGTGAAGAGGCAATGTGCTTAATAACAAGCACGGCTCTTGTACTGTACAGTAACTGGGCTAAAACGAAAATGGAGAAAATGCTATTCAGGGAATTTCCCTAATTTACAAACCATGTTAAAGTTAAAATGCACTGTTAGAAGGTACTTTACACAGTGGATACCGAGGTTTGATAGGGAAGGTGAAAAGGGGCAGGAGGAGACTTGCACGGAGCATAAACACCAACATGGGTCAGATGGGCTGAACGTCTTGTTTCTCTGCTGCACTGTTAAAGTAACTCTACTTAACTTGGGATTATACTGTTTGCGAGTATATTAGACACTGAGGTTCATTCAGTACAGAGTCTTAATCACCGACACACAGTAGCCACAGTGTGTGTACCATCTACAAGATGTACTGCAGGAACTCACCAAGGCTCCTTAGACAGCATCTTCCAAACCCACGACCACTACCATCTAGAAGGACAAGGGCAGCAGACACATGGGAATATCACCGCCTGGAAGTTCCCCTCCAAGTCACTCACCATCCTGACTTGGAAATATATCGGCCGTTCCTTCACTGTCGCTGGGTCAGAATCCTGATTCAGTGAAGGGTGAGTGTGGTCTCGGGATGAAGATGGGGTCACTGGATGAAGACACCTGTGCAGATAGCAAGCCCTGTGTTACAGTCACCTGTCCTTGCACCAGGCGGAATATATTAAAAGCAACACAGGTTCATCAGAATGGGCTGAAAGGGTTAAATTCTGATACCAGGTTGACCAGACTAGGCTTGTATTCCCTCGAGTCTAGAAGATTAAGGGGTGACCAAATCGAGGGGTTTAAGATGATTAAAGGATTCGGAGGGACCAAATGGAGAAATTACTTCCTCAGGTGGGGATGGGTGTGATAGGGTCGGTCAGGGGAGTGATGTCAGGAAGCAGTTCTTCACACAAAGGGGAGGGGGAACCTGGAACTCACTCCCCCCACCACCCCCCCAACCCCCACCCCCCAGAGAAGCTGTAGAGGCTGGGGTGGTGGGGGGGTGGAAGGGGGGGAGGTCAATTGAATATCTCAAAAGTTAGATTGATAGGTTTTTGTTGGGTAAGGGGATTAAGGGTTAGGGAACCAAGGTGGGTAGGTGGAGTTAAGGGACGGATCTGCCCATGATCTGACTGCATGTGGGACAGATTCGAGGGGCTGAATGTCCTCCTCCTGTTCTTTTGTGGCTGACATCTTTTCCACCGCTCTTCTAGTTTCAGCTGTCTCCTGTTCCTATGCCGATAGAATTGTGGGTGGTTACGAGTGTGCCCCTCACAGTCTCCCTTACCAGGTGTATATAACATACATTCAGAGGCCCTGGTGCAGAGGATCCCTCCTCAACTCGCAATGGATCCTCTCGGCAGCGCACTGCCACTCACGGTAAGTTCCGGAACACCTCGTCCAGGCCCGTGTACACTGATCACGCCCGGCTCTACCCTCACCGCCGTCTCCACCAGCCCCTGGCGTGTCCGCTCAGCCGGCGATGCCAGGAAGGGCATCTTCTCACCGCTAAGGCACAGGCCAAGCGTGATCTCGCTGAATGGCAGAACAGGAGAGAGGGGCTGAATGGCCTCCTCCTGCACCCGAGTCCCTGACAGTGTTGATTCTCATTGTAGGTCCAACCGATTGAAAGTGTGGCTTGGAACGCATGACCTGTCCATCAATGAAGGCTCCAGGCAGTCTCCGAGGGTGGTCAAGACTATCCAGCCCCCCGGCTTTGATTACAGGACCACGGACAACGACATCATGCTAATCAAAGTGAGTCCTCCGGTCCAGTTCAACGAGGAGGTCCAGCCAATCCGACTGCCCAGCTCCTGCGCCAGCGATGGCACCCAATGCATTGCCTCTGGGTGGAGCAGCATGATGAATGGCGAGGGTAAGTGTGGGGGCAACACAAAGGGGCAGGAAGGAAAACTAGGACTAAGAACTCAAATCTGATTTAACTGACAGTGCACGGTGTGTGGTAACATGTAATGTGTGCTTAAGAGAGCTGACTTGGTTCATTCTCCTGGTGAACTGACTCGGTTCATTCTCCTGGTGAACTGATGCAGTTTACTCTCCTGGTGAACTGACCTGGTTTATCCTCCCGGTGAACTGACCCGGTTCATTCGCCCGGTGAACTGACCCGGTTCACTCTCCCAGTGAACTGACCCCGTTCATTCTCCCGGTGAACTAACCCGGTTCATTCTCCCGGTGAACTGACCCGGTTTAATCTCCTGGTGAACTGACCTGGTTCATTCTCCCGGTGAACTGATCCGGTTTATTCTCCCGGTGAACTGACCCGGTTTAATCTCCTGGTGAACTAACCCGGTTCATTCTCCCAGTGAACTGATCCGGTTCATTCTCCCGGTGAACTGACCCGGTTTACTCTCCTGGTGAACTGACCTGGTTCATTCTCCCAGTGAACTGACCCGGTTCATTCTCCCGGTGAACTGACCCGGTTTAATCTCCTGGTGAACTGACCTGGTTCATTCTCCTGGTGAACTGATCCGGTTTATTCTCCCGGTGAACTGACCCGGTTTAATCTCCTGGTGAACTAACCCGGTTCATTCTCCCGGTGAACTGATCCAGATCATTCTCCCGGTGAACTGACCCCGTTTAGACTCCCGGTCAACTGACCCACCTTTATTTTCCGATGATACCGATGGTTTTTGTTTACCGATTTTATATTGAGCGACAATTGCCTCCCCAGCCTCATCCCACCGCCAGTGGCAATAATCACCAAAAACCTTCTTGCCAGATTTCCGAGTGCCAACTATTTCACTAAACAATTCCTGATCTTTCACCCGATAGAACAGTTCCCTGATCGTCTGCAATGTCTCGAGGTCCCAATCCTCTCGGACACTGAATGTGGGAGCAGCTACAAGGACTCAATCACCCCCAACATGTTCTGTGCCGGATTCCTGGAAGGGGGAAAGGAAACATGTCAGGTAACAGAGTCGAGAAAGGGATCCTTCATAACAGAGCTTACCGTTCGGTGTACCTACACCACGGGACTGCAGCGGTTCAACAAGGCAGCTCACCACCACCTTCTCAAGGGGCAACTAGGGATGGGCAATAAATCCTGGCCCAGCCAGCGACGCCCACATCCCATGAAAGGATTTTTAAAAACCAACTGGTGGATAGACAGCATGAGAGAGAGAGAGAGAGAGAGAGAGAGAAAAGAGCGAGGTGGGGAGAGGGGTGAGAGAGAGAAGAAGAAGTAAAGGGGCGAGAGGGGCTGAGAGTGAAAGAGGGGAGCGAGATGAGACAGAGATGGGAGACAGGGAGAGCGGGAGCAGAGAGAGGGTGGGAGATAGAATGAAATAGAGAGAGAATGGGAGAGAGAGAAGGAGGGTGGGAGAAAGGCACAGAGAGGAGAGAAAGAGAATCACAGAGAGAGAGAGGACGGAGGGAGAATGAGAAGAGAGTGACATGGAACGAGAGACAGAGAGAGGTAGAGAGAGAGTAAAGGAGAGAGTGAATGAGAGGGATGGGGAGGGACAGAAAGTGAGGAAGGGGCGAACATGGAGGGAGACATAGAGTTAGAGAAAGAGCGGAAGGCTGTAAGGTGCCTAGTCGGAAGATGAGGTGTTGTTCCTCCAGTTTGCGTTGGGCTTCACTGGAACAATGCAGCAAGCCAAGGACAGACATGTGGGCAAGAGAGCAGGGTGGAGTGTTAAAATGGCAAGCGACAGGGAGGTTTGGGTCATTCTTGCGGACAGACCGAAGGTGTTCTGCAAAGCGGTCGCCCAGTTTACGTTTGGTCTCTCCAATGTAGAGGAGACCGCATTGGGAGCAACGAATGCAGTAGACTAAGTTGGGGGAAATGCAAGTGAAATGCTGCTTCACTTGAAAGGAGTGTTTGGGCCCTTGGACGGTGAGGAGAGAGGAAGTGAAGGGGCAGGTGTTACATCTTTTGCGTGGGCATGGGGTGGTGCCATAGGAGGGGGTTGAGGAGTAGGGGGTGATGGAGGAGTGGACCAGGGTGTCCCGGAGGGAGCGATCCTTACGGAATGCCGATAAGGGGGGTGAAGGGAAGATGTGTTTGGTGGTGGCATCATGCTGGAGTTGGCGGAAATGGCGGAGGATGATCCTTTGAATGTGGAGGCTGGTGGGGTGATAAGTGAGGACAAGGGGGACCCTATCATGTTTCTGGGAGGGAGGAGAAGGCATGAGGGCGGATGCGCGGGAGATGGGCCGGACACGGTTGAGGGCCCTGTCAACGACCGTGGGTGGAAAACCTCGGTTAAGGAAGAAGGAGGACATGTCAGAGGAACTGTTTTTGAAGGTAGCATCATCGGAACAGATGCAACGAAGGCGAAGGAACTGGAAGAATGGGATGGAGTCCTTACAGGAAGCGGGGTGTGAGGAGCTGTAGTCGAGGTAGCTGTGGGAGTCGGTAGGCTTGTAATGGATACGTAGATAATTTTGTAAGTAGATAATTTTAACATTACATGTCCAGTGGGAAACTAATGGGAGGGGATTGAGTGTCATTTTCCCTTCTCTTAGAATTTAGTTGGGAGTTAAACACGTTGCTCTGGGTCTGGAGTTACTAGGCCCAGACTGGTTCCTTTCCTAGCAACAGAGCAGTTGGGGTTTTTAACAACAATCCGACAGCTCATGGCCACTTTTGCGGAGGCCAGTTTTTTATTTCCAGAATTTTCTTTAGACTGAGTTCGGATTCCCTGACAGGGCAAAGCCTGGGCAGGAACCAGGCCTCCATGTTTCTCTTCCCTGGAGTGAGGAGGGTGAAGACTGGGAGCTTGGAGGCCTACCGGACAGAAAAACCAATACAACTTGGGAGATGTGACGAGCACAGGTCCGAACTGGTCTTGTTTACCTTAAAATGGAACTCAAGTTCAGGCCAGCGCCAGTCATTTCTGTTGTAATATGCCTTTAAGGGATAGCAGCAAGACATTGCCAGAAGGGAAGTGTGTCATGAAGCCAGTCCCAGTTTCACTTGGGCCTGTGAGCAGAACACAGCAGACACAGCCCTGCTGTTGATGTTTCAAGCTTTCTATCCATGTATATATGTTTAGACAAATAAACTCACAATGTGTTAACACAATCCCTTATGAGCCATTGGTGACTTGAATATCATTATAAAAACACAACAAATCCAAGTTTTACTGGTTCTGAGTGTCATCAGGAAGGCCCCTAGCCTTAGGCCTGAAACAAGGCCTATATTTCCAAAGTCCTGTTCACAGGCCCCAGGCCTTGAGCAAGCTCCAAGGCCAGGCTGGCGAAGCAGTCCAGGCTGAGTGTGACGGTTATGGGATGGAGAGGGAAGCAGAGAAGTCATGGGGGTCAGCACTGAGGGAGCTGTTAGAGGGTCAGTAATGAAGGAGTTGTTAGAGGGCCAGGACTGAGGGACAGCTGCCCTGTCAGAGGGTCAGTGCTCAAAGAACGCTGCACTTTCAGAGGGTCAGTACTGAGGGAGTGCTGCACTGTCAGAGGGTCAGTACTGAAGGAGCACTGCACTGTTGAAGGGTCAGTGCTGAGGGAGTGCTGCACTGTCAGAGGGTCAGTACTGAGGGAGTACTGCACAGTGGAGGATCAGTGCTGAGGGAGTGCTGCACAGTCGGAGGGTCAGTACTGAGGGAGCGCTGCACTGTCAGGGGATCAGTACTAAGGGAGTGCTACACAGTTGAAGGGTCAGTACTGAGGGAGTGTTGCACTGTCAGAGGGTCAGTACTGAGGGAGTACTGCACAGTGGAGGATCAGTGCTGAGGGAGTGCTGCACTGTCGGAGGGTCAGTACTGAGGGAGGGCTGCACTGTAGAAGGATCAGTGCTGAGGGAGTGCTGCACTATTGAAGGGTCAGTACTGAGGGAGCACTGCGTTTTTGAAGGGTCAGTACTGATGGAGCACTGCACTGTTGAAGGGTCAGTACTGAGGGAGTGCAGCACTGTTGGAGGGTCAGTGCTGAGGGAGTGCTGCACTGTCAGAGGGTTAGTACTGAGGGAATGCTGCACTGTCAGAGGGACAGTACTGAGGGAGTGCTGCACTGTTGAAGGGTCGGTACTGAGGGAGTGCTGCGCTGTTGAAGGGTCAGTACTGAGGGAGTGCTGCACTGTTGAAGGGTCAGTACTGAGGGAATGCTGCACTGTCAGAGGGTCAGTACTGAAGGAGTGTTGCACTGTCAGAGGGTCAGAGATGAGGGAGTGCAGCACTGTCAGAGGGTCAGTACTGAAGGAGTGCTGCACTGTCAGAGGGTCAGTACTGAGGGAGTGCTGCACTGTCAGAGGGTCAGTACAGAGGGAGTGCTGCACTGTCGGAGGGTCAGTACTGAGGGAGTGCTGCACTGTCAGAGGGTCAGTACTGAGGGAGTGCTCCACTGTCAGAAGGTCAGTACTGAAGGAGTGCTGCACTGTCAGAGGGTCAGTACTGAGGGAGTGCTGCACTGTCAGAGGGTCAGTACAGAGGGAGTGCTGCACTGTCGGAGGGTCAGTACTGAGGGAGTGCTGCACTGTCAGAGGGTCAGTACTGTGGGAGTGCTGCACTGTTGGAGGGTCAGTGCTGAGGGAATGCTGCACTGTCAGAGGGTCAGTACTGAGGGAGTGCTGCACTGTCAGAGGGTCAGTACTGAGAGAGTGCTGCACTGTCGGAGGGTCAGTACTGAGGGAGTCTGCACTGTCAGAGGGTCAGTACTGAGGGAGAGCTGCACTGTCAGAGGGTCAGTACTGAGGGAGTGCTCCACTGTCAGAGGGTCAGTACTGAGGGATTGCTGCACTGTCAGAGGGTCAGTACTGAGGGAGTGCTGCACTGTCAGAGGGTCAGTACTGAGGGAATGCTGCACTGTTGAAGGGTCAGTACTGAGGGAGTGTTGCACTGTCAGAGGGTCAGAGATGAGGGAGTGCAGCACTGTCAGAGGGTCAGTACTGAAGGAGTGCTGCACTGTCAGAGGGTCAGTACTGAGGGAGTGCTGCACTGTCAGAGGGTCAGTACAGAGGGAGTGCTGCACTGTCGGAGGGTCAGTACTGAGGGAGTGCTGCACTGTCAGAGGGTCAGTACTGAGGGAGTGCTGCACTGTCAGAGGGTCAGTACTGAAGGAGTGCTGCACTGTCAGAGGGTCAGTACTGAGGGAGTGCTGCACTGTCAGAGGGTCAGTACAGAGGGAGTGCTGCACTGTCGGAGGGTCAGTACTGACGGAGTGCTGCACTGTCAGAGGGTCAGTACTGAAGGAGTGCTGCACTGTCAGAGGATCAGTACTGTGGGAGTGCTGCACTGTTGGAGGGTCAGTGCTGAGGGAACGCTGCACTGTCAGAGGGTCAGTACTAAGGGAGTGCTGCACTGTCAGAGGGTCAGTACTGAGGGAGTGCTGCACTGTCAGAGGGTCAGTACTGAGGGAGTGTTGCACTGTCAGAGGGTCAGAGATGAGGGAGTGCAGCACTGTCAGAGGGTCAGTACTGAAGGAGTGCTGCACTGTCGGAGGGTCAGTACTGAGGGAGTGCTGCACTGTCAGAGGGTCAGTACAGAGGGAGTGCTGCACTGTCGGAGGGTCAGTACTGAGGGAGTGCTCCACTGTCAGAGGGTCAGTACTGAAGGAGTGCTGCACTGTCAGAGGGTCAGTACTGAGGGAGTGCTGCACTGTCAGAGGGTCAGTACAGACGGAGTGCTGCACTGTCGGAGGGTCAGTACTGAGGGAGTGCTGCACTGTCAGAGGGTCAGTACTGTGGGAGTGCTGCACTGTTGGAGGGTCAATGCTGAGGGAATGCTGCACTGTCAGAGGGTCAGTACTGAGGGAGTGCTGCACTGTCAGAGGGTCAGTACTGAGAGAGTGCTGCACTGTCGGAGGGTCAGTACTGAGGGAGTGCTCCACTGTCAGAGGGTCAGTACTGAGGGATTGCTGCACTGTCAGAGGGTCAGTACTGAGGGAGTGCTGCACTGTCAGAGGGTCAGTACTGAGGGAATGCTGCACTGTTGAAGGGTCAGTACTGAGGGAATGCTGCACTGTCAGAGGGTCAGTACTGAGGGAGTGTTGCACTGTCAGAGGGTCAGAGATGAGGGAGTGCAGCACTGTCAGAGGGTCAGTACTGAAGGAGTGCTGCACTGTCAGAGGGTCAGTACTGAGGGAGTGCTGCACTGTCAGAGGGTCAGTACAGAGGGAGTGCTGCACTGTCGGAGGGTCAGTACTGAGGGAGTGCTGCACTGTCAGAGGGTCAGTACTGAGGGAGTGCTGCACTGTCAGAGGGTCAGTACTGAGGGAGTGCTGCACTGTCAGAGGGTCAGTACTGAGGGAGTGCTGCACTGTCAGAGGGTCAGTACAGAGGGAGTGCTGCACTGTCGGAGGGTCAGTGCTGAGGGAGTGCTGCACTGTCAGAGGGTCAGTACTGAAGGAGTGCTGCACTGTCAGAGGATCAGTACTGTGGGAGTGCTGCACTCTTGGAGGGTCAGTGCTGAGGGAATGCTGCACTGTCAGAGGGTCAGTACTGAGGGAGTGCTGCACTGTCAGAGGGTCAGTACTGAGAGAGTGCTGCACTGTCAGAGGGTCAGTACTGAGGGAGTCTGCACTGTCAGAGGGTCAGTGCTGAGGGAGTGTTGCACTGTCAGAGGGTCAGTACTGAGGAAGTGCTGCAATGTCAGAGGGTCAGTACTGAGGGATTGCTGCACTGTCAGAGGGTCAGTACTGAGGGAGTGCTGCACTGTCAGAGGGTCAGTACTGAGGGAGTGCTGCACTGTCAGAGGGTCAGTACTGAGGGAGTGTTGCACTGTCAGAGGGTCAGTACTGAGGGAGTGCTGCACTGTCAGAGGGTCAGTACTGAGGGATTGCTGCACTGTCAGAGGGTCAGTACTGAGGGAGTGCTGCACTGTCAGAGGGTCAGTACTGAGGGAGTGCTGCACTGTCAGAGGGTCAGTACTGAGGGAGTGCTGCACTGTCAGAGGGTCAGTACTGAAGGAGTGCTGCACTGTCAGAGGGTCAGTACTGAGGGAGTGCTGCACTGTCAGAGGGTCAGTACAGAGGGAGTGCTGCACTGTCGGAGGGTCAGTACTGACGGAGTGCTGCACTGTCAGAGGGTCAGTACTGAAGGAGTGCTGCACTGTCAGCGGATCAGTACTGTGGGAGTGCTGCACTGTTGGAGGGTCAGTGCTGAGGGAACGCTGCACTGTCAGAGGGTCAGTACTAAGGGAGTGCTGCACTGTCAGAGGGTCAGTACTGAGAGAGTGCTGCACTGTCGGAGGGTCAGTACTGAGGGAGTCTGCACTGTCAGATGGTCAGTACTGAGGGAGTGTTGCACTGTCAGAGGGTCAGTACTGAGGGAGTGCTGCAATGTCAGAGGGTCAGTACTGAGGGATTGCTGCACTGTCAGAGGGTCAGTACTGAGGGAGTGCTGCACTGTCAGAGGGTCAGTACTGAGGGAGTGCTGCACTGTCAGAGGGTCAGTACTGAGGGAGTGTTGCACTGTCAGAGGGTCAGAGATGAGGGAGTGCAGCACTGTCAGAGGGTCAGTACTGAAGGAGTGCTGCACTGTCAGAGGGTCAGTAATGAGGGAGTGCTGCACTGTCAGAGGGTCAGTACAGAGGGAGTGCTGCACTGTCGGAGGGTCAGTACTGAGGGAGTGCTCCACTGTCAGAGGGTCAGTACTGAGGGAGTGCTGCACTGTCAGAGGGTCAGTACTGAGGGAGTGCTGCACTGTCAGAGGGTCAGTACAGACGGAGTGCTGCACTGTCGGAGGGTCAGTACTGAGGGAGTGCTGCACTGTCAGAGGGTCAGTACTGTGGGAGTGCTGCACTGTTGGAGGGTCAGTGCTGAGGGAATGCTGCACTGTCAGAGGGTCAGTACTGAGGGAGTGCTGCACTGTCAGAGGGTCAGTACTGAGAGAGTGCTGCACTGTCGGAGGGTCAGTACTGAGGGAGTGCTCCACTGTCAGAGGGTCAGTACTGAGGGATTGCTGCACTGTCAGAGGGTCAGTACTGAGGGAGTGCTGCACTGTCAGAGGGTCAGTACTGAGGGAATGCTGCACTGTTGAAGGGTCAGTACTGAGGGAATGCTGCACTGTCAGAGGGTCAGTACTGAGGGAGTGTTGCACTGTCAGAGGGTCAGAGATGAGGGAGTGCAGCACTGTCAGAGGGTCAGTACTGAAGGAGTGCTGCACTGTCAGAGGGTCAGTACTGAGGGAGTGCTGCACTGTCAGAGGGTCAGTACAGAGGGAGTGCTTCACTGTCGGAGGGTCAGTACTGAGGGAGTGCTGCACTGTCAGAGGGTCAGTACTGAGGGAGTGCTGCACTGTCAGAGGGTCAGTACTGAGGGAGTGCTGCACTGTCAGAGGGTCAGTACTGAGGGAGTGCTGCACTGTCAGAGGGTCAGTACAGAGGGAGTGCTGCACTGTCGGAGGTTCAGTACTGAGGGAGTGCTGCACTGTCAGAGGGTCAGTACTGAAGGAGTGCTGCACTGTCAGAGGATCAGTAATGTGGGAGTGCTGCACTGTTGGAGGGTCAGTGCTGAGGGAATGCTGCACTGTCAGAGGGTCATTACTGAGGGAGTGCTGCACTGTCAGAGGGTCAGTACTGAGGGATTGCTGCACTGTCAGAGGGTCAGTACTGAGGGAGTGCTGCACTGTCAGAGCGTCAGTGCTGAGGGAGTGCTGCACTGTCAGAGGGTCGGTACTGAGGGAGTGCTGCACTGTCAGAGCGTCAGTTGGAAGTTCATTACTGAAGGCGTGCTGCAGAGGAGGTCACAGAGATAGGGAGGGTTGTAGAGACTGGAGGAGGTTACAGAGATAGGGAGGGTTGTAGTGGCTGGAGGAGGTTACAGAGATAGGGAGGGTGTAGGGGCTGGAGGAGGTTACAGAGATAGGGAGGGTTGTAGGGGCTGGAGGAGGTTACAGAGATAGGGAGGGTTGTAGGGGCTGGAGGAGGGTACAGAGATAGGGAGGGTTGTAGGGGCTGGAGGAGGTTACAGAGATAGGGAGGGTTGTAGGGGCTGGAGGAGGGTACAGAGATAGGGAGGGTTGTAGGGGCTGGAGGAGGTTACAGACATGGGGAGGGGAGGGAGTGCAAGGAGGGATTTGAAAACAAGGATGAGAATTTTGAAATTGTGGCTGGACCAGGAGCTAATGTCGATCAGCGAGCGACAGTGTGAACTGGATCTGGTGCGAGGAAGGACACAGGGCAGGAGAGTAGAAGTCCAAGCTGCTCCAAAGCTCAGGGTGTGAAGGACCCGAAACAGAAGCTGCAATATCGGACAGTGTGTATAACTCTGGGAATGTTGTTTATCTGTCTGACAGAGAGGGCCGGAGCTGTGTAATCCAGTCCAGCCACACTGAGGATATTGTTCATCGATGCACATTGGTGGATCAGAATGAAGTTAAATGTCATCGCACTTGCTGCTATCCTGCTCACCGTCTACTGCTGTGGTAAGATATCCATCTCGTCGCTCTCTCTCCCTGTCAGTGTCCCTGTTCCGGGAGTGTGGGAAATGGGCTGGGAGCAGAGGGTGGGCAGAGGGACCCTCAATCTACACAGGAAGTACCGAGAGCACGATCCTGCGCAGTCCCAGTGGCCTTGCCCACTTCGCATACCCTCACCCACCCTCCTCACCCCCTCACCCATCCTCCTCACCCCTCACCCACCCCTCACCCCCTCACCCACCCCCTCACCCACCCTCCTCACACCCATCCTCCTCACCCCCTCACCCACCCCCCTCACCCCCACCCCCCCTCACCCCCCACCCACACCCCCTCACCCCACCCCCTCACACTCCTCACACCCCTCACCCACCCCTCACCCCCTCACCCACCCCACCCCTCACCCCCTCACCCCCTCACCACCCCTCACCCCCACACCACCCCATCCATTCCCACCTCCTCAACCCCACATCCCCTCACCCACCCCCTCACCCACCCCTCACCCCCTCACCTACCCCCTCACCCAACCCCTCACCCCCTCACCATCTCACCCCCTCACCCATTCCCTCACCTCCTCAACACCTCATCCCCTCACCCACCCCCTCACCCACCCCTCACCCCCTCACCTACCCCCTCACCCAACCCCTCACCCCCTCAACGCCTCACCCATTCCCTCACCTCCTCAACCCCTCACCCATTCCCTCACCTCCTCAACCCCTCACCCCCCTCACCCACCCCCTTACCCCCGCACCCACCCCCTCACCCCCACATCCACCCATCACTCCCTCACCCATCCCCTCACCAACCCCTCACCCCCTCACCCACCCCGCACCCCCTCACCCACCCCCTCACCCACCCCGCACTCCCTCACCCACCCCATCACCCCTGCACCCACCCCCTCACCCACACCCTCACCCTCCCCTCACCCCCTCACCCACCCCCTCACCCACCCCTCACTCAACCCCTCACCCCCTCACCCAACCCCCACCCCCTCTCCTGTTCACACAGCCCCCAGCCCCCACCCCGTCTCCAGCCCCCACCCCAACTCCAGCCCCCACCCCCTCTCCAGCGCCCCCCCCCATCTCCAGCCCCCAACCTGTCTCCAACCCCCACCCCAACTCCAGCCCCCACCCCCTCTCCAGCCCCCACCCCATCTCCAACCCCCACCCCCTCTCCAGCCCCCACCCCCCCCCCTCCTGACCCAACCCCCTCCCCTGACCCCATCTTCTCTCCTACCCTCCGCCTTCGCCTCTCTGTGCCCTCACCGGCCTCCATTCCACACATCCTATCCTGTCCCAAACCCCTCCCCCGTCCTCACCCTTCGCCTCTCCAGCCCCTCACCCCCACCCCTGCCCTCACCCCATACCTCCCCACCCTCCCACCCCTCTCCTGCCCCCTCACCCCCTCTCCTGTCCCAAACCCCCACCTGCCCAGCCCCCTGTCCTCGATCCCCCCCCCCCCCCCCAATCCCCTCCCCCTTCCTAGCGTAGCCTCTGACGCAGCTGTTTGTGTGTTGCAGAATCCACAGGTTACAGTGTGTTGAACGGACAGCCTGCGAAGGAGGGATTTGCAGAGAGTCTGAAGCAATACTGGAATTCTGTCACCACGCGCATCACCGACTGGTATGAAAGGGCAGCCACATCGTCAACTGGCCAGTACCTCAAGTAAGTGCTGAGTGAGGCAGTGAGGCAGGGGCACCGCCCGAGTGACTCTCAAAAACAGAAGGAGTCTTAGCCTGAGTGGGAATGGTGCAGCGTTTCATCCCTGAGTTTGTGAGGAATGCCAGAGAGCCTCAATCCCCAGCGGTATTGGCGAGAGGTAGTCGGAGGCCCCTGCCTGCCCTCTCGGGTGGGTGTGAAAGATCCCACGGCCACTATTTGGAAGAAGAGCGGGGGGAATGGAGGGGGGGCGGTGGTTGTCCCCTGTGTCCTGGGGCCAATATTTATTCCTCAACCATCATCACTAAATAGATGATCTGGGTCATGATCACATTGATGTTTGTGGGAGCTTGCTGTGCACAAATTGGATGTCCCTTTTGAACATACACAACAGTGAGCACACTTCAGAAGTCCTCCAGTGCCTGTGAAACGCTCTGGGACGTCCTGAGGTGAAGGATGGTGCTAGGGAAATGCACGTCCTTTCATCCTCTCGCAACTGAGCTGCCTGGTGCTGCTCTACTGGGGCCAGTATCAGGGGAGAGAGAGGCTCTAAACAGCCCAAAAGGCAGGGGAACTTCACAACTAGTGTTAGCATTTAGGAATATCCTGCGAGTGTTTGATGGGGACGGTGTAGAGGGAACTATACTCTGTATCTAACCCCGTGCTGTACCTGTCCTGGGACTGTTTGATGGGGACAGTGTAGAGGGAGCTTTACTCTGTATCTAACCCCGTGTTGTACCTGTCTTGGGAGTGTTTGATGGGGACAGTGTACAGGGTGCTTTACTCCGTATCTAACCCCGTGCTGTACCTGTCCTGGGAGTGTTTGATGGGGACAGTGTAGAGGGAGCTTTACTCTGTATCTAACCCCGTGCTGTACCTGTCCTGGGAGTGTTTGATGAGGACAGTGTAGAGGGAGATTTACTCTGTATCTAACCCCGTGCTGTACCTGTCCTGGGACTGTTTGATGGGGACAGTGTAGAGGGAGCTTTACTCTGTATCTAACCCCGTGCTGTACCTGTCCTGGGACTGTTTGATGGGGACAGTGTACAGGGTGCTTTACTCCGTATCTAACCCCGTGCTGTACCTGTCCTGGGAGTGTTTGAAGGGTACAGTGTAGAGAGAGCTTTACTCTGTATCTAACCCCGTGCTGTACCTGTCCTGAGAGTGTTTGATGGGGACAGTGTAGAGGGAGCTTTACTCCGTATCTAACCCCATGCTGCACCTGTCCTGGGAGTGTTTGATGGGGACAGTGTAGAGGGAGCTTTACTCTGTATCTAACCCCGTGCTGTACCTGTCCTGGGAGTGTTTGATGCGGACAGTGTAGAGGGAGCTTTACTCTGTATCTAACCCCGTGCTGTACCTATCCTGGGAGTGTTTGATGCGGACAGTGTAGAGGGAGCTTTACTCTGTATCTAACCCCGTGCTGTACCTGTCCTGGGAGTGTTTGATGCGGACAGTGTAGAGGGAGCTTTACTCTGTATCTAACCCCGTGCTGTACCTATCCTGGGAGTGTTTGATGGGGACAGTGTAGAGGGAGATTTACTCCGTATCTAACCCCATGCTGTACCTGTCCTCGGAATGTTTGATGGGGACAGTGCAGAGGGAGCTTTACTCTGCATCTAACCCCGTGCTGTACCTGTCCTGGGAGTGTTTGATGGGGACAGTGTAGAGGGAGCTTTACTCTGTATCTAACCCCGTGCTGTACCTGTCCTGGGAGTGTTTGATGGGGGCAGTGTAGAGGGAGCTTTACTCTGTATCTAACCCTGTGCTGTACCTGTCCTGGGATTGTTTGATGCGAACAGTCTAGAGGGAGCTTTACTCTTTATCTAACCCCGTGAGTGAACAGTAAAACTCGTGTTTTCAGTGAGAAGGGAGTGTGGGATCTCAGGGTGTTTTATTGCATCGCTTGGAATCTATCTAACTGTGCTATTGGATTTCCTTTGGGCAGGGGTGCGTTTAATAATGGTACCGCTGCCATTAACACCTACACTAGAATCCTCTTCGATCAACTAATGCACTCAGTTTGACATTCATCCTCCGTGTGAATATTCCTGGGATACACAATGGATCACAGAGTTTCCCCTCTTAGCCACTGATAGCTCCGGTGAGACGAGACAATTAAACTCCTCAACAACACCATCGTTCCCTCCATGACCCATGTCCTTTTTAACAACCAAATAAAATGATTGCAAGAAATTGTTAAGTGATTGAAATAAAAAAAGGAACCTCTCCACCAACCCCATCTGTCTCGGTTTCTATTCTATATGAAACCTAAGCTGTGGATTGGAGAAGCTGGGATTGTTCTCCTTGGAGCAGAGAAGGTTAAGGGGGAGAGTGAAACGAGGCATTCAAAATCATGAGGGGTTTGGGTTGAGTAAATAAGCAGAAACTGTTTCCAGCGGCAGGAGGGTCGGTAACCAGAGGGACTCAGATTGAAGAGAATCGGGAAAAGAACCAGAGGGGGAGAATTTATTATTTTTTTTGATACAGCGAGTTGTTGTGATCTGGAATTCGGGGGCTGAAAGGGCGGTGGAAGCAGATTCAACAGCGGATATGATAGCACAATTAGATAGAACAGCGGGTTGCTTAACGAACAAGAAACAGAGAGTTAGGATAAATGGGCCATTTTCTGGTTGGCGAGTGGAGTACCACAAGGATCGAGTGCTGGGACGTCAACTACTTACAATCTATATCAATAGCTTGGATGAAGACACCAAAGGTGTGGTTGATGCATTTGCTGATGGCACAAAGATAGGTAGGAAGGTAAGTTGTGAAGAGGACATAAGGAGTCTGAAAAGCGTTATAGACAGGTTAAATGAGTGGGCAAAAAATTAGCAGATGGAGAATAATGTGGGAAAGTGTGAACTTGTTCACTTTGGCAGGAAGAATAGAAAAGTAGCATATTGTGTAAATGGAGAGAGATTACGGAACTCTGCAGTGCAGAGGGATCTGGGTGTCCTGGTGTATGAATGACAGAATGTTAGTCTGCAGGTACAGCAGGTGATTGGGAAGGCAAATGAAATGTTGGCCTTTATTGCAAGGGGAATGGGATATAAAAGTAGGGAAGCTTTGTTACACTTGTAGAAGACATGTGGGGAAGTATGGACTGTTTTGGTCTCCCTATTTTAAAAAGAAACATGCTTGCATTTGAAGCAGTTCAGAGAAGATTCACTGGACCGATTCCTGGGATGAGGGGTTTATCCTATGAGGAAAGGTTGGACAGGCTGGGCCTGTATCCATTGGAGTTTAGAAGAATGAGAGGTGATCTTATTGTGACAGATAAGATTCTGAGGGGACTTGACAGGGTGGATGCTGAGAGCATGTTTCCCCTTGTGGGAGAGACTAGAACTAGGGGGCACAGTTTAAAAAAAGGGGTCTCTCATTCAAGATGGATGTGAGGAGAGTTCTTTCTCTCAGAGGGTGGACAGTCTGTGGAATTCTCTTCCTCAGAGAGCAGTGGAGACAGGGGGACTGAATATATTCAAGACTGAGTTAGATAGATTCTTGACTGACAAGGAGGTCAAAGAGTATAGGGGATAGAGAGGGGAGTGGAATTCAGACAACAGACAGGTCAGCCATGATCTTATCAAGTGGCAGAGCAGGCTCGAGGGGCCGAATGGCCTACTCCTGCTACCCTAATTCCTATATTTGTAATAGTGACTTTCAAAAGGGCAATTGGATAAATACTTAAAAAGGTAAACATTTGCAGGGTGGGAGCGGGGCAGTGGGATTAATTGGATAGCCATTGCAAGCAGCTGACACAAGCTGGATGGGCTGAATGTCCTCCTCCTGTTCTGTGTGACCCTCTGTAAGGATGATCTGCAGTGGGGGAGGAGCGGAGTTTGTGAGCGGGGACAGATATGCAGCATCGAAATTGTCTCGGTCACAGGGAACGAATGAACATCCACCAGGGAGAAAATAACAGACCCGGAGACTGTCAGAAATAGTCAGTGAGCTGAAGGAATGATCAGTCTTTTCTACAGTGAATTGTTTTGCAAAGGTCCTTAATGGGTAACAGACTTCAACCCTATCTTTGTACTTTGCACTGAGATTACACAAGCAGCATGGATGGTGTGACTCACTTTTCAGGATCTGCAGCGCAAGGTGACAAAGGTACTCTTCAGAGTGAGGTGGGATGAACAAGGCGCTAGTGGAATGAAAACGTGTTGCCTTGCTGATTTACCTCACATTCCCATTTGTTTCATACAGGCACACCCCGCACACTGCCTCTCCAGTACTGTCCTTTTACATATCCACGGAGTGTGAGCATAATGGCGAGGACAGAACTTGTCGCCCGTCTCCAACTTCCCTTCAGAGAGTGGTGCTTAGCAGCCTCTGGACTGCTGCAGCCCCTGTGGGGTAGGTACACCCACGGTACCCGTAGGGAGGGAGTTCCAGGATTTCACCCTGTGACAGTGAAGGAGCGGGGAAAGAGTTCCGGGTCAGCTGGGACCTGGAGGGGCACATGGTATTCCTATCCATCTGCTGCCCTGTCACAGGGTCAGTACTGAGGGAGTGCTGCACTGTCAGAGGGTCAGTACTGAGGGAGTGCTGCACTGTCAGAGGGTCAGTACTGAGGGAGTGCTGCACTCTCAGAGGGTCAGTACTGAGGTAGTGCTGCACTGTCAGAGGGTCAGCACTGAAGGAATCCTGCACTGTCAGAGATTCAGTACTGAGGGAGTGCTGCACTGTCAGAGGGTCAGAACTGAGGAACTGCTGAACTGTCAGAGGGTCAGTACTGAGGGAGTGCTGCACTGTTGGAGGGTCAGTACTGAGGGAGTGCTACACTGTCAGAGGGTCAGTATTGAGGGAGCACTGCACTGTCAGAGGGTCAGTACTGAGGGAGTGCTGCACTGTCAGAGCGTCAGTACTGAGGGAGTGCTGCACTGTCGGAGGATCAGTACTGAGGGAGTGCTGCACTGTCAGAGGGTCAGTACTGAGGGAGTGCTGCACTGTCAGAGGGTCAGTACTGAGGGAATGCTGCACTGTCAGAGGGTCAGTACTGAGGGAATGCTGCACTGTCAGAGGGTCAGTACTGAGGGAGCGCTGCACTGTCAGAGGGTCAGTACTGAGGGAGTGCTGCACTGTCGGAGCGTCAATATTTTTGATGTGACCTTAAAACCGAGGCCCTCCGTTGGATATAAACAAAAACTCCCAAAGCCCCTATTGGTTTTAAACCCCCGAGTGTTTACCCGTGCGTCCCTGGGCCACCAGTTACCCGTTAACGATCGGTAAAAACAGGCCGGCTGGGTCATTATCACACGGCCGTTTGTGGGAGCTTGCTGTGCGCTCATCGGCTGTGGCGTTTCATCCAGCAGCGGCCACACGTCCGAAACAGCTTCGCTTGGCTTTGCAGCACGTTGTGTGGTTGCTGCTGGTGAGTTAATGAGAGATCGAGGGCTCGAGCTGTCACAGCCGGACTGGCTGCGATGCCTCTAGGAACCAGCCCCTTGGGGCAGGAGTGCGGTATTCGGGCGATGGTCTGACCTGGACGGGGGCTGTCACAATTCGAGCTGCGCCTGGCCTCCCCCCTGTGCAGGGAGGCGAGGGACCCGCCCTCCACCCCCCACCCCCCACCCCCGTCTTCCCAGGCCCCTCAGGTCAGTCGCTCGGCCGGGGTTTGGGGCTGTGAATGCCTTCGACCAAGATCGAGGGTCGCCAGTTTGCGGAGTGTGCGGTGGGGGAGCGGGTGGGGTGGTGGTGGTGGGGAGGCTATGGGGATTCCGGTGAATTCCGGGGCCAGGGGTCCTTATTGTCGGAGGTCCAGCCTCGGTGGGAGTGTCTGGTCAGCCGCCAGCCCACGGTCGAGGATTTCCTCGAGGACGTCGGGGGGGGTGGAGGGGTCAATGTGCTCCTGTCCGGGGAGCCGTTGGAGCTGTGCTGGCCTCCTCCCCAAAATAATCCTCGCGGCCGCAGGTGGTGGGGTGGGGGGGTTGCCGGGTGGTGGTGGTTATCTACTGCCTTTGTTTGGCAGCTCCTGTTCCCCGGCCCGGCGGCAGTGCCGGGCGAGTGAAGAGGTCCGGAATACTCCGGTTCTGCTGCTCTGTGTGAGATTCACGCTCGAGTTGACCTTGGGTTCGACGTTCTGGAGGTCTTGCCGGTGCCCAATGGAGGGCGATGCCAAGGCCATCTTGACACTGGGCGGTGGGTAAGGGGTCGGCCACAGAAGGCGACACGAGGCCCTTTCCTGGGCCTTCCAGTCCTTCAGGTTGGGGGGTTGCTGAAGACCACCAGCGCCGACGGCGTTTGGTCAAAGCCGCCATTTTCCAGAGAAGCCTTCGGGGGAAACCTAGATCCCCAGCCAGCGTTTCCTCAACGTCCTGCAGCTCTCTGGCCTCTGGAGAGCCAGGGTCAAGGGTTAGGCGAGGGGCCTTGAATTTGCTGGGCCTGGGGCTCACCGATGTGTTGAAGAGAGCCAGCGCGAGGGTTCATCGCCACCCCCCCCACCTCCCAGGGAGGGGGGGTGGAGGGGGTTGGGAGGGGGGGATCAATCGCCGGTCACGTGTGGGCAGCCCATTCGGTGTCTCCAATCTCACACAGGCTTGGCGGTGGTGGACCAAGAGGCCGACCAGGCAGGACCAGGCCTGTCCAACCCCTTCCCCCGAGAGGGGCCCCCATCTCAGTACTCATCTCAGCCGCGCAGGCCAGAGAGCGAGCTTCGGAAAGGTAAGGCGTTCGAAATGTATCTCGCGATTGGTCCCAACAAACAAAACAAATAAAGTCCACGTTTTGTGAAGCCTCATCCGCAGGCCGGACGAGGTTTCGCTCGGGCCGTTAAAAAAAAATTTTGAATCTTGGGAAGCCGGTTCGTAACCCGTCCCCACTCGAGCGGCAGGGACTCCTGAGGCCCCCTGACACATAAACCTTTCTCAACCTTTCATTTCTTCATCCTCAGGGTTCTCCAGCTCCCCGAGACAGGGCCTGAGCCTCCGGGGAGCTGTCACTCTGCTCCCGCCCGTGCTCCAACCCCACCCCCACCCCCACCCCCAACCCCGCCCGTCCCCGATAGCGCCGTTAATCGGCCAGTCGGTGTGAAATCCAGGCAGGGGCCTGATCGAGGGCAGCGGACCACCTCACGGCCGCTCTCGGGCCTGCCTGACCATCCAACAGGGAGCAAAGTTCTGTCCCCTCCCTCCCACCCCCCCCCCCCCGCCCCCCCCCCCCCCCCCCCCCCACCACCTCCCACCCACCCCACGGGGTGTGCCCATAGGGTGAGCAGCTTTGGTCGCTGCTTCCTCCCACTGTGACCCAATAGGCATGCTTCAGGAAGGCAAGTCCCCCACCTTTTCACCTGCCCATGAACGGGGTGGGGTCGGTAATTATTGCCCATCCCTAACTACCCTTGGGAAAGTCGCCTTTCGGGCTGTTGCAGTCTGCGCGGCTGCTAATATTGTCCCTGCGGCTGGTCATATTGTTCCTGCGGCCGGTCATATTGTCCCTGTGGCCGCTCATATTGTCCCTGCGACTGGTCATATTGCCCCTGCGGCCGGTCATATTGTCCCTGCGGCTGGTCATATTGTCCCTGTGACAGGTCATATTGTCCCTGTGACCGCTCATATTGTCCCTGCGACAGGTCATATTGTCCCTGCGGCCGCGCATATTGTCCCTGCGACTGGTCATATTGTCCCTGCGGCCGGTCATATTGTCCCTGCGACTGGTCATATTGTCCCTGCGGCCGGTCATATTGTCCCTGCGGCTGGTCATATTGTCCCTGCGGCCACTCATATTGTCCCTGTGACCGGTCATATTCTCCCTGCGGCCGCTCATATTGTCCCTGTGACTGGTCATATTCTCCCTGCGGCCGGTCATATTGTCCCTGCGGCCGCTCATATTGTCCCTGCGACAGGTCATATTCTCCCTGCGGCTGGTCATATTCTCCCTGCGGCCGCTCATATTGTCCCTGCGGCCGGTCATATTGTCCCTGCGGCCGGTCATATTCTCCCTGCGGCCGGTCATATTGTCCCTGCAGCCGCTCATATTGTCCCTGCGGCCGGTCATATTGTCCCTGCAGCCGCTCATATTGTCCCTGCGGCTGGTCATATTGTCCCTGCGACAGGTCATATTGTCCCTGCGGCCGCTCATATTGTCCCTGCGGCTGGTCATATTGTCCCTGCGACAGGTCATATTGTCCCTGCGGCCGCTCATATTGTCCCTGCGACAGGTCATATTGTCCCTGCGACAGGTCATATTCTCCCTGCGGCCGCTCATATTGTCCCTGTGACCGGTCATATTCTCCCTGCGGCCGCTCATATTGTCCCTGTGACCGGTCATATTCTCCCTGCGGCCGCTCATATTGTCCCTGCGGCAGGTCATATTCTCCCTGCGGCCGGTCATATTCTCCCTGCGGCCGGTCATATTGTCCCTGCGACAGGTCATATTGTCACAGCGGCCAGTCATATTGTCCCTGTGGCTGGTCATATTGTCCCTGTGACCGGTCATATTGTCCCTGCGGCCGCTCATATTGTCCCTGCGACAGGTCATATTGTCCCTGTGACCGGTTATATTGTCCCTGTGACCGGTCATATTGTCCCTGCGATAGGTCATATTGTCCCTGCGACCGGTCATATTGTCCCTGCGGTGGTTCGTTACAAGCGAGTGGCTTGTCAGGGCCTCTTGGAGGGAGAAGAGGCAACCACATGGTAGTGGGCCCGGAGTCACATGTAGGCCAGAGCCACACACTTGGTGATGCAGCTGCAATAATCCTGAACCTTCACAATCGCCATTAATTTTACTTCAGATTTACTCATTCATTGAATTTGAGTCCCTGCCCTCCCCCACCCCCTCTCCAGCTGCTGTGGTGGGGTTTGAACTCATGCCCCTCTGCAGCCTCTGGATTACTAGCCCCGGCGGCATAACCATTGTGCTACCGCCCTGCCTCTCCTTTCCCATTCCCCGCCTTGCCTCAGTAAAACCTCCCAAAGTCCTGCGGCCACAGAGAAACGTTCTGATTTCCCCAGCTCGCACTGACTCAGGTTTCATTGCCTTTTTACACAGCCTCAGTCCCAGGTTAAGGCCGGCTGCTGCTTTCAGTTTCCTCCTGGTTCCAAGAGGTACAAGATCTGACTGAGCGGGATTAGCGCTCCGTGCTGGAGGAGACACCCAAGGACACCACCCCCCCACCTCTTTATTTGGAGATGGTTGCGTTGAGGATAAAGTCGATCCTGTTCTCTGCACTGACTGTGGCCGGAGGTAATTACAGCTTTCACTTATTTAATCCTCTGAATGTGCTCTTAAAAACATGGGAGACAAGGGGCACCTTTCCAGAAGAAACCAAGGAACGTGCTCACGTTATGTTCCTGACCTGTAATTCCCTGCATTGAGCTTTGCCTTTTATTCATTCAGGGGATGGGACTGTTGCCCATCTCTAATTGCCCCTTGAGAAGGTGGTGGTGAGCCACCCTCTTGAGCCACTGCAGTCCCTGTGGTGCAGGTACACCCACAGTGCTATGGCCCAACAATCCTCTCAGTATTAAAACTCTTAATGACATTCTACTCACCTCCCACTCTTGCTGCTTCCCTCTCCTTCCTCTCTGTTTGCTTATTTCCTCTCCCCCCATCCCACTGGCTGCTTTTTATATCTTGGGTAAATGAGTTTGTTGGCCAACCAAACTCTAACTGCACGCCCTCCTATGTTCTCAATAGTTGCTGCTTGCAATCAATAACCGGGAGAGACTGGTGTAAGAATAAACAGTGATGGTTTATTGAGACATAGGACAGAGCACCAGATCATACGTGCTCACTCGGAAACCTCCTGAACTAGACTTCCGGTTCCCAGTTACCCACGCTGTACAGTGATTCGTCGGTGCTGTCACATGATCAGTACACTTGCATTCTCTTTAAGGGACAGGGTACCTCACTGCTTCCCACCGCCTACCCCCTCTCCCTCCCTCCCACTAGCTACCCCTCTCCTTCAGGGCCGGGAAAGGGATGATGAGTGAGGTGATGAGTTGGAAGCCCCAACAGTCCAGGAAAGGGAGATGGGCGAGCAGGAGGCAGGGAGACGGAGAGCAGGAGGGAGGGAAGGAGAGCAGTGAGTGGGAGGGAGAGGGAGAATGGTGAGCAGGAGGGAAGGAGAGGGAGAGCAGGAGGGAGGGAAAGGGAGAACGGAGAGCAGAAGAGAGGGAAAGGAGGAATGGAGAGCAGGAGGGAGGGAAAGGGAGAGCGGTGAGTGGAAGGGAGGAGGGAGAGCAGGAGGGAGGGTGGGGGAGAGTTTTGGGAGGGAGAGGGAGAATAGAGAACAGGAGGGAGTGAGAGGGAGAGTGGGAGGGAGAATGTGGAAGCAGATTGGAGGGAGAGGGAGAATGGTTGGCAGGGGAGAGGGAGGGAGAAGGAGGGAGAGGGAGACCGGGGAGGAGGGAGATGGAGATCAGCGAGTGGGAGGGAAGGGGAGTGGGAGGGAGAGGGAGGGAGAGGGAGAACGGTGAGCCGGAGGGAGGGCAGGAGGGAAAGGGAGAGCAGGAGGGAGTAAGGGGGAAAGCGACGAGTGGGAGGGAGGGAGGGGATCAGGAGGGACAGTGAGTGAAGAGGCAATGTGCTTAATAACAAGCACGGCTCTTGTACTGTACAGTAACTGGGCTAAAACGAAAATGGAGAAAATGCTATTCAGGGAATTTCCCTAATTTACAAACCATGTTAAAGTTAAAATGCACTGTTAGAAGGTACTTTACACAGTGGATACCGAGGTTTGATAGGGAAGGTGAAAAGGGGCAGGAGGAGACTTGCACGGAGCATAAACACCAACATGGGTCAGATGGGCTGAATGTCTTGTTTCTCTGCTGCACTGTTAAAGTAACTCTACTTAACTTGGGATTATACTGTTTGCGAGTATATTAGACACTGAGGTTCATTCAGTACAGAGTCTTAATCACCGACACACAGTAGCCACAGTGTGTGTACCATCTACAAGATGTACTGCAGGAACTCACCAAGGCTCCTTAGACAGCATCTTCCAAACCCACGACCACTACCATCTAGAAGGACAAGGGCAGCAGACACATGGGAATATCACCGCCTGGAAGTTCCCCTCCAAGTCACTCACCATCCTGACTTGGAAATATATCGGCCGTTCCTTCACTGTCGCTGGGTCAGAATCCTGATTCAGTGAAGGGTGAGTGTGGTCTCGGGATGAAGATGGGGTCACTGGATGAAGACACCTGTGCAGATAGCAAGCCCTGTGTTACAGTCACCTGTCCTTGCACCAGGCGGAATATATTAAAAGCAACACAGGTTCATCAGAATGGGCTGAAAGGGTTAAATTCTGATACCAGGTTGACCAGACTAGGCTTGTATTCCCTCGAGTCTAGAAGATTAAGGGGTGACCAAATCGAGGGGTTTAAGATGATTAAAGGATTCGGAGGGACCAAATGGAGAAATTACTTCCTCAGGTGGGGATGGGTGTGATAGGGTCGGTCAGGGGAGTGATGTCAGGAAGCAGTTCTTCACACAAAGGGGAGGGGGAACCTGGAACTCACTCCCCCCACCACCCCCCAACCCCCACCCCCCAGAGAAGCTGTAGAGGCTGGGGTGGTGGGGGGTGGAAGGGGGGTAGGTCAATTGAATATCTCAAAAGTTAGATTGATAGGTTTTTGTTGGGTAAGGGGATTAAGGGTTAGGGAACCAAGGTGGGTAGGTGGAGTTAAGGGACAGATCTGCCCATGATCTGACTGCATGTGGGACAGATTCGAGGGGCTGAATGTCCTCCTCCTGTTCTTTTGTGGCTGACATCTTTTCCACCGCTCTTCTAGTTTCAGCTGTCTCCTGTTCCTATGCCGATAGAATTGTGGGTGGTTACGAGTGTGCCCCTCACAGTCTCCCTTACCAGGTGTATATAACATACATTCAGAGGCCCTGGTGCAGAGGATCCCTCCTCAACTCGCATTGGTTCCTCTCGGCAGCGCACTGCCACTCACGGTAAGTTCCGGAACACCTCGTCCAGGCCCGTGTACACTGATCACGCCCGGCTCTACCCTCACCGCCGTCTCCACCAGCCCCTGGCGTGTCCGCTCAGCCGGCGATGCCAGGAAGGGCATCTTCTCACCGCTAAGGCACAGGCCAAGCGTGATCTCGCTGAATGGCAGAACAGGAGAGAGGGGCTGAATGGCCTCCTCCTGCACCCGAGTCCCTGACAGTGTTGATTCTCATTGTAGGTCCAACCGATTGAAAGTGTGGCTTGGAACGCATGACCTGTCCATCAATGAAGGCTCCAGGCAGTCTCCGAGGGTGGTCAAGACTATCCAGCCCCCCGGCTTTGATTACAGGACCACGGACAACGAATCATGCTAATCAAAGTGAGTCCTCCGGTCCAGTTCAACGAGGAGGTCCAGCCAATCCGACTGCCCAGCTCCTGCGCCAGCGATGGCACCCAATGCATTGCCTCTGGGTGGAGCAGCATGATGAATGGCGAGGGTAAGTGTGGGGGCAACACAAAGGGGCAGGAAGGAAAACTAGGACTAAGAACTCAAATCTGATTTAACTGACAGTGCACGGTGTGTGGTAACATGTAATGTGTGCTTAAGAGAGCTGACTTGGTTCATTCTCCCGGTAAACTGACTCGGTTCATTCTCCTGGTGAACTGATGCAGTTTACTCTCCTGGTGAACTGACCTGGTTTATCCTCCCGGTGAACTGACCCGGTTCATTCGCCCGGTGAACTGACCCGGTTCACTCTCCCAGTGAACTGACCCCGTTCATTCTCCCGGTGAACTAACCCGGTTCATTCTCCCGGTGAACTGACCCGGTTTAATCTCCTGGTGAACTGACCTGGTTCATTCTCCCGGTGAACTGATCCGGTTTATTCTCCCGGTGAACTGACCCGGTTTAATCTCCTGGTGAACTAACCCGGTTCATTCTCCCGGTGAACTGATCCGGTTCATTCTCCCGGTGAACTGATCCAGATCATTCTCCCGGTGAACTGACCCCGTTTAGACTCCCGGTCAACTGACCCACCTTTATTTTCCGATGATACCGATGGTTTTTGTTTACCGATTTTATATTGAGCGACAATTGCCTCCCCAGCCTCATCCCACCACCAGTGGCAATAATCACCAAAAACCTTCTTGCCAGATTTCCGAGTGCCAACTATTTCACTAAACAATTCCTGATCTTTCACCCGATAGAACAGTTCCCTGATCGTCTGCAATGTCTCGAGGTCCCAATCCTCTCGGACACTGAATGTGGGAGCAGCTACAAGGACTCAATCACCCCCAACATGTTCTGTGCTGGATTCCTGGAAGGGGGAAAGGAAACATGTCAGGTAACAGAGTCGAGAAAGGGATCCTTCATAACAGAGCTTATCGATCGGTGTACCTACACCACGGGACTGCAGCGGTTCAACAAGGCAGCTCACCACCACCTTCTCAAGGGGCAACTAGGGATAGGCAATAAATCCTGGCCCAGCCAGCGACGCCCACATCCCATGAAAGGATTTTTAAAAACCAACTGGTGGATAGACAGCATGAGAGAGAGAGAGAGAGAGAGAGAGAGAAAAGAGCGAGGTGGGGAGAGGGGTGAGAGAGAAAAGAAGAAGTAAAGGGGCGAGAGGGGCTGAGAGTGAAAGAGGGGAGCGAGATGAGACAGAGATGGGAGACAGGGAGAGCGGGAGCAGAGAGAGGGTGGGAGATAGAATGAAATAGAGAGAGAATGGGAGAGAGAGAAGGAGGGTGGGAGAAAGGCACAGAGAGGAGAGAAAGAGAATCACAGAGAGAGAGAGGACGGAGGGAGAATGAGAAGAGAGTGACATGGAACGAGAGACAGAGAGAGGTAGAGAGAGAGTAAAGGAGAGAGTGAATGAGAGGGATGGGGAGGGACAGAAAGTGAGGAAGGGGCGAACATGGAGGGAGACATAGAGTTAGAGAAAGAGAAAGTTAGCGGGAGAAAGAGACAGAAATAATGCGAGGGACAGAGTGAGACAGTGGAAGGAGAAGCAAAGGGACAATGGGAAAGTGGGAGAGAGACAGACAGAGGGGAGGGAGAATCAGGCAAAAAGAGAGAAAGAGAGATTTAAGAAGAGAGAGAGAGAGAGAGAGGAGGAGAGAAAGAGGTAAAGCAAATGAGGTATATATAGAGGTTATATACGGATGGATAGTTAGCTGGTAGATGGATGGACAGATGGACAAATGGATGGATGGACAACAGTAGATAATTTTAAAAGCAAAAAACTGCGGATGCTGGAAATCCAAAACAAAAACAAAAATACCTGGAAAAACTCAGCAGGTCTGGCAGCATCTGTGGAGAGGGACACAGTTAATGTTTCGAGTCCTCATGACCCTTCAACAGAGCTAAGGAGAAATAGAAAAGAGGTGAAATATAAGCTGGTTTAAGGGGGGGGTGAGACAGGTAGAGCTGGATAGAGGGCCAGTGATAGGTGGAGATAACCAAAAGATGTCACAGACAAAAGGACAAAGAGGTGTTGAAGGTGGTGATATTATCTAAAGGAATGTGCTTATTAAGAGTAAAAACAGGACGAGCAAGGTACAGGTAGCCCTAGTGGGGGTGAGGTGGGGTAAAGGGAGCGAAATAGGCTAAAAGGTAGAGATAAAACAATGGATGGAAATACATTTAAAAATAATGGAAATAGGTGGGAAAAGAAAAATCTATATAAATTACTGGAAAAAACAAAAAGGAGGGGGAAAATCGGAAAGGGGGTGGGGATGGAGGAGAGAGGTCATGATCTAAAATCGTTGAACTCAATATTCAGACCGGAAGGCTGTAAAGTGCCTAGTCGGAAGATGAGGTGTTGTTCCTCCAGTTTGCGTTGGGCTTCCCTGGAACAATGCAGCAAGCCAAGGACAGACATGTGGGCAAGAGAACAGGGTGGAGTGTTAAAATGGCAAGCGACAGGGAGGTCTGCGTGATGCTTGCGGACAGACTGAAGGTGTTCAGCAAAGTGGTCACCCAGTCTGCGTTTGGTCTCTCCAATGTAGAGGAGACCACATTGGGAGCAACGAATGCAGTAGACTAAGTTGGGGGAAATGCAAGTGAAATGCTGCTTCACTTGAAAGGAGTGTTTGGGCCCTTGGACAGTGAGGAGAGAGGAAGTGAAGGGGCAGGTGTTGCATCTTCTGCGTTTGCATGGGAAGGTGCCATAGGAGGGGGTTGAGGAGTAGGGGCTGATGGAGGAGTGGACCAGGGTGTCCCGGAGGGAACGATCCCTGCGGAATGCCGCCGGGGGGGTGAAGGGAAGATGTGTTTTGTGGTGGCATCATGCTGGAGTTGGCGGAAATGGCGGAGGATGATCCTTTGAATGTGGAGGCTGGTGGGGTGATAAGTGAGGACAAGGGGGACCCTATCATGTTTCTGGGAGGGAGGAGAAGGCGTGAGGGCGGATGTGCGGGAGATGGGCTGGGCACGGTTGATGGCCCTGTCAACCACCGTGGGTGGAAAACCTCGGTTAAGGAAGAAGGAGGACATGTCAGAGGAACCGTTTTTGAAGGTAGCATCATCGGAACAGATGCGACGAAGGCGAAGGAACTGGGAGAATGGGATGGAGTCCTTACAGGAAGCGGGGTGTGAGGAGCTGTAGTCGAGGTAGCTGTGGGAGTCGGTAGGCTTGTAATGGATACGTAGATAATTTTGTAAGTAGATAATTTTAACATTACATGTCCAGTGGGAAACTAATGGGAGGGGATTGAGTGTCATTTTCCCTTCTCTTAGAATTTAGTTGGGAGTTAAACACGTTGCTCTGGGTCTGGAGTTACTAGGCCCAGACTGGTTCCTTTCCTAGCAACAGAGCAGTTGGGGTTTTTAACAACAATCCGACAGCTCATGGCCACTTTTGCGGAGGCCAGTTTTTTATTTCCAGAATTTTCTTTAGACTGAGTTCGGATTCCCTGACAGGGCAAAGCCTGGGCAGGAACCAGGCCTCCATGTTTCTCTTCCCTGGAGTGAGGAGGGTGAAGACTGGGAGCTTGGAGGCCTACCGGACAGAAAAACCAATACAACTTGGGAGGTGTGACGAGCACAGGTCCGAACTGGTCTTGTTTACCTTAAAATGGAACTCAAGTTCAGGCCAGCGCCAGTCATTTCTGTTGTAATATGCCTTTAAGGGATAGCAGCAAGACATTGCCAGAAGGGAAGTGTGTCATGA
Organism: Isurus oxyrinchus; assembly: GCA_026770705.1. Taxonomy (NCBI): domain Eukaryota; kingdom Metazoa; phylum Chordata; class Chondrichthyes; order Lamniformes; family Lamnidae; genus Isurus; species Isurus oxyrinchus. The sequence goes on along the minus strand of JANJGN010000034.1, from coordinate 19,699,114 downwards.
AGCCAGTCCCAGTTTCACTTGGGCCTGTGAGCAGAACACAGCAGACACAGCCCTGCTGTTGATGTTTCAAGCTTTCTATCCATGTATATATGTTTAGACAAATAAACTCACAATGTGTTAACACAATCCCTTATGAGCCATTGGTGACTTGAATATCATTATAAAAACACAACAAATCCAAGTTTTACTGGTTCTGAGTGTCATCAGGAAGGCCCCTAGCCTTAGGCCTGAAACAAGGCCTATATTTCCAAAGTCCTGTTCACAGGCCCCAGGCCTTGAGCAAGCTCCAAGGCCAGGCTGGCGAAGCAGTCCAGGCTGAGTGTGACGGTTATGGGATGGAGAGGGAAGCAGAGAAGTCATGGGGGTCAGCACTGAGGGAGCTGTTAGAGGGTCAGTAATGAAGGAGTTGTTAGAGGGCCAGGACTGAGGGACAGCTGCCCTGTCAGAGGGTCAGTGCTCAAAGAACGCTGCACTTTCAGAGGGTCAGTACTGAGGGAGTGCTGCACTGTCAGAGGGTCAGTACTGAAGGAGCACTGCACTGTTGAAGGGTCAGTGCTGAGGGAGTGCTGCACTGTCAGAGGGTCAGTACTGAGGGAGTACTGCACACTGGAGGATCAGTGCTGAGGGAGTGCTGCACAGTCGGAGGGTCAGTACTGAGGGAGCGCTGCACTGTCAGGGGATCAGTACTAAGGGAGTGCTGCACAGTTGAAGGGTCAGTACTGAGGGAGTGTTGCACTGTCAGAGGGTCAGTACTGAGGGAGTACTGCACAGTGGAGGATCAGTGCTGAGGGAGTGCTGCACAGTCGGAGGGTCAGTACTGAGGGAGCGCTGCACTGTCAGGGGATCAGTACTAAGGGAGTACTGCACAGTGGAGGATCAGTGCTGAGGGAGTGCTGCACTGTCGGAGGGTCAGTACTGAGGGAGGGCTGCACTGTAGAAGGATCAGTGCTGAGGGAGTGCTGCACTATTGAAGGGTCAGTACTGAGGGAGCACTGCGTTTTTGAAGGGTCAGTACTGATGGAGCACTGCACTGTTGAAGGGTCAGTACTGAGGGAGTGCAGCACTGTTGGAGGGTCAGTGCTGAGGGAGTGCTGCACTGTCAGAGGGTTAGTACTGAGGGAGTGCTGCACTGTCAGAGGGACAGTACTGAGTGAGTGCTGCACTGTTGAAGGGTCGGTACTGAGGGAGTGCTGCGCTGTTGAAGGGTCAGTACTGAGGGAGTGCTGCACTGTTGAAGGGTCAGTACTGAGGGAATGCTGCACTGTCAGAGGGTCAGTACTGAGGGAGTGTTGCACTGTCAGAGGGTCAGTACAGAGGGAGTGCAGCACTGTCAGAGGGTCAGTACTGAAGGAGTGCTGCACTGTTGGAGGGTCAGTACTGAGGGAGTGCTGCACTGTCAGAGGGTCAGTACAGAGGGAGTGCTGCACTGTCGGAGGGTCAGTACTGAGGGAGTGCTGCACTGTCAGAGGGTCAGTACTGAGGGAGTGCTCCACTGTCAGAGGGTCAGTACTGAAGGAGTGCTGCACTGTCAGAGGGTCAGTACTGAGGGAGTGCTGCACTGTCAGAGGGTCAGTACAGAGGGAGTGCTGCACTGTCGGAGGGTCAGTACTGAGGGAGTGCTGCACTGTCAGAGGGTCAGTACTGTGGGAGTGCTGCACTGTTGGAGGGTCAGTGCTGAGGGAATGCTGCACTGTCAGAGGGTCAGTACTGAGGGAGTGCTGCACTGTCAGAGGGTCAGTACTGAGGGAGTCTGCATTGTCAGAGGGTCAGTACTGAGGGAGTGCTGCACTGTCAGAGGGTCAGTACTGAGGGAGTGCTCCACTGTCAGAGGGTCAGTACTGAGGGATTGCTGCACTGTCAGAGGGTCAGTACTGAGGGAGTGCTGCACTGTCAGAGGGTCAGTACTGAGGGAATGCTGCACTGTTGAAGGGTCAGTACTGAGGGAATGCTGCACTGTCAGAGGGTCAGTACTGAGGGAGTGTTGCACTGTCAGAGGGTCAGAGATGAGGGAGTGCAGCACTGTCGGAGGGTCAGTACTGAAGGAGTGCTGCACTGTCAGAGGGTCAGTACTGAGGGAGTGCTGCACTGTCAGAGGGTCAGTACAGAGGGAGTGCTGTACTGTCGGAGGGTCAGTACTGAGGGAGTGCTGCACTGTCAGAGGGTCAGTACTGAGGGAGTGCTGCACTGTCAGAGGGTCAGTACTGAAGGAGTGCTGCACTGTCAGAGGATCAGTACTGTGGGAGTGCTGCACTGTTGGAGGGTCAGTACTGAGAAAGTGCTGCACTGTCGGAGGGTCAGTACTGAGGGAGTGCAGCACTGTCGGAGGGTCAGTACTGAGGGAGTTCTGCACTGTCCGAGGGTCAGTACAGAGGGAGTGCTGCACTGTCAGAGGGTCAGTACTGAGGGAGTGCAGCACTGTCGGAGGGTCAGTACTGAGGGAGTTCTGCACTGTCAGAGGGTCAGTACAGAGGGAGTGCTGCACTGTCAGAGGGTCAGTACTGAGGGAGTTCTGCACTGTCAGAGGGTCAGTACTGAGGGAGTTCTGCACTGTCAGAGGGTCAGTACTGAGGGAGTGCTGCACTGTTGAAGCTGCCGTCTTTTGAATGAAACATTAACTCAAGGCCCCTTCTACCCTCCCAGGTGGATGTTAAAGACCCCACAGCCACTATTTGGAAGAAGTTGTGGGGGTAGAATTCTCCTCAGTGTCCTGGGCCCAATGCCTCTGAGCAGATTATTTGGGTCATTATCACATTGCTGTTTGTGGGAGCTTGCTGTGCGCAAATTGGTTGTGTCGTTTCCTCCGACAGTGACTGCGCTTCAGGAAATGCTCTCACTTGGCCTTGAAGTGCTTGTGACTCCCTGAGGTCACAGGCGGCGCTGTGCAAATGCAGGTCCGCCCTTTCTCCTCGACTAACGGACGAGATTGTTCCTGCAGGCCGACTCAGGTGGGCCTCTGGGTCTGTGCTGGGGAGCAACAAGGCCTCGTCTCCTGGGGCTTCGAGTGCGGTCACCCTGGTTAACCCGGCGTCTACACCAAGCTCAGCAACTACATTTCCTGGAGTAACGAGACGATTGCTGCTAATTAATGGGTCTTGGGGAACAGTCTGTGAGTGCGTGAAATTTGTAAACCGGCGGGAGCCCATCACTGAATGGAAACGATATATCATTAAAGGCTTGCCACGCACACTTCCTGTCCGCAAATCCTCATTTCCTGTTGCCACACTTCTTGATCACTGCCCCACCTTTACCCGTCGATAGAATTTAAGAATTCAGAGAAAGGTGATCGCGGGGGTGAACAAGGGATTACAGTAAGTGCAGCGGGGAATTGAACAAGGCACTCAGGAGGGGCAGGAATAGATCATGAGATAAAATCAGCAAGGAGAGGTACAGGGAACACCACAGTCTTCGATAAACACTTGAGGATTAGAAGGAAGCGTGGATTTGATTCAGGAGCAAAACAGGAGTTGTTGAGGGGGCCGATGCTCTGGTCAAACACTTCGCTTCTCTCTTAACTCACAACGAGAGTGCGGCCAAACTGGCAAAAAAGGGACAGGTGGGAAGACACAGGGGATTGACTGGACTCCAGACCAACGTTGAAGCACTACGGAGATATGGAGAATCAGACTAACACGGGCTGGGTTACCAATCGAGCAATGGACACAGCAAGACTTTCCCCGTCAACATCCCAGACACCAACTTCTAAAATATTCGTCAATGTCAATCAGCGTTTTCCTCTCTCATTATTTTCTCAAATCCATCCACGGCCTCCTCACAAACCCCCTCCCTATCTCTGTAATCCCCTCCAGTCCCTACAACTCTCCCAATGTCTGTAACCTCCTCCAGCCCCTACAACCCTCCCTATCTCTGAAACCCCCTCCAGTTCCTACAACTCTCCCAATCTCTGTAACCTCCTCCAGCCCCTACAACCCTCCCTATCTCTGTAATCTCCTCCAGCCCCTACAACCCTTCCTATCTCTGTAACCTCCTCTAGCCCCTACAACCCTCCCTATCTCTGTAACCTCCTCCAACCCCTACAAGCCTCCCTATCTCTGTAACCTCCTCCAGCCCCTACAACCCTCCCTATCTCTGTAACCCCCTCCAGTCCTTACAACCCTCCCTATCTCTGTAAACCCCTCCAGCCCCTACAACCCTCCCTCTATCTGTAACCCACTCCAGTCCCTACAATGTTCCCTCTATCTGTAACCCCCTCCAGCTCCTACAATCCTCCGTAACTCTGTAAAATCCTCCAGCCTCTACAACACTCCCTATCTCTGTAAACTCCTCCAGCCCCTACAACACTCCCTATCTCTGCAACCTCCTCCAGCACCTGCAACCCTCCCTATCTCTGTAACCTCCTCCAGCCCCTACAACCCTGCTTAACTCTGTAACTTCCTCCAGCCCCTACAACCCTCCCTATCTCTGTAACCTGCTCCAGCGCCTACAACCCTCCCTCTATCTGTAACCTCGTCCAACCCCTACAACCCTCCCTATCTCTGTAACCTCCTCCAGCCCCTACAACCCTCCCTATCTCTGTAACCTCCTCCAGCGCCGACAACCCTGCCTCTGTCTGTAACCTCCTCCAGCCCCTACAACACTCCCTATCTCTGTAACCTCCTCCAGCCCCTACAACACTCCCTATCTCTGTACCTCCTCCAGTCACTACAACACTCCCTATCTCTAAGATCCTCCAGCCCCTATAACCCTCCCTATCTCTGTAACCTCCTCCAGTCCCTACAACCCTCCCTATCACTGTATCCACCTCCAGCCCCTACAACCCTCCCTATATCTGTAAACTCCTCCAGTCCCTACAACCCTCACCATCTCTGTATCCACCCCCAACCCCCACAACCCTTCCTATCTCTGTAACCTCCTCCAGCCCCCTAAAATCCTCCCTATCTCTGTAACCTCCTTCAGCCGCTATAACCCTCCCCATCTCTGTATCCGCTTCCAGCCCCTACAACCCTCCCTATATAGGTAACCTCCTCCAGTCCCTACAACGCTCCCTATCTCTGTATCCACTTCCAGCCCCTACAATCCTCCCTATCTCTGTAACCTCCTCCAGCCCCTACAACCCTCCCTATCTCTGTAACTTCCTCCAGTCCCTACAACCATCCCCATCTCTGTATCCACCTCCAGCCCCTACAACCTTCCCTATCCCTGTAACCTCCTCGAGCCCCTACAACCCTCCCTATCTCTGTAACCTACACCAGCCCCTACAACCCTCCCTATCTCTGTAATGTCCTCCAAGCCCTACAACCCTCACTCTCTCTGTATCCGCCTCCAGCCCCTACAACCCTCCCTAACTCTGTACCTCCTCCAGCCCCTACAATCCTCCCTACTTCTGTAACCCCCTCCAGCCCCTACAACCCCCCCATCTCTGTAAACTCCACTAGCCCCTATAACCCTCCATATCTCTGTAACCTCCTCCAACAACTACAACACTCCCTATCTCTGAAACCTCACCTAGCCCCTACAACCCTCCTAATCTCTGTAACCTCCCCCAACCCCGACAACATTCCCCGTTTCCCCAGTACTGGTGTCAGGCCCCATGAATAGAAACCCAATTCTCCCACACAAATCTTACAGCCGCACAGTCATACAAACACACTAACATAAGTACTATCAGAGGACTCCAGCCTCAGGGCTGTGACCGCCTCTGGGGACAACACAATCCAGGTGCCCACACCTCTCCACCTCCTGCACCCTAGATGCATCGCAGAGTCCAAAGCCCGGACGCCAGCTCATTAGTCTCTGAGCTGGAGATCCTCGAGCTGCGGACACTCACGGTAGATGTGTCACACAGGGACCCTCCATCCCTTGTGGGCTGCACCTTTTTGCCTGATCACATCCCCGTGAAGCACCTCGGTGGGGGAGGGACGTTTTACTTTGTCCAAGGCGCTATCGGAATGCAAGTTTTTGTCATAACTGGCGTGTGGGGTGGACGTGTCCAGTAATAGTGATTGATTGTCCAGTAATGGTGATTGATTGTCCAGTAATAGTGATTGATTGTCCAGTAATGGTGATTGATTCAGGGTTGGGCCTGGACAACGTATCAATACAGACCTGAGGTCAACAGCTGCAAGAGTGTCTCCTTCCAGAATTCGCTTCGCAAATGAGGTCTTGAAGCTGATTGATGATTAGCCACGTCTGATTGCTGGGACTGTCACTTTAAGCCACATATATAAAGGACAGGGGCTTCACTGGGAACATTACCTGGGCTGGGATAAGCTGTAAGATGCAGGCTTTCCTCTTCACCCTGCTCCTGGGTGCGGCAGGTATGATCACAGATATACTGAAATGTGTGTGTGGGGGTGCACAAGTGTGTCTGCTTGTCTGGCCATGTCTCCTCTCCCTGGTTACCAATCCCCATTCCTTTCCCTGGCCACAGTCCGAGATTGACCCTGTCAGCTTGCAACCTCGGGGTCACATTTGATCCCCAGATTTGCTCACTGCCAAACCATTGCTATTTCCACCTCCACAACATTGCCCAGCTTCACCCCGACCCCGTCTTGTCTCATCTCATCAACTGCTGATACCCTCATCCAATCCAGCATTGCCCCCAGATGCGGCTATTCCCACAAATCCCTGACTGTTCTCCCACGTTCTACCCTCCGTAAACTTGAGGTCATCTGAACCTCTGCTGCCCGTGCCTTAACTTGCACTGAGTCCCACTCACCTATCATCTCTGGTGCTCACTGACCTGTATTGGATCCTGGTTAGCAACATATTGATTTTAAATTTCCTCCAGTACCCTACAACCCTCCCTATCTCTGTACCCTCCTCCAGCACCACAACCCTCCCTATCTCTGTAACCTCCTCCAGCCCCAACAACCCTCCCTATCTCTGTAACCTCCTCCAGCATCTACAACCCTCCCTATCTCTGTAACCTCCTCAAGCCCCTACAACCCTCCCTATCTCTGTAACCTCCTCCAGCCCCTAAAACACTCCCTATCTCTGTATTCTCCTCCATCCCAACAAAGCTCTCTATCTCTGTAACCTCCTCTAGCCTCGACAACCCTTCCTATGTATGTAACCTCCTCCAGCCCCAACAACCCTCTCTTTCTCTGTAACCTCCTCTAGCACCTAAAATTCTCCCTAACTCTGAAACATTCACCAGCCCCTACAACCTTCCCGATCTCTGGGAACTCCTCCAGCTCCTACAACCATCCTAGTCTCTGTAACATCCTCCAGACCCTACAAACCTCCCTATCTCTGTAACCTCCTCCAGCCCCTACAACCCTCCCTATCTCTGTAACCTCCTCCAGCCCCTACAAACCTCCCTATCTCTGTAACCTCCTCCAGCCCCTACAACACTTCCTATATCTGTAACCTCCTCCAGCCCCTACAACACTTCCTATATCTGTAACCTCCTCCAGCACCTACAACACTTACTATCTCTGTACCCTTGCTATAGCCCCTACAACCCTCCACAAATCAGTGAATTCATGCAGCTCCTACGAACCACCCTAACTCTGCAAAATGCTCCAGCCCCTAAACCCACCCTATCTCGGTAACCTCCTCCAGACCCTACAACCCTCCCTATCTCCGTAACCTCCTCCAGACCCTACAACCCACCCTATCTCCGTAACCTCCTCCAGACCCTACAACCCACCCTATCTCCGTAACCTCCTCCAGACCCTACAACCCACCCTATCTCCGTAACCTCCTCCAGACCCTACAACCCACCCTATCTCCGTAACCTCCTCCAGACCCTACAACCCACCCTATCTCCGTAACCTCCTCCAGACCCTACAACCCTCACTATCTCCGTAACCTCCTCCAGACCCTACAACCCTCACTATCTCCGTAACCTCCTCCAGCCCCTAAACCCACCCTATCTCCGTAACCTCCTCCAGACGCTACAACCCTCACTATCTCCGTAACCTCCTCCAGACCCTACAACCCTCACTATCTCCGTAACCTCCTCCAGACCCTACAACCCTCACTATCTCCGTAACCTCCTCCAGACCCTACAACCCTCACTATCTCTGTAACCCCCTACAGCCCCTACAACCCTCCCTATCTCAGTAACCTCCTCGAGCCCCTACAAGCTTCCCTATCTTTGTGATATCCTCCAGCCCCTACAATCCTCCCTATCTCGGTAAATTCCTCCAGCCCCGACATCCCTCCCTATCTCTGGAACCTCCTCCAGCCACTACAACTCTCCTATCTCTGTAACCTCCTCCAGCCCCTACAACCCTCACTATCTCTGTAACCTCCTCCAACCCGTACAGCTTTCCCTATCTCTGCAACCTCCTCCTGCCTCTACAACCCTCCCCTTTTCCCCAGTACTGGTGCCAGACCCCATGAATGGAAACCCAATTCTCCCACACAAATCTTACAGCCACACAGTCATACAAACATACTGACATAAGTACATACAATTTAGGAGCAGGAGTAGGCCATTCGGCCCCTCGATCCTGCTCCATCATTTGATAAGCTCATGACTGACCTGTTTGTGATTCAGCTCCAATTTCCTCTCTACCCCCTATACCCTTTGACCCCCTCATCAATCAGAAATCTGTCTAACTCAGTCTTGAATATATTCAGTCCCCCTGTCTCCACTGCTCTCTGAGGAAGCGAATTCCACAGACTGTCCACCCTCTGAGAGAAAGAATTCTCCTCACCTCCATCTTGAATGAGAGACCCCTTTTGTTAAATTGTGCCGCCTAGTTCTAGTCTCTCCCACAAGGGGAAACATCGTCTCAGCATCCACCCTGTCAAGTCCCCTCAGAATCTTATCTGTCACAATAAGATCACCTCTCATTCTTCTAAACTCCAATGGATACAGGCCCAGCCTGTCTAACCTTTCCTCACAGGATAACCCCCTCATCCCAGGAATCAGTCAAGTCACCCTTCTCTGCAGACTACCTGCAGACTAACATTCTGTCATTCATACACCAGGACACCCAGATCCCTCTGCACTGCAGAGTTCCGTAATCTCTCTCCATTTACACAATATGCTACTTTTCTATTCTTCCTGCCAAAGTGAACAAGTTCACAGTTTCCCACATTATTCTCCATCTGACAATTTTTTGCCCACTCATTTAACCTGTCTATTATGAATTTCAGATTCCTTATGTCCTCTTCACAACTTACCTTCCTACCTATCTTTGTGCCGTTGGCAAGTTTAGCAACCACACCTTTGGTCTCTTCATCCAAGATATTGATATAGATTGTAAGTAGTTGACGTCCCAGCTCTGATGTCAATGGCACTCCGCTAGTTACATCCTGCCACCCTAAAATGAAAAAAATTGATCCTACCTTTTACTTCTTGTTAGCTATCGAATCCTCTATCCATGCCTCCCCCTTCACCATCAAGTCTTAGCTTGTGTAGCAATCTTTGAAGTGGCACCACATCAAATGCATATTGCAACTCCAAGTACACCACATCTACAGGATCCCTCTTTGTCCACATTGCTTGTTACATCCTCAAAGAACTCCAAGATGTTTGTGAAACACAATTTCCCTTTCACAAAACCATGTTGACTCTGCCTCACATTTTCCAAGTGCCCTGCTATAACCCCCTTAATAATAGATCCTACTATTTCCTTGTGACAGATGTTAAGCTAACTCGCCTGCAGTTTCCGGCTCTCAGTCTCCTTCCTTTCTTGAACAGAGGAGTCACATTTACTATTTTCCAATCTCATGGGACGTTTCCTGAATCAAGGGAATTTGGGAAAATTACAAACAAATCCATCACTTATGTCAGCAACTACTTCCTTTGAGACTCGAGGATGAAATCTATCAGAACCTGGGAACTTGTCAGCTTTTAGTTTTAATAATTTTCTCAGTCCCATTTCTCTGGTGACTAAAACTGTGTAAGTCCCTCCTTTTCACCACTCGATTTACAAGCATTCCTGGGATGTTATTTGTGTTTTCTACACTGAAGAGAGACACAAAATATCTATTTAAGGCTTCTACCATTTGCGTATTCCCCATTATTTTCTCACTGTTGCCATTAATATTATTATCATGAATAATAAACTCTCTGACCTTATTTGCCCCATGCCAATTTGCTCTAGGATCAGATTGTAATCCAGAGATTAGTGCCATTTTGGTTCTGCTTTTTAGTTTAACCCACAGCTGCTCATACTCCCTCAGAAGTCCTGCCGATGCCATTGGTACCCACACGGAGCACGACCACTGGGTCCTTCCTCTCCCACTCCAGGTTCCTCTCCAGACCCGAGGAACTGTCCCTAAGCCTGGAACAGAGCAGGCAACACAACCGTTCGCAGAGAACTGTGTTTATTCCCCTCACCAAACAGTCCCCCCACTATCATTACATTCCTATTTACACACCACCTCCCTCCACTTGAATGGCTTCCTGCAGCACGATGCCTTGGTCAGCTCGCTTGTCCACACTGCAGACCCCACTTTCATCCAGACGAGCTGCAAGCGCCTCGAGCCTGTTGGACATGTGGAAAGGGCTGAGGCCCCCTGACTTCTACCTCCTCAGCCCCCAAGACGACCTCATGCACAGTCACGCCCTCCAGTCCCTGAGCACTGACCCAATCAGAGGACTCCAGCCTCAGGGCTGTGACCCCCTCTGGGGACAACACAATCCAGGTGAACACACCTCTCCACCTCCTGCACCCTAGATGCATCGCAGAGTCCAAAGCCCGGACTCCAGCTCATTAGTCTCTGAGCTGGAGTTGCTCGAGCTGCGGACACACACGGTAGATGTGTCACACAGGGACCCTCCATCCTTTGTGGGCTGCACCTTTTTACCTCATCACATCCCCGTAAATCACCTCGGTGCAGGCATGTTGTTTTACTTTGTCCAAGGCAATATCGGAATACAAGTTTGTGTCTTAACTGGCGTGTGGGGATGACGTGCCCCGTAATGGTGATTGATTGTCCAGTAATTGTGATTAATTGTCCAGTAATGGTGATTGATTCAGGGTTGGGCCTGGACAATGTATCAATACAGACCTGAGATCAACAGCTGCAAGACTCTCTCCTTCCAGAATTCGCTTCTCAAATGAGCTCTTGAAGCTGATTGATGATTAGCCACGTCTGATTGCTGGGACTGTCACTTTAAGCCACATATATAAAGGACAGGGGCTTCACTGGGAACATTACCTGTGCTGGGATAAGCTGTAAGATGCAGGCTTTCCTCTTCACCCTGCTCCTGGGAGCAGCAGGTATGATCACAGATATACTGAAATGCGTGTGTGGGGGTGAACAAGCGTGGCTGCTTGTCTGGCAATGTCTCCTCTCCCTGGTTACCATCCCCATTCCTTTCCCTGGCAACAGTCTGAGACTGAACCTGTCAGCTTGCAACCTCGGGGTCATATTTGACCCCCAGATTTGCTCACTGTCAAACCATTCATATTTCCACCTCCTCAACATTGCCCAGCTTCACCCCGACCCTGTCTTGTCTTAACTCATTTACTGCTGATACCCTCATCCAATCCAGCATTGCCCCCATATGCGGCTATTCCCACAAATCCCTGACTGTTCTCCCACATTCTACGCTCCGTAAACTTGAGGTCATCCAAACCTCTGCGGCCTGTGCCTTAACTCGCTCTGAGTCCCACTCACCTATCATCTCTGGTGCTCGCTGACCAGCATTGGCTCCTGGTTAGCAACATAGTGATTTTAAATTTCCTCCAGCCCTACAACCCTCCCTATCTCTGTAACCTCCTCCAGCACCTACAACCCTCCCTATATCTGTAACCTCCTCCAGCCCCTACAACTCTCACTATCTCTGTAACGTCCTCCAGCATCTACAACCCTCCCTATATCTGTGACCTCCTCCAGCCCCTATAGCCCTCCCTATCACTATAAACTCCACCAGCACCTACAACCCTCCCTATTGCTGTAAACTCCTCCAGCCCCTATAACCCTCCCTATCTCTGTAACCTCCTCCATCCGCTACAGCTCTCCCTATATCTGTAACTTCCTCCAGCCCCTACAAAACTCCCTATGTCTGTAAGCTCCTCCAGCCCCTGCAACCCCCACTATCTCTATAACTACTGTCAGCCCCTTCAACCCTCCCTATCTCTGTTAACTCCTTCAGCCCCTACAACACTCTCTCTCTCTGTAACCTCCTCCAGTCCCTACAATCCTCCCAATTGCTGCAACCGCCTCCAGCACATACAACACTCCCTCTCTCGTCAACCTCCTCCAGATTCTACAGGCCTCCCTGTCTCTGTAACCTCCTCCAGCCCTTACAAACGAGCGTATCTCTGTAACATCCTCCAGTTCCAATGCCCTCCCTATCTCTGTAACCTCATCCAGTTCCAATGCCCTCCCTATCTCTGTAACCTCCTCTAGTCCACTACAGCCCTCCAGTTCTGTGAAACCTCCTCCAAACCCAACAACCCTCCTTATCTCTGTAACCTCCTCCAGCCCTTACAATCCTCCTTATTTCTGTAACCTCCTCCAGCCGCTACAACACTCCCTATCTCTATAACCTCCTCCACCCCCTAAAATCCTCCCTATTTCGGTAACCTCCTCCAACATATACAACACTCCATATCTCTCCAACCTCCTCCAGCTGCTCCAAGCCCCCCATCTCTGTAAACTACTCCAGCCCCTACAACCTCATATCTCTGTTACCTCCTCCAGTCCCTACAACAATCCCTATCGCTGTAACCTCCTCCAGTCTCCTACAACCCTCCCTATCTCTATAACCTCATCCAGTCCCTACAGCCCTCCCGATCTCTGTTACCTTCTCCAACACCTACAACCCTCGCTATTTCTGTAAATTTCTCCAGCAACTACAATCCTTCTAATCTCTGTAACAACCTCCAGCCCCTACAACACTCTCCATCTTTGTAACGTCCTCCAGCAGCTACAAACCTCCCTATCTCCCCAGCCTCCTCCAGCCCCTACAACCCTCCCTATCTCTGTAACCTCTCCCAGCCCCTACAACACTCACTATCTCAGTAACCTCCTCCAGCCCCTAAAGACTCCCTAACTCTGTAACCACCTCCAGGCCCTACAACCCTCCCTATCTCTGTAACCGCCTCCAGCCCATACAATACTTCCTTTGTCCGTGAGCCACTACAACCCTCCATATCTTTGTAACCTCCTCCAGCCCGTACAACACTCCCTATCTCTGTAAGCTCCTCCAGCCACTACAACCCTCACTATCTCTGAAAACTCCTCCAGCTCCTTCAACCCACCCTTTCTCTGTAACGTCCGCCACTCTCTAAAACCCTCCCTATCTCTGATAACTCCTCTAGCCTCAACAACACTCCCTATCTCTGTAACCTCCTCCAGCAGCTACAATCCTCCCTATCATTGCAACCTCTTCCAGCCTCTATAACCCTCCCTATCTCGATAACCTCCTCCAGAGCCTACAACGCTCCCTATCTCTGTAACCTCCTTCAGACCCTACAACGCTCCCTATCTCTGTAACCTACTCCAGCGCCTACAGCCCTCCATATCTCTGTAACCTCCTACAGCCCCTACACCCTCCCCGTTTCCTCAGTACTTGTGCCAGGCCCCATGAATAGAAACCCAATTCTCCCACACGAATCTTACAGCCACACAGTCATACAAACACTCTGACATAAGTACAATCTGAGGACTCCAGCCTAAGGGCTGTGACCGCCTCTGGGGACAACACAATCCAGGTGACCACACCTCTCCACCTCCTGCACCCTAGATGCATCGCAGAGTCTAAAGCCCGGACTCCAGCTCATTAGTCTCTGAGCTGGAGATCCTCGAGCTGCGGACACTCACGGTAGATGTGTCACACAGGGACCCTCCATCCCTTGTGGGCTGCACCTTTTTGCCTGATCACATCCCCGCCAAGCACCTCGGTGAGGGAGGATGTTTTACACTATCCAAAGCGCTAGCGGAATGCAAGTTTTTATAGTAACTTTCCTACGCTTCAACTGTGGGATAATTAACACCAGGCGTGTAGGGTGGACGTGTTCAGTAATGGTGACTGATTGTCCTGTAATGGTCATTGATTGTCCAGTAATGGTGACTGATTGTCCTGTAATGGTGACTGATTGTCCAGTAATGGTGACTGATTGTCCTGTAATGGTGACTGATTGTCCAGTAATGGTGATGGATTGTCCAGTAATGGTGATTGATTCAGGGTTGGGCCTGGACAACGTATCAATACAAACCTGAGGTCAACAGCTGCAAGTGTCTCTCCTTCCAGAATTCGTTTATCAAATGAGCTCTTGAAGCTGATTGATGATTAGCCACGTCTGATTGCTGGGACTGTCACTTTAAGCCACATATATAAAGGACAGGGGCTTCACTGGGATCATTACCTGGGCTGGGATAAGCTGTAAGATGCAGGCTTTCCTCTTCACCCTGCTCCTGGGTGCGGCAGGTATGATCACAGATATACTGAAATGTGTGTGTGGGGGTGAACAAGTGTGGCTGCTTCTCTGGCAATGTCTCCTCTCCCTGGTTACCCCTCCCCATTCCTTTCCCTGGCAACAGTCCGAGATTGAACCTGTCAGCTTGCAACCTCGGGGTCACATTTGACCCCCAGATTTGCTCACTGTCAAACCATTCCTATTTCCACCTCCGCAACATTGCCCAGCATCACCCTGACCCCGTCTCGTCTCATCTCAGCTACTGCTGAAACCCTCATCCAATCCAGCACTGCTCCCAGATGCAGCTATTCCCACAAATCCCTGACTGTTCTCCCACGTTCTACCCTCCGTAAACTTGAGGTCATCCGAACTTCTGCTGCCCGTGCCTTAACTCGCTCTGAGTCCCACTCACCTATCATCTCTGGTGCTCGCTGACCAGCATTGGCTCCTGGTTAGCAACATATTGATTTGAAATTTCCTCCAGCCCTACAACCCTCCCTATCTCTGTAACCTCCTCCAGTGCCTAAAACCCTCCCTATCTCTGTAACCTCCTCCAGCACCTACAACCCTCACTATCTCTGTAACATCCTCCAGCCCCTGCAACCCCTCCCTATCTCTGTAACATCCTCCAGCCCCTACAACCCTCCCCGTTTCCCCAGTACTGGTGCCAGACCCCATGAATAGAAACCCAATTCTCCCACACAAATCCTACAGCCACACAGTCATACAAACATACTGACATAAGTACATACAGTTTAGGAGCAGGAGTAGGCTATTCAGCCCCTCGATCCTGCTCCATCATTTTAGAAGATCATGGCTGACATGTTTATGGTTCAGCTCCACTTTCCTCTCTACCCCCTATAACCTTTGACCCCCTCGTCAATCAGAAATCTGTCTAATGCAGTCTTGAATATATTCAGTCACCCTGTCTCCACTGCTCTCTGAGGAAGAGAATTCCACAGACTGTCCACCCTATGAGATATAGAATTATCCTCACCTGCATCATGAATGAGAGACCCCTTTTTAAAACTGTGCCCCCTAGTTCTAGTCTCTCCCACAAGGGGAAACATGCTCTCAGCATCCACCCGGTCAAGTCCCCTCAGAATCTTATCTGTCACAATAAGATCACCTCTCATTCTTCTAAACTCCAATGGATACAGGTCCAGCCTGTCTAACCTTTCCTCATTGGATAACCCATCATCCCAGGAATCAGTCATCACCCTTTCTGAATTACTTTCTAACACAATTATGACTTTATTAAATAAGGAGACCCAAGCTGTACACAGTACTCCAGATGTGCTGTCACCAACACGCTGCACAATTGCAGAAAAACATCCCTACTTTTATATCCCATTCCCCTTGCAATAAAGGCCGACATTTCATTTGCCTTCTCAATCACCTGCTGTACCTGCAGACTAACATTCTGTCATTCATACACCAGGACACCCAGATCCCTCTGCACTGCAGAGTTCCGTAATCTCTCTCCATTTACACAATATGCTACTTTTCTATTTTTCCTGCCAAAGTGAACAAGTTCACATTTTCCCACATTATTCTCCATCTGACAATTTTTTGCCCACTCATTTAACCTGTCTATAACGCTTTTCAGACTCCTTATGTCCTCTTCACAACTTACCTACCTACCTATCTTTGTGCCATCAGCAAATGCATCAAACACACCTTTGGTGTCTTCATCCAAGCTATTGATATAGATTGTAAGTAGTTGACGTCCCAGCTCTGATGTCAATGGCACTCCGCTAGTTACATCCTGCCAACACAAAAATGGAAAAAATTGATCCCTTCCTTTGACTTCCTGTTAGCTATCCAATCCTCTATCCATGCCTCCCCCTTCACCATCAACTCTTACCTTGTGTAGCAACCTTTGAAGTGGCACCTAATAAAATGTCTTTTCCAACTCCAAGTACACCACATCTACAGGTTCCCCCTTTGTCCACATTGCTTGTGACATACTCGAAGAACTTCAATTAATTTGTCAAACACAATTTCCCTTTCACAAAACCATGTTGACTCTGCCTCACATTTTCCAAGTGCCCTGCTATAAGCCCCTTAATAATAGATTCTACCATTTCCTTGTGACAGATGTTAAGCTAACTCGCCTGCAGTTTCCGGCTCTCTGTCTCCTTCCTTTCTTGAACAGAGGCATCACATTTACTATTTTCCAATCTCATGGGACCTTTCCTGAATCAAGGGAATTTGGGAAAATTACAACCAATCCATCGCCTATCTCAGCAGCTACTTCTTTCGAGATGCGAGGATGAAGTCCACCAGAATCTGGAACTTGTCAGCTTTTAGTTTTAATCATTTTCCCAGTCCGCTTTCTCTGGTGACTAAAACTGTGTAATTTCCTCCCTCCCTTTCACCACTCGATTTACAAGCATTCCTGGGATGTTATTTGTGTTTTCTACACTGAAGAGAGTCACAAAATATCTATTTAATGCTTCTACCATTTCCGTATTCCCCAATGTTTTCTCATTGTTGCCATTAATATTATTATCATGAATAATAAACTCTGAATGTTTTTGCCCCATGCCAATTTGCTCTCGGCTCAGATAGTAATCCAGAGATTAGTGCCATTTTGGTTCTGCTTTTGAGTTTAACCCACAGCTGCTCATACTCCCTCAGAAGTCCTGCCAATTCCATTGGTACCCACACGGACCACAACCACTGGGTCCTTCCTCTCCCACTCCAGGTTCCTCTCCAGACCCGAGGAGCTGTCCCTAAGCCTGGAACCGAGCAGGCAACACAACCGTTCGCAGAGAACTGTGTTTATTCCCCTCACCAAACAGTCCCCCCACTATCATTACATTCCTATTTACACCCCACCTCCCTCCACTTGAATGGCTTCCTGCAGCACGATGCCTTGGTCAGCTCGCTTGTCCACACTGCAGCCCCCACTTTCATCCAGACGAGCTGCAAGGGCCTCGAGCCTGTTGGACAAGTGCAAAAGTCTCACTGCCCCCCAATTCCACTTCCTCGGCCCACAAGCCTGCCTCACCCACAGTCACACCCTCCAGTCCCTGAGCACTGACCCAATCAGAGGACTCCAGCCTCAGGGCTGTGACCCCCTCTGGGGACAACACAATCCAGGTGCCCACACCTCTCCACCTCCTGCACCCTAGATGCATCGCAGAGTCCAAAGCCCGGACTCCAGCTCATTAGTCTCTGAGCTGGAGTTCCTCGAGCTGCGGACACTCACAGTAGATGTGTCACACAGGGACCCTCCATCCCTTGTGGGCTGCACCTTTTTGCCTGATCACATCCCCGTGAAGCACCTCGGTGGGGGAGGGACGTTTTACTTTGTCCAAGGCGCTATCGGAATGCAAGATTTTGTCGTAACAGGCGTGTGGGGTGGACGTGTTTAGTAATGGTGATTGATTGTCCAGTAATGGTGATTGATTGTCCAGTAATTGTGATTCATTCAGGGTTGGGCCTGGACAACTTATCAATACAGAGCTGAGGTCAACAGCTGCAAGACTCTCTCCTTCCAGAATTCGCTTCGCAAATGAGGTCTTGAAGCTGATTGATGATTAGCCACGTCTGATTGCTGGGACTGTCACTTTAAGCCACATATATAAAGGACAGGGGCTTCACTGGGATCATTACCTGCGCTGGGATAAGCTGTAAGATGCAGGCTTTCCTCTTCACCCTGCTCCTGGGTGCGGCAGGTATGATCACAGATATACTGAAGTGTGTGTGTGGGGGTGAACAAGCGTGGCTGCTTGTCTGGCAACGTCTCCTCTCCCTGGTTACCCATTCCTATTCCTTTCCCTGGCAACAGTCTGAGACTGAACCTGTAACTCTGTAACTACCTCCAGCCCCTGCAACCCTCCCTATCTCTAACCTCCTCCTGTCCCTACAACCTTCCCTATCTCTGTAACCTCCTCCAGTCCCGACAGCCCTCCCTATCTCTGTAACCTCCTCCAGCCCCTGCAACCCTCCCTATCTCTGTAACCTCCTCCTGTCCCTACAACCCTCCCTATCACTGTAACCTCCTCCAGCACCTGCACCCTCCCTATCTCTTTAACCTCCTCCAGTCCCGACAGCCGTCCCTATCTCTGTAACCTCCTCCAGCCCCTGAAACCCTCCCTATCTCTGTAACCTCCTCCAGTCCCTACAACCCTCCCTATCACTGTAACCTCCTCCAGCACCTGCACCCTCCCTATCTCTTTAACCTCCTCCAGTCCCGACAGCCGTCCCTATCTCTGTAACCTCCTCCAGCCCCTGAAACCCTCCCTATCTCTGTAACCTCCTCCAGCACCTGCACCCTCCCTATCTCTGTAACCTCCTCCAGCCCCTACAACCCTCCCTATCTCTGTAACCTCCTCCAGTCCCGACAGCCCTCCCTATCTCTGTAACCTCCTCCAGCCCCTGAAACCCTCCCTATCTCTGTAACCTCCTCCTTTCCCTACAACCCTCCCTATCTCTGTAACCTCCTCCAGCCCCTGCAACCCTCCCTATCTCTGTAACCTCCTCCTTTCCCTACAACCCTCCCTATCTCTGTAACCTCCTCCAGTCCCGACAGCCCTCCCTATCTCTGTAACCTCCTCCAGCCCCTACAACCCTCCCTATCTCTGTAACCTCCTCCAGTCCCGACAGTCCTCCCTATATCTCTAACCTCCTCCGACCCCTACAACTGTCCCTATCTGCGTAACCTCCTCCAGCCTCCACAAATCTCCATTTCTCTGTACCTCCTCCAGCCCCTACAACCCTCCCTATCTCAGTAACCTCCTCCATTCCCTTCAGCCCTCTGAAATGTCTGCTCTTCTGCCACACTCATTCCCTCCTCCTTTAAATTGCTCTTAAAATCCAATCATTTGACTAATCATTTGGCTGCCTGTCTCTGATGTCTCCTTATGTGACTCAGCGAGATACTTTTTTTTGATAATCAACCCTCTGAAGCTGTTTCATTATGTTAAAGGCACTATAGAAACGTAAGATGTTGTTGTTGCTAATGTCTGAGTGTGTGCATATGTGAGTGTTTGTATGTGTGTGAGTGTGTGTATTTGTCTGTGCTTATGTGATTGTGTGTATGTATCTGTGAGAGAAGTAGGTGTGTTTGTGTGTACAGGTACCTTTCTGACTGTGTGTGTGTTTGTGTGCGTGTGTCGGAATGTAAATGTGTACATGTGCCTGTGAATGAGTGTCCATGTGTGTATGTGTATTTGTGTGTGTATGTGTATGTGTTTGTGTGTGTGTATGTGCCTGCACATGTGAGACTGTGTGTGTGTGTGTGTGTGCATGTTAGTGTGATTGTGTGTACCTGGGTTTGTTTATTTGTGTGTGAGTGTGACTCTGTGTGTGTGAGACTGTGTGTAAGTGTGTGTATTTATTTATGTGTGACTCTGTGTGTGTATTTGTATGTGGGAGTGTCTGAGAGTGTTTTTGTGAGTGTGACTGTGAGTGTGCATGTGTGTGTGTTTATTTGTGTGAGTGTGACTCTGTGTGCATGTCTATTTGTGTGTGAGTGTGTGTATGTGACTGTGTGTATGTGTCTGTATTTGCGTTTGTGTGTGATTGTGTGGCTGTGTGTAAGTGTGCATTCGTGCATGTTTGTGTGTGTGTGTGTGTGTGTGTGTGACTTTCGGTGTGTAATTGTGTGTAATTGTGTGTATTTGTCTGTGTGTGATTGTGTGTAAATCGGTTTTTCTGTGTGTGTGTGTGTGTGTGTGTGTGTGTGTGTGTGTGTGTGTGACTGTGGGTGCCTGTGTATGTGTGACACTGTGTGTGTATTTGTGTGCGTGTGTATTTGTGGGTGTGTATGTGTGTGACTGAGTGTAAGGGTGTATGTGTGGCTCTGTGCAAGTATATGTGTTGTTGTGTAAGTGTGTGTATTTTTGTGTGTGTGATTGTGTTTAAGCGTGTGTGTGTGTGACTGCATAATTGTGTGTGTGTTTGTGGGTGATTGTGTGTAAGTTTGTGTGTGATAGTGGGAGTGTGTGTACAATCAGATGATGACTATCACTCTCTGTATTCTTCTTTACTCAGCTGCTGCTTCTGCGAATCTGAAGATCATTAATGGCCAGAATTGTTCTCCTCACTCTCAGCCCTGGCAGGTTTTGCTGACCTTTAATGGGTATCGCTGGTGTGGGGGCTCGCTGATAAACGACCAGTGGATAGTGTCAGCTGCTCATTGTTACCACCCGTAAGTCCAGAGATGATCACAGCAACGTGCAAACATAAAAACATACACAAACATACAAACATACACAAACATACAAATGTACACAAACATACATACACAAACATACAAACACTCACAAACATACATAGAAACATACATAAACATACGAACATTCACAAACATACACAAGCATGCATACAAGCAAACATTCACAAACATACAAACCTACTCAAACACACATACAAGCGTACACAAACAAACACACACAAACATACATACAAACATATACAGTCATACACAGATCAACACTGAATCATACAGAGACAAAAACATGAACATACAGATGTACAAGCATACAATCTTACAGCACACACATACAAACAATGATGGAGTAATAAGGGTTCTCTTGCAGTCGTTTGTCATACTTTCTGTGTCACAATATGTGCACTCACCCTCCAAAAACGCTGTATAGAAACTTCATCATCCCCCATAAACCTCCAAAAAAAAGGCAAAACTCCAGATGACTAATGCCCGGGTAGTGAGGGGGCAGTTTGACACTGGCCTCCTCTACATTGTTTTCTTTTTCTTATTGGCAAGAAGGATCCAAAATTAATGATTAAATTATGGGTTAAAGTTAAAGGAAGGAGCAAGCCAAAGAGGAGCAGCAGATACAAAACACAGGGTTCAGCCTCAGCTGGAGTCTTGTGTCCAGCTCTGGGCACCACACTGTAGGAAGGATGTGAAGGCATTAGAGAGGGAGCAGTAAGGATTCATGAGAATGGATCCAGGGATGAGGAACTTCAGTTAATGTGGAGAGACTGGAGGAGCTGGGACCGTTCTCCTTGGAGAATATGTATGCTTGTATGTATGTTTGTGTATGTTTGTATGTTTGTGTATGTTTGTATGTTTGTGTATGTTTGTATGTATGTTTCCCCTTGGTGAAGAGAATGTCGAGAGGAGATTTGATAGAGGTGTTCAAAATCACGAGGGTTCTGGACTGGGTAGAGGGGGAGAAACTGTTCCCATTGGGGGGAAGGATCGAGAACCAGAGGGGCACAGATTTAAGGGGATTAGTAAAAGAAGCAACAGAGACATGAGGAGAAACATTTTCACCCAGCGAGTGGCTAGGATCTGGAATGCACTGCCCGAGACTTTGAGGGAGGCAGGTTCAATCCAGGCTTTCGACAGGGAATCGGGTCGTTATCCGAAGGGGAAACATTTGCAGGTTATGGGGAAAGGAGAGGGGGGATGAGTTTAGGTGATTCGCTCTTTCAGAGAGCCGACACAGACACGGCCTCCAGCTGCGCAATAACATTCGGCGGCTTCTGGGAAACAGGAAGTGGGGAAATGACAGTGTTGCCCACTTCTCCTCAGATTGCCCAGGTCCAGCATCCTCGTGGCTCATCTGGGCGAGCACAACCTCTCTCACTCCGAGGGGACAGAGCAGCGAATCCAAGTGGTCAAGGCCATCGTGCACCCCAATTACAACTACAGGAACTTCAACAACGACATCTTGCTGCTCAAACTGGCCTGGCCGGCCACATTCAACCAGTACGTCAGGCCCATCCCTCTGCCCAGCCAGTGTGCCACAGCCGGGACTCAATGCAGCACCTCTGGCTGGGGGAGACTCATGATTAACGGAGGTAAGGAGGGCCGGGGTGGTGAGGGGTTGGTGGGGGGGAGCGGGAAGGTGAGTTGGGGTTGGGGGTTGAATGAATGCTGCGCTGGTTTGAGGGGATGGTGGGTGGGAGGGCAGTGTAGGCTGTTGGAATGTGTGATCAAGCAATAATGCTTCACTTTCCAGCCATAACTGAAATGTAGCCATCACTGCTCCCTGGAGACCTGTCCCAGCTTTGGAGACAGTTGCAGAGATTTACTAGCAATGTGCCGGCTCTTTGAAGGATCTATCTCTTCAATCTGAGTCCCTCTGGTTACCGACCCTCCTGTCACTGGAAACAGTTTCTCCTTATTGACTCTATCCAAACCCTTCATGATATTGAACATCTCGATTCAATCTCCCCCTTATCCTTCTCTGCTCCGAGGAGAACAATCGCAGCTTCTCCAGTCTCTCCACATGAGTCCCATCCACCTGGTCTCGCAGAGTCACACCCAGACCCAATTCAGCTTGATTTTAGGAACATCTTTGTTTTTAAATCCCTCCATGGCTTTTCCCTCCTAATCTTTGTAACCTCCTCCAGCCCCTACAACCCTCCCTATCTCTGTAACCTCCTCCAGCTCCGACAACTCTCCCTATCTCTGTAACCCCCTCCAGCCCCTACAATCCTCCCTATCTCTGAAACCTCCTCCAGCCCCTACAACCTTCCCTATCTCTTTAACCTCCTCCAGCCCCTTAAATCCTCCGAGATCTCTGTGCTCCTCCAATTCCGGCCTCTTTAACTGAGCTTTGGGTAATCTGTCCCTAATATCTCCTTATGTAGCCTCATGCCAAATTTAGCTTGTTCAATCTCTTATGAAGCATCTTGTAATGTTTTATAAAGTTATCAGTTCTATATAAATTCAAGTATGCTGTTGTTATTAAGGTGGTGTTAATAGCAATCTATGCATGGGCACAATGAGTTATTCTGCTGCTGATTACGTTGGCCTGTCCCTTTAACAGGGCAACCTCTGATTGATCTAAATGCTGAGGTCATTCAGAGTTCCATTGCCGATTGGCAAATGCCTGACAATTTAATCCCTTCTCCCTCAAGGGATGTTCCAATGCCAATTGCACATTGACAGTTCTCTAGACGGCCACCAGTGTTTCATATTGAGCTCTCCTTCTCCTGGCCACGAGGTTCTTCACCATCCTGTCTACAGTAACCGAACATGTCTTTGTGTCTTGGTGAGCAGACCTGGATTCAATGCCCAGTGTGTGCTTTAACCAGACACAACACTCAGTAAGCAAGACTATTGATTAAGTCGCTTGGACGTGGGAGGAGGAGAGTCACGTTTGGATCGGACTGTGTTGACTCATTTCTTTCCCCTTCAGGTGAATTACCCGAAGTCCTACAGTGCCTGAATCAGCCCATCCTGCCTGATGCTGATTGCGCCAAAGCTTATCCACTCTACTTCACGGACAACATGTTCTGCTCAGGATACTGGGAGGGAGGTCAGGGCACATGCCAGGTAAGAGTGGCCTGACAGGTGAACCGAATGCATCAAACCTTGAGCGATAGGAAACGTCTCAAGCTGAGAGACAGAGGTTACCTCTACCTGAGGGATGGGGAAGGTCTGAATTTGAAGGTGCGTAGGAGCAGGAGGAGGATATTTGGCCCCTTTATCCCTCTGACATTGCAGCACTCCCTCAGTATGACCCTCTAGCAGTGCAGCAATCCCTCAGTATGACCCTCTGCCAGTGCAGCGCTCCCTCGGTACTGACCCTCTGACAGTGCAGCGCTCCCTTAATACTCACCCTCCAACAGTTCAGCACTCCCTCAGTACTGAACCTTCAACAGTGCAGCACTCACTTAGCACTGACTCTCTGACAGTGCAGCACTCCCTCAGCACTGACACTCCAACAGAGAAATGCTCCCTCAGTACTGACCCTCCAACAGTGGAGCACTCCCTCAGTACTGATCCTCTGACAGTGCAGCACTCCCTCGGCACTGACCCTCCGACAGTGCAGCACTCCCTCCTTACTGACACTCCAACAGTGCAGCATTCCCTTATCACTGACCCTCTGATAGTGCAGCACTCCCTCAGCACTGACACTCCATCTGTGCAGCGCTCCCTCAGTACGTACCCAACGACAGTGCAGTGCTCCCTCAGTACTGACCCCCTGACAGTGCAGCACTCCCTCAGCACTGACCATCCGACAGTGCAGCACTCCCTCAGTACTGACCATCCGACAGTGCAGCACTCCCTCAGCACTGACCTTCCGACAGTACAGCGCTCACTCAGTGCTGAGCCTTGTCCTTTGGTTCTCTAGACCAGAATCCTGGGGGTGCTACAGATGACCATCCGATTATCACTGTGTTCTCTCACTCTGAATGTCTTTTTTGCTGCAGGGAGACTCAGGGGGACCTGTGGTCTGTAATGGGGAGCTACAAGGCATTACTTCCTGGGGTTACCGATGTGCTATGAAAGATCATCCCGGCGTCTTTGTGAAAGTTTGTAACTTCAACAATTGGATCCAAAGGGTCATGGATGAAAACTGAGTGGAGAATCCTAACCCTGAAACTACCTGCAATGAGGGAAAGTAAAACGTTGCAAGTTCCCAATAAAGAATGATTGTCAAGTTGTGTTGTATTTGGATTTTTCTCTGCTAAATCTCATTTGAACGTGCAGAATCCCACATCCATCCCCTCGCTGCCTCCAGACTGTAACTATTCCAACATTCCTCTCGGAAATCTGCTTTCCTCAGGGGGACATCAGAAATAGGAGCGGGAAGAGGCCATTCAGCCCCTCGAGTTCCTTCCCCACTCTATACAATCATGGCTGATACTCTACCTCGACCCCGCTTTCCCTCCTTATTGCTTAGCACCCAAAAATCTATCCATCTCCGTCTTGAATGCATTCAGTGACGGAGCATCCACAGCTCTCTGGGGGAGAGAATTCCAAAGATTTCTCCTTCCGTGAACTTAAGCACATCCAAAAATCTGCAACCTCCTGTCCTAACTCACACAAAGTCTCGTGCACCCAGCAGCCCCTGATGCTCGCTGATCTACATTGGCTCCTGGTCGGGCACCACATCGATTTTATAATCCCCATCCTGGTTTTCAAAACCTTCCATGGCCTCCTCACCTCCTCCCTATCTCTGTAACCTCCTCCAGCCCCTACAACCCTCCCTATCTCTGTAACCTCCTCCAGCCCCTACAACCCTCACTATCTCTGTAACCTCCTCCGACCCCTACAATCCTCATTATCACTGTAACCTCCTCCAGCCCCTACAACCCTCATTATCTCTGTAACCTCCTCCAGCCCCTACAACCCTCATTATCTCTGTAACCTCCACCAGCACCAACAACCCTCACTATCTCTGTAACCTCCTCCAACCCCTACAACCCTCACTATCTCTGTAACCTCCTCCAGCCCCTACAACCCTCCCTATCTCTGTAACATCCTCCAGCCCCTACAACCCTCACTATCTCTGTAACCGCATCCAGCCCTTACAACCTTCACTATCTCTGTAACCTCCTCCAGCCCCTACAACCCTCACTATCTCTGTAAATTCCTCCAGACCCTACACACCTCCCTATATCTGTAACCTCCTCCAGCCCCTACAACCCTCACTATCTCTGTAACTTCCTCCAGACCCTACAAACATCCATATCTCTGTAACCTCCACCAGCCCCTTCAAACCTCCCTAACTCTGTAACCTCCTCCAGCCTCTACAACCCTCCCTATCTCTGTAAACTCCTCCAAGACCTACAAACCTCCCTAACTCTGTAACCACCTCCAAAACATACAACACTCGCGATATCTGAAATTCCTCCAGCCCCAACAATCGTGCCAATCTGTGTAACCTCCTCCAGCCCCTACAACCCTCCGCATCTCTGTAACCTCTTGCAGGCCTTACAAACCTCCCCTTTTCTCCAGTACTGCTGCCAGACCCTATGAATGGAAACCCAATTCTCCCACACAAATCCTACAGCCACACAGTCATACAAACATACTGACATAAGTACATACAATTTAGGAGCAGGAATAGGCCATTCGGCCCCTCGAGCCTGCTCCATCATTTGATAAGATCATGGCTGACCTGTTTGTGGTTCAGCTCCACTTTCCTCTCTACCGCCTATACCCTTTGACCCCCTCCTCAATCAGAAATCTGTCTAACTCAGTCTTGACATTATTCAGTCACCCTGTCTCCACTGCTCTCTGAGGAAGAGAATTCCACAGACTGTCCACCCTCTGAGAGAAAGAATTCTCCTCACCTCCATTTTGAATGAGAGACCCCTTTTTTTAAACTGTGCCCCCTAGTTCTAGTCTCTCCCACAAGGGGAAACATGCTCTCAGCATCCACCCTGTCAAGTCCCCTCAGAATCTTATCTGTTGCAATAAGATCACTCTCATTCTTCTAAACTCCAATGGATACAGTCCCAGCCTGTCCAACCTTTCCTCATAGGATAACCCCCTCATCCCAGGAATCAGTCAAGTCACCCTTCTCTGCAGACTACCTGCAGACTAACATTCTGTCATTCATACACCAGGACACCCAGATCCCTCTGCACTGCAGAGTTCCGTAATCTCTCTCCATTTACACAATACGCTACGTTATTATTCTTCCTGCCAAAGTGAACAAGTTCACATTTTCCCACATTATTCTCCATCTGACAATTTTTTGCCCACTCACTTAACCTGTCTATTATGATTTTCAGATTCCTTATGTCCTCTTCACAACTTACCTTCCTACCTATCTTTGTGCCGTTGGCAAGTTTAGCAACCACACCTTTGGTCTCGTCATCCAAGCTATTGATATAGATTGTAAGTAGTTGACGTCCCAGCACTGATGTCAATGGCACTCCGTTAGTTACATCCTGCCACCCTAAAATGAAAAATATTGATCCCTACCTTTTACTTCCTGTTAGCTATCCAATCCTCTATCCATGCCTCCCCCTTCACCATCAACTCTTACCTTGTGCAGCAACCTTTGAAGTGGCACCTTATCAAAAGCCCTTTGCAACTCCAAGTACACCACATCTACAGGTTCCCCTTTTGTCCACATTGCTTGTTACATCCTCAAAGAACTCCAAGAAGTTTGTCAAACACAATTTCCCTTTCACAAAACCATGTTGACTCTGCCTCACATTTGCCAAGTGCCCTGCTATAAGCCCCTTAATAATAGATTCTAACATTTCCTTGTGACAGATGTTAAACTAACTCGCCTGCAGTTTCCGGCTCTCTGTCTCCTTCCTTTCTTGAACAGAGGAGTCACATTTACTATTTTCCAATCTCATGGGACCTTTCCTGAATCTAGGGAATTTGGGAAAATTACAACCAATCCATCACCTATCTCAGCAGCTACTTCTTTTGAGACCCGAGGATGAAGTCTATCAGAACCTGGGAACTTGTCAGCTTTTAGTTTGAATAATTTTCTCAGTCCCATTTCTCTGGTGACTAAAACTGTGTAATTTCCTCCCTCCCTTTCACCACTCGATTTACAAGCATTCCTGGGATGTTATTTGTGTTTTCTACACTGAAGAGAGTCACAAAATATCTATTTAATGCTTCTACCATTTCCGTATTCCCCATTATTTTCTCACTGTTGCCATTAATATTATTATCATGAATAATAAACTCTGAGTGTTTTTGCCCCATGCCAATTTGCTTACGGCTCAGATAGTAATCCAGAGATTAGTGCCTTTTTGGTTCTGCTTTTTAGTTTAACCCACAGCTGCTCATACTCCCTCAGAAGTCCTGCCGATGCCATTGGTACCCACATGGACCACGACCACTGGGTGCTTCCTCTCCCACTCCAGGTTCCTCTCCAGACCCGAGGAGCTGTCGTTAAGACTGGAACCGAGCAGGTAAGACAACATTTTGCAGAGAACTGTGCTTATTCCCCTCACCAAACAGTCCCCCCACTATCATTACATTCCTATTTACACCCCACCTCCCTCCACTTGAATGGCTTCCTGCAGCACGATGCCTTGGTCAGCTCGCTTGTCCACACTGCAGCCCCCACTTTCATCCAGACGAGCTGCAAGGGCCTTGAGCCTGTTGGACAAGTGCAAAGTGCTGAGGCCCCCCCACTGCTACCACCTGGGCCCCCATGCCTGCCTCACCCGCAGTCACGCCCTCCAGTCCCTGAGTTCTGACCCAATCAGAGGACTCCAGCCTAAGGGCTGTGACCCCCTCTGGGGACAACACAATCCAGGTGACCACACCTCTCCACCTCCTGCACCCTAGATGCATCGCAGAGTCCAAAGCCCGGACGCCAGCTCATTAGTCTCTGAGCTGGTGTTCCTCGAGCTGCGGACACACACGGTAGATGTGTCACACAGGGACCCTCCATCCCTTGTGGGCTGCACCTTTTTACCTCATCACATCCCCGTGAAGCACCTCGGTGGGGGAGGGACGTTTTACTTTGCCAAGGCGCTATCGGAATGCAAGTTTTTGTCGTAATTTTCCTACATTTCAATTGTAGGATAATTAACACCAGGCATGTAGGGTGGATGTGTCCAGTAATGGTGACTGATTGTCCAGTAATAGTGATTGATTGTCCAGTAATGGTAATTGATTTAGGGTTGGGCCTGGACAATGTATCAGTACAAACCTGAGGTCAACTGCTGCAAGTGTCTCTCCTTCCAGAATTCGCTTCTCAAATGAGCGCTTGAAGCTGATTGATGATTAGCCCCGTCTGATTGCTGGGACTGTCACTTTAAGCCACATATATGAAGGACAGGGGCTTCACTGGGATCATTACCTGGGCTGGGATAAGCTGTAAGATGCAGGCTTTCCTCTTCACCCTGCTCCTGGGAGCGGCAGGTATGATCACAGATATACTGAAGTGCGTGTGTCGGGGTGAACAAGCGTGGCTGCTTGTCTGGCCATGTCTCCTCTCCCTGGTTACCAATCCCCATTCCTTTCCCTGGCCACAGTCTGAGACTGAACCTGTCAGCTTGCAACGTCGGGGTCACATTTGACCCCCAGATTTGCTCACTATCAAACCATTGCTATTTCCACCTCCGCAACATTGCCCAGCTTCACCCCGACGCCGTCTCGTCTCATCTCATCTACTGCTGAAACCATCATCCAATCCAGCATTGCCCCCAGATGAGGCTATTCCCACAAATCCCTGACTGTTCTCCCACGTTCTACCCTCCATAAACTTGAGGTCATCCGAACCTCTGCTGCCCGTGCCTTAACTCACACTGAGTCCGACTCACCTATCATCTCTGGTGCTCGCTGACCAGTATTGGCTCCTGGTTAGCAACATATTGATTTTAAATTTCCTCCAGCACCTACAACCCTCCCTATCTCTGTAACCTCCTCCAGCACCTACAACCCTCCCTATCTCTGTAACCTCCTCCAGGCCCTACAATACTCCCTATCTCTGTAACATCCTGCAGCCCCTACAACCCTCTCTATGTCTGTATCCTCCTCCAGTCCCATTTCCCTAGTACTGGTGCTAGACCCAATGAATTAGAAACCCAATTCTCCCACACACATCCTACAGCCACACAGTCATACAAACATACCGACAAAAGTACATACAATTTAGGAGCAGGAGTAGGCCATTCGGCCCCTCGATCCTGCTCCATCATTTGATAAGATCATGGCTGACCTTTTTGTGGTTCAGCTCCACTTTCCTCTCTGCCCCCTATACCCTTTGACCCCCTCCTCAATCAGAAATCTGTCTAACGCAGTCTTGAATATATTTAGTCCCCCTTTCTCCACTGCTCTCTGAGGAAGAGATTTCCAATGGCTGTCCACCCTCTGAGAGAAAGAATTCTCCTCACCTCCATCATGAATGAGAATCCCCTTTTTTTAAACTGTGCCCCCTAGTTCTAGTCTCTCCCACAAGGGGAAACATCCTGTCAGCATCCACCCTGTCAAGTCCCCTCAGAATCTTATCTGTCACAATAAGATCACCTCTCATTCTTCTAAACTCCAATGGATACAGGCCCAGACTGTCCAACCTTTCCTCATAGGATAACCCCCTCATCCCAGGAATCAGTCAAGTCACCCTTCTCTTAGTTGCTTCTATCAAACTTATGTCCTTTCCTAAATAAGGAGACCCAAGCTGTACAGAGTACTCCAGATGTGCTCTCACCAACACATGGCACAACTGTAGAAAAACACTCCTACTTTTATATCCCATTCCCCTTGCAATAAAGGCCAACATTTCATTTGCCTTCCCAATCACCTGCTGTACCTGCAGACTAACATTCTGTCATTCATACACCAGGACACCCAGATCCCTCTGCACTGCAGAGTTCCGTAATCTCTCTCCATTTACACAATATGCTACTTTTCTATTCTTCCTGCCAAAGTGAACAAGTTCACAGTTTCCCACATTATTCTCCATCTGCCAATTTTTTGCCCACTCATTTAACCTGTCTATAACGCTTTTCAGACTCCTTATGTCCTCTTCACAACTTACCTTCCTACCTATCTTTGTGCTATCACCAAATGTATCAACCACACCTTTTGTCTCTTCATCCAAGCTATTGATATAGATTGTAAGTAGTTGACGTCCCAGTTCTGATGTCAATGGCACTCCGCTAGTTACATCCTGCCAACCCTAAAATGAAAAAAATTGATCCCTTCCTTTGACTTCCTGTTAGCTATCCAATCCTCTATCCATGCCTCCCCCTACACCATCAACTCTTACCTTGTGCAGCAACCTTTGAAGTGGCACCTTATCAAATGCCTTTTGCAACTCCATGTACACCACCTCTACAGGTTCCCCCTTTTTCCATATTGCTTGTGACATCCTAAAGAACTCCAATTAATTTGTGAAACACAATTTCCCTTTCACAAAACCATGTTGACTCTGCCTCACATTTTTCCAAGTGCCCTGCTATAAGCCCCTTAATAATAGATTCTAACATTTCCTTGTGACAGATGTTAAGCTAACTCGCCTGCAGTTTCCGGCTCTCTGTCTCCTTCCTTTCTTGAAGAGTCACATTTACTATTTTCCAATCTCATGGGACCTTTCCTGAATCTAGGGAATTTGGGAAAATTACAACCAATCCATCACCTATCTCAGCAGCTACTTCTTTCGAGTCCCAAGGATGAAATCCATCAGAACCTGGGAACTTGTCAGCTTTTAGTTTGAATAATTTTCTCAGTCCCCTTTCTCTGGTGAATACAACTGTGTACGTTCGTCCCTCCCTTTCACCACTTGATTTACAAGCATTCCTAGGATGTTATTTGTGTTTTCTACACTGAAGAGAGACACTAAATATCTGTTTAATGCTGCTTCCATTTCCGTATTCCCCATTATTTTCTCATTGTTGCTATTAATATTATTATCATGATTAATAAACTCTCTGACCTTATTTGCCCCATGCCAATTTGCTCGTGGCTCAGATAGTAACCCAGAGATTAGTGCCTTTTTGGTTCTGCTTTTAATTTTACCCACAGCTGCTCATATTCCCTCAGAAGTCCTGCCGATGCCATTGGTACGCACATGGACCACGACCACTGGGTCCTTCCTCTCCCACTCCAGGTTCCTCTCCAGACCCAAGGAGCTGTCCCTAAGCCTGGAACCGAGCAGGCAACAAAACCGTTCGCAGAGAACTGTGTTTATTCCCCTCACCAAACAGTCCCCCCACTATCATTACATTCCTATTTACACCCCACCTCCCTCCACTTGAATGGCTTCCTGCAGCACGATGCCTTGGTCAGCTCGCTTGTCCACACTGCAGCCCCCACTTTCATCCAGACGAGCTGCAAGGACCTCGAGCCTGTTGGACAAGTGCAAAGGTCTGAGGCCCCCCAACAGCTACCTCCTCGGCCCACAAGCCTGCCTCACCCACAGTCACACCCTCCAGTCCCTGAGCAATGACCCAATCAGAGGACTCCAGCCTAAGTGCTGTGACCGCCTCTGGGGACAACACAATCCAGGTGACCACACCTCTCCACCTCCTGCACCCTAGATGCATCGCAGAGTCCAAAGCCCGGACTGCAGCTCATTAGTCTCTGAGCTGGAGATTCTCGAGCTGCGGACACTCACGGTAGATGTGTCACACAGGGACCCTCCATCACTTGTGGGCTGCACCTTTTTGCCTCATCACATCCCCGTGAAGCACCTCGGTGCAGGCGTGTTGCTTTACTTTGTCCAAGGCGCTATCAGAATGCAAGTTTGTGTCTTAACTGGCGTGTGGGTTTGACGTGCCCAGTAATGGTGATTGATTGTCCAGTAATGGTGATTGATTGTCCAGTAATGGTGATTGATTCAGGGTTGGGCCTGGACAACGTATCAATACAGACCTGAGGTCAACAGCTGCAAGAGTCTCTCCTTCCAGAATTTGCTTCGCAAATGAGGTTTTGCATGTGATTAATGATTAGCCAAGTCCGATAGCTGGGACTGTCACTTTAAGCCACATATATAAAGGACAGGGGCTTCACTGGGATCATTACCTGGGCTGGGATAAGCTGTAAGATGCAGGCTTTCCTCTTCACCCTGCTCCTGGGAGCGGCAGGTATGATCACAGATATACTGAAATCTGTGTGTGGGGGTGAAGAAGTGTGTCTGCTTGTCTGGCAATGTCTCCTCTCCCTGGTTACCATCCCCATTCCTTTCCCTGGCAACAGTCTGAGACTGAACCTGTCAGCTTGCAACGTCGGGGTCACATTTGACCCCCAGATTTGCTCACTATCAAACCATTGCTATTTCCACCTCCGCAACATTGCCCAGCTTCACCCCGACCCCGTCTCGTCTTAACTCATCTACTGCTGATACCCTTATCCAATCCAGCATTGCTCCCAGATGCGGCTATTCCCACAAATCCCTGACTGTTCTCCCACGTTCTACCCTCCGTAAACTTGAGGTCATCCAAACCTCTGCTACCCGTGCCTATCCCACTCACCTATCATCTCTGGTGCTCACTGACCTGCATTGGATCCTGGTTAGCAACATATTGATTTTAAATTTCCTCCAGCACCTACAACTCTCACTATCTCCGTAACGTCCTCCAGCATCTACAACCCTCCCTATATCTGTGACCTCCTCCAGCCCCTATAACCCTCCCTATCACTATAAACTCCGCCAGCACCTACAACCCTCCCTATCTCTGTAACCTCTTCCAGCCCCTATAACCCTCCCTATCTCTGTAACCTCCTCCAGCCCCTACAACCCTCCCTATCTCTGTAACCTCCTCCAGCCGCTACAGCTTCCCTATATCTGTAACTTCCTCCTGCTTCTACATACCTCCCTATTTCTGTAAGCTCCTCCAGCCCCTACAACTCTCCCTATCTCTATCACAACTGCCAGCCCCATCAACCCTCCCTATCTCTGTTAACTCCTCCAGCCCCTACAACACTCTCTCTCTCTGTAACCTCCTCCAGTCCCTACAATTCTTCCTATTGCTGCAACCTCCTCCAGTACATACAACACTCCCTATCTCGTCAACCTCCTCCAGACTCTACAGGCCTCCCTGTCTCTGTAACCTCCTCCAGCCCTTACAAATGCGCGTATCTCGGTAACCTCCTCCAGTTCCAACGCCCTCCCTATCTCTGTAACCTCCTCCAGTTCCAATGCCCTCCCTATCTCTGCAACCTCCTCCCGTCCCCTACAGCCCTCCAGTCCTGTGAAACCTCCTCCAAACCCAACAACCCTCCTTATCTCTGCAAACTCCTCCAGCACCTACAACACTTCTGATCTATGTAACCACCTCCTGCCCCTACAATCCTCCGTATTTCTGTAACCTCTTCCAGCTGCTGCAACAAAACCTATCTCTGTAACCTCCTCCACCCCATACAATCCTCCCTATTTCTGTAACCTCCTCCAACATATACAACGCTCCATATCTCTCCAACCTCCTCCAGCCGCTACAAGACCCCTTATCTCTGTAAACTACTCCAGCCCCTACAATCCTCCCTATCTCTGTTACCTCCTCCAGTCCCTACAACAATCCCTATCACTGTAACCTCCTCCATCTCCTACAACGCTCCCTATCTCTATAACCTCATCCAGTCCCTAGAGCCCTCCCGATCTGTTACTTCCTCCAACACCTACAACCCTCGCTATCTCTGTAATTTCCTCCAGCAACTACAATCCTTCTAACCTCTGTAACAACCTCCAGCCCCTACAACAATCCCCATCTTTGTAACGTCCTCCAGCAACTACAACCCTCACTATCTCCCCAGACTCCTCCAGCCCCTACAACACTCCCCAGCTCTGTAACCTGCTCCAGCCCTTACAAAGCACCCTACCTGTGTAGCCTCCTCAAGTCCCTACAACCCTCACTATTTCTGTAACCTCCGCTTGCCCCTACAACGCTCCCTTTCTCTGTAACGTCCACCAGGCCCTACAAACCTCTCTATCTCTGATAAATCCTCCAGTCCCAACAACACTCTCTATCTCTGTAACCTCCTACAGCAGCTACAGTCCTCCCTATCACAGCAACCTCTTCCAGCCCCTACAACCCTCCCTATCTCTGTAACCTCCTCCAGCCCCTACAACCCTCCCTATCTCTGTAACCCCCTCCAGCCTCTACAAAACTCCCTATCTCTGTAACCTCCTCCAGCACCTACAAAACTCCCTCTCTCTGTAACATCCTTCAGATCCTACAACCCTCCCTATCTCTGTGACCTCCTCCAGCCCCTACAACACTCCCTATCTCTGTAACCACCTCCAGCCCCTACAACACTCCCTATCTCTGTAACCACCTCCAGCCGCTACAGCCTCCCTATATCTGTAACTTCCTCCAGCTTCTACATACCTCCCTATGTCTGTAAGCTCCTCCAGCCCCTACAACCCTCCCTATCTCTATAACAACTCACGGTAGATGTGTCACACAGAGACCCTCTATCCCTTGTGGGTTGCAAATTTTTGCCTCATCACATCCCCGCCAAGTACCTCGGTGAGGGGGGATGTTTTACGCTGTCCAAAGCGCTAGCGGAATGCACGTTGTTATAGTAACTTTCCTACGCTTCAACTGTGGGATAATTAACACCAGGCGTGTAGGGTGGACGTGACAGGGTGGATGCTGAGAGCCTGTTTCCCCTTGTGGGAGAGACTAGAACTAGGGGGCACAGTTTTAAAAAGGGGACTCTCATTCAAGATGGAGGTGAGGAGAATTCTATATCTCATAGGGTGGACAGTCTGTGGAATTCTCTTCCTCAGAGAGCAGTAGAGACAGGGGGACTGAATATATTCAAGACTGCATTAGACAGATTTCTGATTGACGAGGGGGTCAAAGGGTATAGGGGGTAGAGAGGAAAGTGGAGCTGAACCATAAACATGTCAGCCATGATCTTCTAAAATGATGGAGCAGGATCGAGGGGCTGAATAGCCTAATCCTGCTCCTAAACTGTATGTACTTATGTCAGTATGTTTGTATGACTGTGTGGCTGTAAGATTTGTGTGGAAGATTTGAGTTTACATTCATGGGGCCTGGCACCAGTACTGGGGAAACGGGGAGGGTTGTACGGGGTGGAGGAGGATAAAGAGATGGGGTGGGTTGTTGGGGCTGGAGGAGGATAAAGAGATGGGGAGGATTGTAGGTGCTAGAGGCGGTTACAGAGACAGGGAGGGTTGTGGTGCTGGAGGACGTTACGGAGATAGGGAGGGTTGTAGGGCTGGAGGAAATTTAAAATCAATATGTTGCTAACCAGGAGCCAATGCTGGTCAGCGAGCACCAGAGATGATAGGTGAGTGGGACTCAGTGTGAGTTAAGGCACGGGCAGCAGAGGTTCGGATGACCTCAAGTTTACGGAGGGTAGAATGTGGGAGAACAGTCAGGGATTTGTGGGAATAGCCGCATCTGGGGACAATGCTGGATTGGATGAGGGTTTCAGCAGTAGATGAGTTGAGACAAGACGGGGTCGGGGTGAAGCTGGGCAATGTTGCGGAGGTGGAAATATGAATGGTTTGACAGTGAGCAAATCTGGGGTCAAATGTGACCCCGAGGTTGCAAGCTGACAGGGTCAGTCTTGGACTTTTGCCAGGGAAAGGAATGGGGAGGGGTAACCAGGGAGAGGAGACATTGCCAGAGAAGCAGCCACACTTGTTCACCCCCACACACACATTTCAGTATATCTGTGATCATACCTGCCGCTCCCAGGAGCAGGGTGAAGAGGAAAGCCTGCATCTTACAGCTTATCCCAGCCCAGGTAATGATCCCAGTGAAACCCCTGTCCTTCATATATGTGGCTTAAAGTGACAGTCCCAGCAATCAGACGTGGCTAATCATCAATCAGCTTCAAGAGCTCATTTGAGAAGCGAATTCTGGAAGGAGAGACACTTGCAGCTGTTGACCTCAGGTCTGTATTGATACGTTGCCCAGGCCCAACCCTGAATCAATCACCATTACTGGACAATCAGTCACCATTACTGGACAATCATTCACCATTACTGGACATGTCCACACCACATGCCAGTTACGACAATAGCTTGCATTCCGATAGCGCATTGGACAAAGTGAAGCCTACACCTCCCCTCAACCGAGGTTATTGGCAATGATGTGATGAGGCAAAATGGTGCGGCACACAAGGGATGGAGGGTCCCTGTGTGACACATTTACTGTGAGTGTCCGCAGCTCGAGGAACTCCAGCTCAGAGACTAATGAGCTGGAGTCCGGGCTTTGGACTCTGCGATGCATCTAGGGTGCAGGAGGTGGAGAGGTGTGGTCACCTGGATTGCGTTGTCCCCAGAGGGGGTCACAACCCTGAGGCTGGAGTCCTCTCGTTGGGTCAGTGCTCAGGTACTGGAGGGTGTGACTGTGGGTGAGGTCGTCTTGGCGGCCGAAGAGTTAGCAGTTGGGGGGCCTCAGCCTTTTCCACTTGTCCAACAGGCTCGAGGCTCTTGCAGCTCATCTGGATGAAAGTGGGGGCTGCAGTGTGGACAAGCGAGCTGACCAAGGCTTCGTGCTGCAGGAAGCCATTCACGTGGAGGGAGGTGGGGTGTAAATAGGAATGTAATGATAGTGGGGGGACTGTTCGGTGAGGGGAATAAACACAGTTCTCTGCGAACGGTTGTGTTGCCTGCTCGGTTCCAGGCTTAGGGACATCTCCTCGGGTCTGGAGAGGAACCTGGAGTGGGAGAGGAAGGACCCAGTGGTCGTGCTCCGTGTGGGTACCAATGGCATCGGCAGGACTTCTGAGGGAGTATGAGCAGCTGTGGGTTAAACTAAAAAGCAGAACCAAAAAGGCACTAATCTCTGGATTACTATCTGAGCCGTAAGCAAATTGGCATGGGGCAAAAACACTCAGAGTTTATTATTCATGATAATAATATTAATGGCAACAGTGAGAAAATAATGGGGAATACGCAATTGGTAGAAGCATTAAACAGATATTTAGTGTCTCTCTTCAGTGTAGAAAACACAAATAACATCTCAGGAATGCTTGTAAATCCAGTGGTGAAAGGGAGGGAGGAAATTACACAGTTTTAGTCACCAGAGAAAGGGGACTGAGAAAATTATTCAAACTAAAAGCTGACAAGTTCCCAGGTTCTGATAGACTTCATCCTCGGGTCACAAAAGAAGTAGCTGCTGAGATAGGTGATGGATTGGTTGTAATTTTCCCAAATTCCCTTGATTCAGGAAAGGTCCCATGAGATTGGAAAATAATAAATGTGACTCCTCTTTTCAAGAAAGGAAGGAGACAGAGAGCCGGAAACTGCAGGCGAGTTAGCTTAACATCTGTCACAAGGAAATGTTAGAATCTATTATTAAGGGGGTTATAGCAGGGCACTTGAAAAATGTGAGGCAGAGTCACCATGGTTTTGTGAAAGGGAAATTGTGTTTGACAAACTTCTTGGAGTTCTTTGAGGATGTAACAAGCAATGTGGACAAAGGGGGATCCTGTAGATGTGGTGTACTTGGATTTGCAAAAGGCATTTGATAAGGTGCCACTTCAAAGGTTGCTGCACAACGTTTGAGTTGATGTTGTAGGGGGAGGCATGGATAGAGTATTGGATGGCGAACAGGAAGTAAAAGGTAGGGATCATTTTTTTTTAAGAATGGACATAAGTTTTTCAGAAGCAGTTCAGAGAAGGGTGACTTGACTGATTCCTGGGATGAGGGGGTTATCTTATGAGGAAAGGTTAGACAGGCTGGGCCTGTATCCATTTGAGTTCAGAAGAATGAGAGGTGATCATATTGTGACAGATAAGATTCTGAGGGGACTTGACAGGGTGGATGCTGAGAGCATGTTTCCCCTTGTGGGAGAGACTAGAACTAGGGGGCACAGTTTAAAAAAAGGGGTCTCTCATTCAAAATGGAGGTGAGGAGAATTCTTTCTCTCAGAGGGTGGACAGTCTGTGGAATTCTCTTCCTCAGAGAGCAGTGGAGACAGGGGGACTGAATATATTCATGACTGCGTTAGACAGATTTCTGATTGAGGAGGGGGGTCAAAGGATATAGGGGGTAGAGAGGAAAGTGGAGCTGAACCACAAACAGGTCAGTCATGATCTTCTCAAATGTTCGTGCGGCACAAAGGGCCGAATGGCCTACTCCTGCTCCTAAACTGTATGTACTTATGTCAGTATGTTTGTATGACGGTGCGGCTGTAAGATTTGTGTGGGAGAATTGGGTTTCTATTCAAGAGGTCTTGCACCAGTACTGGGGAAACGGGACTGGAGGAGGATACAGAGATAGTGAGGGTTGTAGGGGCTGGTGGACCATGCAGAGATAGGGAGGGTTGTAGGGGCTGGAGGAGTTTACAGAGATAAGGAGGGTATTAGGGGCTGGAGGAGGTTACAGAGATTTGGAGGTTTGTATGGGTTCGATTTGGTTACTGAGTAATGGCGTTTTGTAGGAGTTGGAGGAGGTTACAGAGATAGGGAGGTTTGTAGGTGCTGGAGGAGGTTACAGAGATATGTAGGGTAGTAGGGGCTGGAGGAGGTTACAAAGATAGGGAGGGTTGTAAGGGCTGGAGGAGGTTACAGAGTTAGGGAGGGTTGTAGGCTCTGGAGGAGGTTACAGAGATAGGGAGGGTGGGAAGGGCTGGAGGACTTTACAGAGATAGGGAATGTTGGAAGGGCTGGAGGAGGTTACAGAGATAGGGAGGGTTGGAAGGGCTGGAGGAGTTTTCAGAGATAGAGAGGGTATTTGGGGCTGGAGGAGGTTACAGAGATTGGGAGGGTGGTATGGGTTGGATTTGGTTTCTGAGTAATGGTGTTTTGTAGGAGTTGGAGGAGGTTACAGAGATAGTGAGGGTTGTAGGGGCTGGAGGAGGTTACAGAGATAGTGAGGGTTGTAGTGGCTGGAGGATGTTACAGAAATAGGGAGGGTTGTAGGGGCTGGAGGAGTTTACAGAGATAGTGAGGGTTGTTGGTGCTGGAGGAGGTTACAGAGATAATGAGGGTTGTAGGGGCTGGAGGAGGTTACAGAGATAGTGAGGTTTGTAGGGGCTGGAGGAGGTTACAGTGATAATGAGGGTTGTAGGGGCTGGAGGAGGTTACAGAGACAGGGAGGGTTGTAGGGGCTGGAGGAGGTTACAGAGACAGGGAGGGTTGTAGGGACTGGAGGAGGATACAGAGATAGTGAGGGTTGTAGGGGCTGGAGGAGGTTACAGAGATAGGGAGAAGGTGAGTAGGCCATGGAAGGATTTGAAAACCAGGATGGGGATTATAAAATCGATGTGGTGCCCGACCAGGAGCCAATGTAGATCAGTGAGCATCAGGGGCTGCTGGGTGCACGAGACTTTGTGTGAGTTAGGACAGGGGGTTGCAGGTTTTTGGATGTGCTTAAGTTCACGGAAGGAGAAATCTTTGGAATTCTCTCCCCCAGAGAGCTGTGGATGCTCCGTCACTGAATGCATTCAAGACGGAGATGGATAGATTTATGGATGCTAAGCAATAAGTAGGGAAAGCGGGGTCGAGGTAGAGTATCAGCCATGATTGTATAGAATGGGGGAAGGATGCTCGAGGGGCTGAATGGCCTCATCCCACTCCTATTTCTGATGACCCCTGAGGAAAGCAGATTTCCGAGAGGAATGTTGGAATAGTTACAGTCTGGAGGCAGCGAAGGGATGGATGTGCGATTCTGCACGTTCCAAATGAGATTTAGCAGAAAAAAATCCAAATGCAACACAACTTGACAATCATTCTTTATTGGGAACTTGCAACGTTTTACTTTCCCTCATTGCAGGTAGTTTCAGGGTTAGGATTCTCCACTCAGTTTTCATCCATGACCGCTTGGATCCAATTGTTGTAGTTACAAACTTTCACAAAGACGCCGGGATGATCTTTCATAGCACATCGGTAACCCCAGGAAGTAATGCCTTGTAGCTCCCCATTACAGACCACAGGTCCCCCTGAGTCTCCCTGCAGCAAAAAAGACATGGACTGTAATTCAGAGTGAGATAGACAAAGTGATAATCGGATAGTCATCTGTAGCACCCCCAGGATTCTGGTCTAGAGAACCAAAGGACAAGGCTCAGCACTGAGTGAGCGCTGCACTATCAGATGGTCAGTGCTGAGGGAGTGCTGCACTGTCAGGGGGTCAGTACTGAGGGGGTGCTGCACTGTCGGTGGGTAAGTACTGAGGGAGCGCTGCATAGACGGAGTGTCAGTGCTGAGGGAGTGCTGCACTATCAGAGGGTCAGTGATAAGGGAATGCTGCACTGTTGGAGTGTCAGTAAGGAGGGAGCGCTGCACTGTCAGAGGGTCAGTGCCGAGGGAGTGCTG
Source organism: Isurus oxyrinchus (assembly GCA_026770705.1). Taxonomy (NCBI): domain Eukaryota; kingdom Metazoa; phylum Chordata; class Chondrichthyes; order Lamniformes; family Lamnidae; genus Isurus; species Isurus oxyrinchus. The sequence continues at coordinate 19,658,430 of JANJGN010000034.1, read as the reverse complement.
CACTATCAGAGGATCAGTACTGAGGGACTGCTCTACTGTTGGAGGGTCAGTACTGAGGGAGCATTTCTCTATTGGAGTGTCAGTGCTGAGGGAGTGCTGCACTGTCAGAGGGTCAGTGCTAAGGGAGTGCTGCACTGTTGAAGGGTCAGTACTGAGGGAGTGCTGCAATGTCAGAGGGTCAGTCCTAAGGTAGGTGCACTGTTGGAGGGTCAGTTCTGAGGGAGTGGTGCACTGTCAGCGTATCAGTGCTAAGGGAGTGCTGCACTGTTGGAGGTTCAGCACTGAGGGAGTGCTGCAAGGATGCAGAGCCAATACTGTGTGAGTGCTGCACTGTCGGAGGATTAGTCCTGAGGGAGCGCTACCCTGTCGGAGGATAAGTACTGAGGGAGTGCTCTACTGTTGATGGGTCAGTTCTGAGGGAGACCTGCACTGCCAGAGGGTCAGTACTGAAGGGGTGCTACACTGTCAGAGGATCAGTACTGAGGGAGTGCTGAACTGTTGGAGGGTGAGTATTAAGGGAGTGCTGCACTGTTGGTGGGTCAGTACCGAGGGAGCGCTGCACTGGCAGAGGGTCATACTGAGGGATTGCTGCACTGCTAGAGGGTCATACTGAGGGAGTGCTGCAATGTCAGAGGGATAAAGGGGCCAAATATCCTCCTCCTGCTCCTACGCACCTTTAAATTCAGACCTTCCCCATCCCTCAGGTAGAGGTAACCTCTGTCTCTCAGCTTGAGACGTTTCCTATCGCTCAAGGTTTGATGCATTCGGTTCACCTGTCGGGCCACACTTACCTGGCATGTGCCCTGACCTCCCTCCCAGTATCCTGAGCAGAACATGTTGTCCGTGAAGTAGAGTGGATAAGCTTTGGCGCAATCAGCATCAGGCAGGATGGGCTGATTCAGGCACTGTAGGACTTCGGGTAATTCACCTGAAGGGGAAAGAAATGAGTCAGCACAGTCCGATCCAAACGTGACTCTCCTCCTCCCACGTCCAAGTGACTTAATCAATATTCTTGCTTACTGAGTGTTGTGTACAGAGCTCTGGTTAAAGCACACACTGGGCATTGAATCCAGGTCTGCTCACCAAGACACAAAGACATGTTCAGTTACTGTAGACAGGATGGTGAAGAACCTCGTGGCCAGGAGAAGGAGAGCTCAATATGAAACACTGGTGGCCGTCTAGAGAACTGTCAATGTGCAATTGGCAGTGGAACATCCCTTGAGGGAGAAGGGATTAAATTGTCAGGCATTTGCCAATCGGCAATGGAACTCTGAATGACCTCAGCATTTAGATCAATGAGAGGTTGCCCTGTTAAAGGGACAGGCCAACGTAATCAGCAGCAGAATAACTCATTGTGCTCATGCATAGATTGCTATTAACACCACCTTAATAACAACAGCATACTTGAATTTATATAGAACTGTTAACTTTATAAAACATTCCAAGATGCTTCATAAGAGATTGAACAAGTTAAATTTGGCATCAGGCTACATAAGGAGATATTAGGGAGAGATCACCCAAAGCTCAGTTAAAGAGGCCGGAATTGGAGGAGCACAGAGATCTCGGAGGAGCTAAGGGGCTGGAGGAGGTTTCAGAGATAGGGAGGGTTGTAGGGGCTGGAGGAGGTTTCAGAGATAGGGAGGATTGTAGGGGCTGGAGGAGGTTACAGAGATAGGGAGGGTTGTAGGGGCTGGAGGGGGTTACAGAGATAGGGAGGGTTGTAGGGGCTGGAGGAGGTTACAAAGATCAGGGTGGTTGTCGGAGCTGGAGGAGGTTACAAAGATTGGGAGGGAAAAGCCATGGAGGGATTTAAAAACAAAGATGTTATTGCTAAAATCAAGCTGAATTGGGTCTGGGTGTGACTCTGCGAGTCCAGGTGGATGGGACTAATGTGGAGAGACTGGAGAAGCTCGGATTGTTCTCCTTAGAGCAGAGAAGGATAAGGGAGAGATTGAATCGAGATGTTCAAAATCATGAGGGGTTTGGATAGAGTCAATAAGGAGAAACTGTTTCCAGTGACAGGAGGGTCAGTAAGCAGAGGGACTCAGATTGAAGAGATAGATCCTTCAAAGAGCCGGCACATTGCTAGTAAATCTCTGCAACTGTCTCCAAAGCTGGGACAGGTCTCCAGGGAGCAGTGATGGCTACATTTCAGTTATGGCTGGAAAGTGAAGCATTATTGCTTGATCACACATTCCAACAGCCTACACTGCCCTCCCACCCACCATCCCCTCAAACCAGTGCAGCATTCATTCAACCCCCAACCCCAACTCACCTTCCCGCTCCCCCCCCCACCAACCCCTCACCACCCCGGCCCTCCTTACCTCCGTTAATCATGAGTCTCCCCCAGCCAGAGGTGCTGCATTGAGTCCCGGCTGTGGCACACTGGCTGGGCAGAGGGATGGGCCTGACGTACTGGTTGAATGTGGCCGGCCAGGCCAGTTTGAGCAGCAAGATGTCGTTGTTGAAGTTCCTGTAGTTGTAATTGGGGTGCACGAAGGCCTTGACCACTTGGATTCGCTGCTCTGTCCCCTCGGAGTGAGAGAGGTTGTGCTCGCCCAGATGAGCAACGAGGATGCTGGACCTGGGCAATCAGAGGAGAAGAGGGCAACACTGTCATTTCCCCACTTCCTGTTTCCCAGAAGCCGCCGAATGGTTATTGCGCAGCTGGAGGCCGTGTCCGTGTCGGCTCTCTGAAAGAGCGAATCACCTAAACTCATCCCCCCTCTCCTTTCCCCATAACCTGCAAATGTTTCCCCTTCGGATAACGACCCGATTCCCTGTCGAAAGCCTGGATTAAACCTGCCTCCCTCAAACTCTCGGGCAGTGCATTCCAGATCCTAGCCACTCGCTGGGTGAAAATGTTTCTCCTCATGTCTCTGTTGCTTCTTTTACTAATCCCCTTTAATCTGTGCCCCTCTGGTTCTCAATCCTTCCCCCCAATGGGAACATTTTCTCCCCCTCTACCCAGTCCAGACCCTTCGTGATTTTGAACACCTCTATTAAATCTCCTCTCGACCTTCTCTTCACCAAGGGGATACATACATACGAACATACACAAACATACAAACATACACAAACATACATACAAGCATACATATTCTCCAAGGAGAACGGTCCCAGCTCCTCCAGTCTCTCCACATTAACTGAAGTTCCTCATCCCTGGATCCATTCTCATGAATCCTTACTGCTCCCTCTCTAATGCCTTCACATCCTTCCTACAGTGTGGTGTCCAGAGCTGTACACAAGACTCCAGCTGAGGCTGAACCCTGTGTTTTGTATCTGCTGCTCCTCTTTGGCTTGCTCCTTCCTTTAACTTTGACCCTGATTTAATCATTAATTTTGGGTCATTCTTGCCAACAAGAAAAAAAAACAATGTAGAGGAGGCCAGTGTCAAACTGCCCCCTCACTACCCGGGCATTTGTCATCTGGAGTTTTGCCTTTTCTTGGAGGTTTAAGGGGGATGATGAAGTTTCTATACAGCGTTTTTGAAGGGTGAGTGCACATATTGTGACACAGAATGTATGACAAACGACTGCAAGAGAACCCGTATTACTCCATCATTGTTTGTATGTGTGTGCTGTAAGATTGTATGCTTGTACATCTGTATGTTCATGTTTTTGTCTCTGTATGATTCAGTGTTGATCTGTGTATGATTGTATATGTTTGTATGTATGTTTGTGTGTGTTTGTTTGTTTGTGTACGCTTGTATGTGTGTTTGAGTAGGTTTGTATGTTTGTGAATGTTTGCTTGATGCATGCTTGTGTATGTTTGTGAATGTTTGTATGTTTATGTATGTTTCTATGTATGTTTGTGAGTGTTTGCATGTTTGTGTATGTATGTTTGTGTACATTTGTATGTTTGTGTATGTTTGTATGTTTGTGTATGTTTTTATGTTTGCACGTTGCTGTGATCATCTCTGGACTTACGGGTGGTAACAATGAGCAGCTGACACTATCCACTGGTCGTTTATCAGCGAGCCCCCACACCAGCGATACCCATTAAAGGTCAGCAAAACCTGCCAGGGCTGAGAGTGAGGAGAACAATTCTGGCCATTAATGATCTTCAGATTCGCAGAAGCAGCAGCTGAGTAAAGAAGATTACAGAGAGTGATAGTCATCATCTGATTGTACACACACTCCCACAATCACACACAAACTTACACACAATCACCCACAAACACACACACACAATTATGCAGTCACACACACTCACGCTTAAACACAATCACACACACAAAAATACACACACTTACACAACCACACACAAACTTATACAGAGCCACACATACACTCTTTCACGCAGTCACACACATAAACACCCACAAATACACACGCATACAAATACATACAAACACACAGTCACACATACACATGCACCAACAGTCACACACACATGCAAAAACTGACTTACACAGAATCACACACAGACAAATACATACAATTACACACAATCACACACCGAAAGTCACTCACACACACACACACACACATGCACAAATGCAGACACATACACACAGTCACATACACACACTCACACACAAATACACACACACACAGAATCACACTCACACAAATAAACACACACACAAGCACACACACAGTCACACTCACAAAAACACTCTCAGAAACTCCCACACACAAATACACACACACACACAGTCACACATACAGAGTCACACTCACACACAAATAAACATACCCAGGTACACACAATCACACTCACATGCGCACACACACACACACACACACACACACACAGTCTCACATGTGCAGGCACATAGACACACACAAACACATACGCAGACACACACAAATACACAAACACACATGGACACTCATTCACAGGCACATGTACACATTGACATTCAGACACACGCACACAAACACACACACGGTCAGAAAGGTACCTGTACACACAAACACAGCTACTTCTCTCACAAACACATACACACAATCACATACGCACACACAAATACACACACTCACACACATACAAACGCTCGCCTATGCACACACTCAGACAATAGCAACAACAACATCTTACGTTTCTATAGTGCCTTTAACATATTGAAACAGCTACAGAGGGTTGATTATCAAAAAAAAATATCTCGCTGAGTCACATAAGGAGACATCAGAGACAGGCAGCCAAATGAATAGTCAAAATGACTGGATTTTAAGAGCGATTTATAGGAGGAGGGAGAGAGTGTGAGGAGAGCAGACATCTCAGAGGGTTGTAGGGAATGGAGGAGGTTACAGAGATAGGGAAGGTTGCAGGGGCTGGAGGAGGTTACAGAGATAGGAAGGGTTGTAGGGTCTGGAGGATTTTACAGGGATAGGGAGGGTTGTAGGGGCTGGAGGAGTTTAAGGAAAATGGAGATTTGTGGAGGCTGGAGGAGTTTACAGAGATTGGGACGGTTGTAGGGGTCGGAGGAGTTTACAGAGAAAGGGAGGGCTGTCGGGACTGGAGGAGGTTACATAGATAAGGATGGTTGCAGGTGCTGGCGGAGGTTAAGAGATAGGGAGGATTGTAGGGGCTGGATGAGGTTACAGAGATAGCGAGGGTTGGAGGGGCTGGAGGAGGTTACAGAGATAGGTGGGGCTGTAGGGACTGGAGGATGTTACAGAGATAGGGAGGTTTGTGGTGCTGGAGGAGGTTACAGAGATGGGGGGGTTGTAGGGGCTGGAGGAGGTTACAGAGACAGGGAGGGTTGTGGGGCTGGAGGATGTTACAGAGATAGGGAGGGTTGTAGGTGCTGGAGGAGGTTACAGAGATAGGGAGGGTTGTAGGGGCTGGAGGAATTTTAAAATCAATATGTTGCTAACCAGGAGCCAATACTGGTTAGCGAGCACCAGAGATGATAGGTGAGTGGGACTCAGTGCGAGTTAAGGCACAGGCAGCAGAGGTTCGGATGACCTCAAGTTTACGTGGGAGAAGAGTCAGGGATTTGTGGGAATAGCCGCATTTGGGAGCAATGCTGATTTGGATGAGGGTTTCAGCAGTGGATGAGATGAGACGAGACGGGGTCGGGGTGAAGCTGGGCAATGTTGCGGAGGTGGAAATAGGAATGGTTTGACAATGAGCAAATCTGGGGTATAAATGTGACCCCGAGGTTGCAAGCTGACAGGTTCAGTCTCAGACAGTTGCCAGGGAAAGGAATGGGAATGGGTAACCAGGGAGAGGAGACATTGCCAGACAAGCAGCCACGCTTGTGCACACCCACACACACATTTCAGTACATCTGTGATCATACCTGCCGCTCCCAGGAGCAGGGTGAAGAGGAAAGCCTGCATCTTACAGCTTATCCCAGCGCAGGTAATGATCCCAGTGAAGCCCCTGTCCTTTATATATGTGGCTTAAAGTGACAGTCCCAGCAATCAGACGTGGCTAATCATCAATCAGCTTCAAGACCTCATTTGAGAAGCAAATTCTGGAAGGGGAGACGCTTGCAGCTGTTGACCTCAGATCTGTATTGATACGTTGTCCAGGCCCAACCCTGATTCAATCACCATTACTGGACAATCAATCACCATTACTAGACATGTCCAACCCACACGCCAGTTACGACAAAATCTTGCATTCCGATAGCGCCTTGGACAAAGTAAAACGTTCCTCCCCCACCGAGGTGCTTCACGGGGATGTGATCAGGCAAAAAGGTGCAGCCCACAAGGGATGGAGGGTCCCTGTGTGACACATCTACCGTGAGTGTCCACAGCTCGAGGAACTCCAGCTCAGAGACTAATGAGCTGGAGTCCGGGCTTTGGACTCTGCGATGCATCTAGGGTGCAGGAGGTGGAGAGGTGTGGTCACCTGGATTGTGTTGTCCCCAGACGGGGTCACAGCCCTTAGGCTGGAGTCCTCTGATTGGGTCGGTGCTCAGGGACTGGAGGGCGTTACTGTGAGTGAGGCAGGCTTGTGGGCCGAGGAAGTGGAATTGGGGGGCAGTGAGACTTTTGCACTTGTCCAACAGGCTCGAGGCCCTTGCAGCTCGTCTGGATGAAAGTGGGGGCTGCAGTGTGGACAAGCGAGCTGATCAAGGCATCGTGCTGCAGGAAGCCATTCAAGTGGAGGGAGGTGGGGTGTAAATAGGAATGTAATGATAGTGGGGGGACTGTTTGGTGAGGGGAATAAACACATTTCTCTGCGAACGGTTGTGTTGCCTGCTTGGTTCCAGGCTTAGGGACAGCTCCTCGGGTCTGGAGAGGAACCTGGAGTGGGAGAGGAAGGACCCAGTGGTCGTGGTCCATGTGAGTACCAATGGCATCGGCAGGACTTCTGAGGGAGTATGAGCAGCTGTGGGTTAAACACAAAAGCAGTACCAAAAAGGCACTAATCTCTGGATTACTATCTGAGCCGAGAGCAAATTGGCATGGGGCAAAAACACTCAGAGTTTATTATTCATGATAATAATATTAATGGCAACAATGAGAAAATATTGGGGAATACGGAAATGGTAGAAGCATTAAATAGATATTTTGTGTCTCTCTTCAGTGTAGAAAACACAAATAACATCCCTGGAATGCTTGTAAATCGAGTGGTGAAAGGGAGGGAGGAAATTACACAGTTTTAGTCACCAGAGAAAGGGGACTGAGAAAATGATTAAAACTAAAAGCTGACAAGTTCCAGATTCTGGTGGACTTCATCCTCGCATCACAAAAGAAGTAGCTGCTGAGATAGGTGATGGATTGGTTGTAATTTTCTCAAATTCGCTAGATTCAGAAAAGGTCCCATGAGGTTGGAAAATAGTAAATGTGACTCCTCTGTTCAAGAAAGGAAGGAGACAGAGAGCCGGAAACTGCAGGTGAGTTAGCTTAACATCTGTCACAAGGAAATGTTAGAATCTATTATTAAGGGGGTTATAGCAGGGCACTTGGAAAAATGTGAGGCAGAGTCAACATGGTTTTGTGAAAGGGAAATGGTTTTTGACAAATTAATTGGAGTTCTTTGAGTATGTCACAAGCAATGTGGACAAAGGAGGAACCTGTAGATGTGGTGTACTTGGAGTTGCAAAATGCATTTGATAAGGTGCCACTTCAAATTTGGTACACAAAGTAAGAGTTGATGGTTTAGGGGGAGGCATGGATAGAGGATTGGATAGCTAACAGGAAGTCAAAGGAAGGGATCAATTTTTTTCATTTTTGTGTTGGCAGGATGTAACTAGCGGAGTGCCATTGACATCAGAGCTAGGAGGTCAACTACTTACAATCTATATCAATAGCTTGGATGAAGACACCAAAGGTGTGGTTGATACATTTGCTGATGGCACAAAGATAGATAGGAAGGTAAGTTGTGAAGAGGACATAAGGAGTCTGAAAAGAGTTATAGACAGGTTAATTGAGTGGGCAAAAAATTAGCAGATGGAGAATAATGTGGGAAAATGTGAACTTGTTCACTTTGGCAGGAAGAATAGAAAAGAAGCATATTGTGTAAATGGAGAGAGATTACGGAACTCTGCAGTGCAGAGGGATCTGGGTGTCCTGGTGTATGAATGACAGAATGTTAGTCTGCAGGTACAGCAGGTGATTGGGAAGGCAAATGAAATGTTGGCCTTTATTGCAAGGGGAATGGGATATAAAAGTAGGGATGCCTTTCTGCATTTGTGCAGGGTGTTGGTGACAGCACATCTGGAGTACTGTGTACAGCTTGGGTCTCCTTATATAAGAAAGGACATAAATGTGTTCGAAAGTAATTCAGAAAGGGTGATGACTGATTCGTGGGATGAGGGGATTATCCTATGAGGAAAGGTTGGACTGGCTGGACCTGTATCCATTGGAGTTTAGAAGAATGAGAGGTGATCTTATTGCGACAGATAAGATTCTGAGGGGACGTGACAGGGTGGATGCTGAGAGCATGTTTTCCCTTGTGGGAGAGACTAGAACTAGGGGACACAGTTTAAAAAAGGGGTCTCTCATTCAAGATGGAGATGAGGAGAATTCTTTCTCTCAGAGGGTGGACAGTCTGTGGAATTCTCTTCCTCAGAGAGCAGTGGAGACAGGGGGACTGAATATATTCAAGACTGAGTTAGACAGATTTCTGATTGAGGAGGGGGTCAAAGGGTATAGGGCGTAGAGAGGAAAGTGGAGCTGAACCACTAACATGTCAGTCATGATCTTCTCAAATGATGGAGCAGGATCGAGGGGCTTAATGGCCTGCTCCTGCTCCTAAACTGTATGTACTTATGTCAGTATGTTTGTATGACTGTGTGGCTGTAGGATTTGTGTGGGAGATTTTGGTTTCCATTCATGGGGCCTGGCACAAGTACTGGGGAAACGGGGAGGGTTATAAGGGGTGGAGGAGGATAAAGAGATGGGGAGGGTTGTTGGGGCTGGAGGAGGTTACAGAGATAGGGAGGGTTGTTGGGGCTGGAAGAGGTTACAGAGATAGGGAGGGTTGTTGGGGCTGGAGGAGGTTACAGAGATAGGGAGGGTTGTTGGGGCTGGATGAGGATAAAAAGATTGGGAGGTTTGCAGGGGCTGGAGGAGGTTACAGAAATAGGGAGGGTTGTAGGGGCTGGAGGAGGTTACAGAGATAGGGAGGGTTGTAGGTGGTGGAGGAGGTTACAGAGATAGGCAGGGTTGTAGGGCTGGAGGAAATTTAAAATCAATATGTTGCAAACCAGGAGCCAATACTGGTCAGCGAGCACCAGAGATGATAGGTGAGTGGGACTCAGAGCGAGTTAAGGCACGGGCAGCAGAGGTTTGGATGACCTCAAGTTTACGGAGGGTAGAACGTGGGAGAACAGTCAGGGATTTGTGGGAATAGCCGCATCTGGGGGCAGTGCTGGATTGGATGAGGGTTTCAGCAGTAGATGAGATGAGACGAAACGTGGTCGGGGTGAAGCTGGGCAATGTTGCGGAGGTGGAAATAGGAATGGTTTGACAGTGAGCAAATCTGGGGGTCAAATATGACCCCGAGGTTGCAAGCTGATAGGTTCAGTCTCAGACTTTTGCCAGGGAAAGGAATGGGGAGGGGTAACCAGGGAGAGGAGACATGGCCAGACAAGCAGACACACTTTTTCAACCCCACACACACATTTCAGTATATCTGTGATCATACCTGCCGCTCCCAGGAACAGGGTGAAGGGGAAAGCCTGCATCTTACAGCTTATCCCAGCACAGGTAATGATCCCAGTGAAGCCCCTGTCCTTTATATATGTGGATTAAAGTGACAGTCCCAGCAATCAGACGTGGCTAATCATCAATCAGCTTCAAAAGCTCATTTGATAAACGAATTCTGGAAGGAGAGACACTTGCATCTGTTGACCTCAGGTTTGTATTGATACGTTGTCTAGGCACAACCCTGAATCAATCACCATTACTGGACAATAATAGACCATTACTGGACAATCAGTCACCATTAATGGTCACGTCCACCCAACACGCCTGGTGTTAATTATCCCACAGTTGAAGCGTAGGAAAGTTACTATAAAAAGTTGCATTTCGCTACCGCCTTGGACAGTGTAAAACATCCCCCCTCACCGAGGTGCTTGGCGGGGATGTGATGAGGCAAAAAGGTGCAGCCCACAAGGGCTGGAGGGTCCCTGTGTGACACATCTACTGTGAGTGTCCGCAGCTCGAGGAACTCCAGCTCAGAGACTAATGAGCTGGAGTCCGGGCTTTGGACTCTGCGATGCATCTAGGGCGCAGGAGGTGGAGAGGTGTGGTCACCTGGATTGTGTTGTCCCCAGAGGGGGTCACAGCCCTGAGGCTGGAGTCCTCTGATTGTACTTATGTCATTGTGTTTGTATGACTGTGTGGCTGTAAGATTCGTGTGGGAGAATTGGGTTTCTATTCATGGGGCCTGACACCAGTACTGAGGAAACGGAGAGGGTGTAGGGGTTGGAGGAGGTCACAGAGAAAGGGAGGGTTGTAGGCGCTGGAGTAGGTTACAGAGATAGGGAGCGTTGTAGGGTCTGAAGGAGGTTACAGAGAGAGGGAGTTTTGTATGGGCTGGAGGGGGTTACAGAGATAGGGAGGGTTGTAGGGGCTGGAGGAGGTTACAGAGATAGGGAGGGTTGTAGGGGCTGGAAGAGGTTGCAGTGATCTGGAGGATTGTAGCTGCTGTAGGAGGTTACAGAGATAGAGAGTGTTGTTGGGGCTGGAGGATTTATCTGAGATAGAGAGGTTTGTAGGGCCTGGCGGACGTTACAGAGAAAGGGAGCGTTGTAGGGGCTGGAGGAGGTTACAGAGATAGTGAGGGTTTAGGGGCTTGAGGAGGTTACACAGGTAGGGTGCTTTGTAGGGGCTGGAGCAGGTTACAAATCTGGGGAGGGTTGTAGGGGCTGGAAGTGGTTACAGAGATAGTGAGTGTTGTAGGGGCTGGAGGAGGTTACCGAGATGGGGAGTGTTGTAGGGGCTGGAGGAGGCTGGGGAGATAGGGAGGGTTGTAGTTGCTGGAGGATGTTACAAAGATGGGGAGTGTTGTAGGTGTTGGAGGAGGTAACAGAGATCGGGAGGGCTGTAGGGACAGGATGAAGTTATAGAGATAGGGAGCGTTGTAGGAGACTGGAGGAGGTTACAGTGATAGGGATTGTTGTAGGGACTGGAGGAGGTAACAGAGATAGGGAGGATTGTAGGGGCGGGAGTAGTTTACAGAGATAGGGGGGCTTGTAGCTTCTGGAGGATGTTGGAGAGATATAGAGTGTTGTATATGATGGAGGAGGTTACAGAAATAGGGGGGATTGTAGGGGGTGGAGTAGGTTACAGAGATAGGGAGTGTTGCAGCAGCTGGAGGAAGCTACAGAAATAGGGAGGATTGTAGGGGCTGGAGAAGGTTATAGAGATAGGGAGGGTTGTAGGAGACTGGAGGAGGTTACAGTTATAGGGATAGTTGTAGGAACTGGAGGAGGTAACAGAGATAGGGAGGATTGTAGGGGCTGGAGTAGTTTACAGAGATAGGGGGGATTGTAGCGGCTGGAGGAGGTTAGAGAGATGTGGAGTGTTGTATATGTTGGAGGAGGTTACAGAAATAGGGAGGATTGTAGGGGGTGGAGGAGGTTACAGAGATAGGAAGTGTTGCAGCAGCTGGAAGAGGTTACAGAAATACGGATGATAGTAGGGGCTGGAGGAGGTTTCATAGATCAGAAGTGTTGTAGGTGCTGGAGGAGTTTGCAGAGATAAGGAGGGTTGTTGGGTTTGGAGGAGGTTTCACGGAACTGGAGGGCTGTAGGGGACGGGAGGAGGTTGCAGAGATAGGGAGGGCATTGGAACTGGAGGAGTTACAGAGATAGGGAGGGCTTTGGAACTGGAGGAGGTTACCGAGATACGCGCATTTGTAAGGGCTGGAGGAGGCTACAGAGACAGGGAGGCCTGTAGAGTCTGGAGGAGGTTGACGAGATAGGGAGTGTTGTATGTGCTGGAGGAGGTTGCAGCAATTGGAAGGATTGTAGGGACTGGAGGAGGTTACAGAGAGAGAGATTGTTGTAGGGGCTGGAGGAGTTAACAGAGATAGGGATGGTTGATGGGGCTGGCAGTTGTTATAGAGATAGGGAGGGTTGTAGGGGCTGGAGGAGCTTACAGACATAGGGAGGTATGTAGAAGCTGGAGGAAGTTACAGATATAGGGAGGCTGTAGCGGCTGGAGGTGGTTACAGAGATAGGGAGGGTTGTAGGTGCTGGTGGAGTTTATAGTGATAGGGAGGGTTATAGTAGTTGGAGGAAGTCACAGATATAGGGAGGGTTGTAGATGCTGGAGGACGTTACGGAGATAGTGAGAGTTGTAGGGGCTGGAGGAAATTTAAAATCAATATGTTGCTAACCAGGAGCCAATGCTGGTCAGTGAGCACCAGAGATGATAGGTGAGTGGGACTCAGAGCGAGATAAGGCACGGGCAGCAGAGGTTCGGATGACCTCAAGTTTACGGAGGGTAGAACGTGGGAGAACAGTCAGGGATTTGTGGGAATAGCCGCATCTGGGGACAATGCTGGGTTGGATGAGGGTTTCAGCAGTAGATGAGATGAGACGAGACGGGGTTGGGGTGAAGTTGGGCAATGTTGCGGAGGTGGAAATAGCAATGGTTTGATAGTGAGCAAATCTGGGGGTCAAATGTGACCCCGAGGTTGCAAGCTGACAGGTTCAGTCTCAGACTGTTTCCAGGGAAAGGAATGGGAATGGGTAACCAGGTAGATGAGACGTTGCCAGAGAAGCAGCCACGCTTGTTCACCCCTACACACACATTTCAGTATATCTGTGATCATACCTGCTGCTCCCAGGAGCAGGGTGAAGAGGAAAGCCTGCATCTTACAGCTTATCCCAGCCCAGGTAATGATCCCAGTGAAGCCCCTGTCCTTTATATATGTGGCTTAAAGTGACAGTCCCAGCAATCGGAATTGGCTAATCATTAATCATATGCAAAGCCTCATTTGAGAAGCGAATTCTGGAAGGAGAGACACTTGCAGCTGTTGACCTCAGGTCTGTATTGATACGTTGTCCAGGCCCAACCCTGAATCAATCACCATTACTGGACAATCAATCACCATTACTGGACAATCCATCACAATTACTGGACAATCAATCACCATTACCGGGCACGTCAACCCCACACGCCAGAAAAGACACAAACTTGCATTCCGATAGCACTTTGGACAAAGTAAAACAATGTGCCACCACCACGGGGATGTGTTGAGGCAAAATGGCGCAGCCCACAAGTGATGGAGGGTCCCTGTGTCACACATCTACCGTGAGTGTCCGCAGCTCGAGGAACACCAGCTCAGAGACTAATGAGCTGAATCCGGGCTTTGGACTCTGCGATGCATCTAGGGTGCAGGAGGTGGAGAGGTGTGGTCACCTGGATTGTGTTGTCCCCAGAGGGGGTCACAGCCCTGAGGCTGGAGTCCTCTGATTGGGTCAGTGCTCAGGGACTGGAGGGTGTGACTGTGAGTGAGGCAGGCTTGTGGGCCAAGGAAGTGGAATTGGGGGGCAATGAGACTTTTGCACTTGTCCAACAGGCTCGAGGCCCTTGCAGCTCGTCTGGATGAAAGTGGGGGCTGCAGTGTGGACAAGCGAGCTGACCAAGGCATCGTGCTGCAGGAAGCCATTCAAGTGGAGGGAGGTGGGGTGTAAATAGGAATGTAATGATAGTGGGGGGACTGTTCGGTGAGGGGAATAAACACAGTTCTCTGCGAACGGTTGTGTTGCCTGCTCGGTTCCAGGCTTAGGGACAGCTCCTCGGGTCTGGAGAGGAACCTGGAGTGGGAGAGGAAGGACCCAGTGGTCGTGCTCCGTGTGGGTACCAATGGCATCGGCAGGACTTCTGAGGGAATATGAGCAGCTGTGGGTAAAACCAAAAAGCAGTACCAAAAAGGCACTAATCTCTGGGTTACTATCTGAACCGCGAGCAAATTGGCATGGAGCAAATAAGGTCAGAGAGTTTATTATTCATGATAATAATATTAATAGCAACAATGAGAAAATAATGGGGAATAAGGAAATGGAAGCAGCATTAAACAGGTATTTTATGTCTCTCTTCAGTGTAGAAAACACAAATAACATCCCAGGAATGCTTGTAAATCGAGTGGTGAAAGGGAGGGAGGAACTTACACAATTGTATTCACCAGAGAAAGGGGACTGAGAAAATTATTCAAACTAAAAGCTGACAAGTTCCCAGGTTCTGATGGACTTCATCCTTGGGACTCAAAAGAAGTAGCTGCTAACATAAGTGATGGATTGGTTGTAATTTTCCCAAATTCCCTAGATTCAGGAAAGGTCCCATGAGATTGGAAAATAGTAAATGCGACTCCTCTGTTCAAGAAAGGAAGGAGACAGAGAGCCGGAAACTGCAGGCGAGTTAGCTTAACATCTGTCACAAGGAAATGTTAGAATCTACTATTAAGGGGGTTATAGCAGGGCACTTGGAAAATGTGAGGCAGAGTCAACATGGTTTTGTGAAAGGGAAATTGTGTTTCACAAATTAATTGGAGTTCTTTAGGATGTAACAAGCAATATGGAAAAAGGGGGAACCTGTAGATGTGGTGTACCTGGAGTTGCAAAACGCATTTGATAAGGTGCCACTTCAAAGGTTGCTGCACAAGGTAAGAGTTGATGGTGTAGGGGGAGGCATGGATAGAGGATTGGATAGCTAACAGGAAGTAAAAGGTAGAGATGAATTTTTTTCATTTTAGGGTTGGCAGGATGTAACTAGCGGAGTGCCATTGACATCAGAGCTGGGACGTCAACTACTTACAATCTATATCAATAGCTTGGATGAAGAGACAAAAGGTGTGGTTGATACATTTGGTGATGGCACAAAGATAGGTAGGAAGGTAAGTTGTGAAGAGGACATAAGGAGTCTGAAAAGCGTTATAGACAGGTTAAATGAGTGGGCAAAAAATTGGCAGATGGAGAATAATGTGGGAAAATGTGAACTTGTTCACTTTGGCAGGAAGAATAATAACGTAGCATATTGTGTAAATGGAGAGAGATTACGGAACTCTGCAGTGCAGAGGGATCTGGGTGTCCTGGTGTATGAATGACAGAATGTTAGTCTGCAGGTACAGCAGGTGATTGGGAAGGCAAATGAAATGTTGGCCTTTATTGCAAGGGGAATGGGATATAGAAGTAGGAGTGTTTTTCTACAGTTGTGCCATGTGTTGGTGAGAGCACATCTGGAGTACTCTGTACAGCTTGGGTCTCCTTATTTAGGAAAGGACATAAGTTTGATAGAAGCAATTCAGAGATGGGTGACTTGACTGATTCCTGGGATGATGGGGTTATCCTTTGAGGAAAGGTTGGCAGGCTGGGCCTGTATCCATTGGAGTTTAGAAGAATGAGAGGTGATCTTATTGTGACAGATAAGATTCTGAGGGGACTTGACAGGGTGGATGCTGAGAGTATTTTTCCCCTTATGGGAGAGACTAGAACTAGGGGGCACAGTTTAAAAAAAGGCGTCTCTCATTCATGATGGAGGTGAGGAGAATTCTTTCTCTCAGAGGGTGGACATTCTGTGGAATTCTCTTCCTCAGAGAGCAGTGGAGACAGGGTGACTAAGTATATTCAAGACTGAGTTAGACAGATTTCTGATTGAGGAGGGGGTCAAAGGGTATAGGGGGCAGAGAGGAAAGTGGAGCTGAACCACAAACAGGTCAGTCATGAGCTTATCAAATGATGGAGCAGGCACGAGGGGCTTAATGGCCTACTCCTGCTCTTAAATTGTATGTACTTTTGTCGGTAGGTTTGTATGACTGTGTGGCTGTAGGATTTGTATGGGAGAATTGGGTTTCTATTCATAGGGTCTAGCACCAGTACTGGGGAAATGGGACTGGAGGAGGATACAGAGATAGGGAGGGTTGTAGTGGCTGGAGGAGGTTACAGAGATAGAGAGGGTTGTAGGGGCTGCAGGATGTTACAGAGATAGTGAGGGTTGTAGGTGCTGGAGGAGGTTACAGAGATAGGGAGGGATGTAGGGGCTGAAGGAATTTTAAAATCAATATCTTGCTAACCAGGAGCTAATGCAGGTCAGCGAGCACCAGAGATGATAGGGGAGTGGGACTCAGTGTGAGTTAAGGCATGGGCAGCAGAGGTTCGGATGATCTCAAGTTTACGGAGGGTAGAACGTGGGAGAACAGTCAGGGATTTGTGGGAATAGCCACATCTGGGGGCAGTGCTGGATTGGATGAGGGTTTCAGCAGTAGATGAGATGAGAGGAGACGGCGTCGGGGTGAAGCTGGGCAATGTTGCGAAGGTGGAAATAGGAATGGTTTGACAGTGAGCAAATCTGTGGTCAAATGTGACCCCGAGGTTGCGAGCTGACAGGTTCAGTCTCAGACTGTTTCCAGGGAAAGGAATGGGGATGGGTAACCAGGGAGAGGAGACATTGCCAGACAAGCAGCCACGCTTGTGCACCCCCACACACACATTTCAGTATATCTGTGATCATACCTGCTGCTCCCAGGAGCAGGGTGAAGAGGAAAGCCTGCATCTTACAGCTTATCCCAGCCCAGGTAATGATCCCAGTGAAGCCCCTGTCCTTTATATATGTGGCTTAAAGTGACAGTCCCAGCAATCAGACGTGGCTAATCATGAATCAGCTTCAAGCGCTCATTTGCGAAGCGAATTCTGGAAGGAGAGACACTTGCAGCTGTTGACCTCAGGTTTGTATTGATACATTGTCCAGGCCCAACCCTGAATCAATCACCATTACTGGACAATCAGTCACCATTACAGGACAATCAGTCACCATTACTGGACACATCCACCCTACACGCCTGGTGTTAATTATCCTACAATTGAAATGTAGGAAAATTACAACAAAAACTTGCATTCCGATAGCGCCTTGGACAAAGTAAAATGTTCCTCCCCCACCGAGGTGCTTCACGGGGATGTGATGAGGTAAAAAGGTGCAGCCCACAAGGGATGGAGGGTCCCTGTGTGACACATCTACCATGAGTGTCCGCAGCTCGAGGAACTCCAGCTCAGAGACTAATGAGCAGGAGTCCGGGCTTTGGACTCTGCGATGCATCTAGGGTGCAGGAGGTGGAGAGGTGTGGTCACCTGGATTGTGTTGTCCCCAGAGGCGGTCACAGCCCTTAGGCTGGAGTCCTCTGATTGGGTCATTGCTCATGGACTGCAGGGCGTGACTGTGGGTGAGGTAGGCTTGGGGGCCCAAGAGGTAGCAGTGGGGGGGGCCTCAGCCCTTTGCACTTGTCCAACAGGCTCGAGGTCCTTGCAGCTCGTCTGGATGAAAGTGGGGGCTGCAGTGTGGACAAGCGAGCTGACCAAGGCATCGTGCTGCAGGAAGCCATTCAAGTGGAGGGAGGTGGGGTGTAAATAGGAATGTAATGATAGTGGGGGGACTGTTTGGTGAGGGGAATAAACACAGTTCTCTGCGAACGGTTGTGTTGCCTGCTCGGTTCCAGGCTTAGGGACAGCTCCTCGGGTCTGGAGAGGAACCTGGAGTGGGAGAGGCAGGACCCAGTGGTCGTGGTCCATGTGGGTACCAATGGCATCGGCAGGACTTCTGAGGGAGTATGAGCAGCTGTGGGTTAAGCTCAAAAGCAGAACCAAAAAGGCACTAATCTCTGGATTACTATCTGAGCCGAGAGCAAATTGGCATGGGGTAAAAACACTCAGAGTTTATTATTCATGATAATAATATTAATAATAGCAACAGTGAGAAAATAATACGGATTACGGAAATGGTAGAAGCCTTAAATAAATATTTTGTGTCTCTCTTCTGTGTAGAAAACACAAATAACATCCCAGGAATGCTTGTAAATCAAGTGGTGAAAGGGAGGGAGGAACTTTCACAGTTTTAGTCACCAGAGAAAGGGGACTGGGAAAATGGTTAAAACTAACAGCTGACAAGTTCCCAGGTTCTGATAGACTTCATCCTTGGGTCTCAAAAGAAGTAGCTGCTGAGATAGGTGATGGATTGGTTGTAATTTTCCCAAATTCCCTAGATTCAGGAAAGGTCCCATGAGATTGGAAAATAGTAAATGTGACTCCTCTTTTCAAGAAAGGAAGGAGACAGAGAGCCGGAAACTGCAGGCGAGTTAGCTTAACATCTGTCACAAGGAAATGTTAGAATCTGTTATTAAGGGGCTTATAGCAGGGCACTTGGAAAATGTGAGGCAGAGTCAACATGGTTTTGTGAAAGGGAAATTGTGTTTGACAAACTTATTGGAGTTCTTTGAGGATGTAACAAACAATGTGGACAAAGGGGGAACCTGTAGATGTGGTGTACTTGGAGTTGCAAAATGCATTTAATGAGGAGCCACTTCAAAGGTTGCTACACAAGGTAAGAGTTGATGGTGTAGCGGGGGGCATGGATAGAGGATTGGATAGCTAACAAGAAGTAAAAGGTAGGGATCAATATTTTTCATTTTCGGGTGGCAGGATGTAACTAACGGAGTGCCATTGACATCAGTGCTGGGACGTCAACTACTTACAATCTATATCAATAGCTTGGATGACGAGACCAAAGGTGTGGTTGCTAAACTTGCTGATGGCACAAAGATAGGTAGGAAGGTAAGTTGTGAAGAGGACATAAGGAGTCTGAAAAACATAATAGACAGGTTAAGTGAGTGGGCAAAAAATTGTCAGATGGAGAATAATGTGGGAAACTGTGAACTTGTTCACTTTGGCAGGAAGAATAGAAAAGTAGCATATTGTGTAAATGGAGAGAGATTACGGAACTCTGCAGTGCAGAGGGATCTGGGTGTCCTGGTGTATGAATGACAGAATGTTAGTCTGCAGGTAGTCTGCAGAGAAGGGTGACTTGACTGATTCCTGGGATGAGGGGGTTATCCTATGAGGAAAGTTTAGACAGGCTGGGCCTGTATCCATTGGAGTTTAGAAGAATGAGAGGTGATCTTATTGTGACAGATAAGATTCTGAGGGGACTTGACAGGGTGGATGCTGAGACGATGTTTCCCCTTGTGGGAGAGACTAGAACTAGGGGGCACAGTTTAAAAAAAGGGGTCTCTCATTCAAAATGGAGGTGAGGAGAATTCTTTCTCTCAGAGGGTGGACAGTCTGTGGAATTCTCTTCCTCAGAGAGCAGTGGAGACAGGGGGACTGAATATATTCAAGACTGAGTTAGACAGATTTCTGATTGATGAGGGGGTCAAAGGGTATAGGGGGTAGAAAGGAAAGTGGAGCTGAACCACAAACAGGTCAGTCATGAGCTTATCAAATGATGGAGCAGGATCGAGGGGCTGAATAGCCTACTCCTGCTCCTAAATTGTATGTACTTATGTCAGTATGTTTGTATGACTGTGTGGCTGTAGGATTTGT
The DNA here is from genome assembly GCA_026770705.1 of Isurus oxyrinchus. NCBI lineage: Eukaryota > Metazoa > Chordata > Chondrichthyes > Lamniformes > Lamnidae > Isurus > Isurus oxyrinchus. The sequence continues at coordinate 19,638,701 of JANJGN010000034.1, read as the reverse complement.
GTGGGAGAATTGGGTTTCCATTCATAGGGTCTGGCAGCAGTACTGGAGAAAAGGGGAGGTTTGTAAGGCCTGCAAGAGGTTACAGAGATGCGGAGGGTTGTAGGGGCTGGAGGAGGTTACAGAGATTGGCAGGATTGTTGGGGCTGGAGGAATTTCAGATATTGCGAGTGTTGTATGTTTTGGAGGTTGTTACAGAGTTAGGGAGGGTTGTAGGTCTTGGAGGAGTTTACAGAGATAGGGAGGGTTGTAGAGGCTGGAGGAGGTTACAGAGTTAGGGAGGTTTGAAGGGGCTGGTGGAGGTTACAGAGATAGGGATGTGTGTAGGGTCTGGAGGAAGTTACAGAGATAGTGAGGGTTGTAGGGGCTGGAGGAGGTTACAGAGATAGTGAAGGTTGTAGGGGCTGGAGGAGGTTACAAAGATAGTGAGGGTTTTAGGGGCTGGAGGAGGTTACAGAGATAGGGAGGGTTGTAGGGGCTGGAGGACGTTACAGAGATAGTGAAGGTTGTAGGGGCTGGAGGAGGTTACAGAGATAGTGAGGGTTGTAGGGGCTGGAGGATGTGACAGAACATTGCCCAGCTTCACCCCAATCCCATCTCCTCTGATGTCATCTACTGCTAAAACCCTCATCCAATCCAGCATTGCCCCCATATGCGGCTATTCCCACAAATTCCTGACTGTTCTCCCACGTTCTACCCTCCGTAAACTTGAGGTCATCCAAACCTCTGCTGCCCGTGCCTTAACTCGCACTGAGTCCCACTCACCTATCATCTCTGGTGCTCACTGACCAGCATTGGATCCTGGTTAGCAACATATTGATTTTAAATTTCCTCCAGCCCTACAACCCTCCCTATCTCTGTACCCTCCTCCAGCCTCTACAACCCTCATTATCTCTGTAACCTCCCCCAGTCCCTACATCCTACCCTATCTCTGTAACCTCCTCCAGCCTCTACAACCCTCCCTGTCTCTGTAACCTCCTCCAGTCCCTACATGCTACCCTATCTCTATAAACTCCTCCAGTCCCTACAACCCTCCCTATCTCTGTAACCTCCTCCTGCCCCTACAACCCTCACTATCTCTGTAACCTCCTCCAGCCCCTACAACACTCCCTATCTCTGTAACCTCCTCCTGCCCCTACAACCCTCACTATCTCTGTAACCTCCTCCAGCCCCTACAACACTCCCTATCTCTGTAACCTCCTCCTGCCCCTACAACCCTCCCTGTCTCTGTAACCTCCTATAGACCCTACAACCCTCCCTATCTCTGTAACCTCCTCCTGCCCCTACAACCTTCCCCGTTTCCCCAGTTTCATCCAGATGAGCTGCAAGGGCCTCGAGCCTGTTGGACAAGTGCAAAGGGCTGAGGCCCCCTGACTTCTACCTCCTCAGCCCCCAAGACTACCTCACCCGCAGTCACACCCTCCAGTCCCTGAGCACCGACCCAATCAGAGGACTCCAGCCTAAGGTTTGTGACCGCCTCTGGGGACAACACAATCCAGGTGAACACACCTCTCCACCTCCTGCACCCTCGATGCATCGCAGAGTCCAAAGCCCGGACGCCAGCTCATTAGTCTCTGAGCTGGAGTTCCTTGAGCTGCGGACACTCACGGTAGATGTGACACACAGGGACCCTCCATCCCTTGTGGGCTGCACCTTCTTACCTCAACACATCCCCGTGAAGCACCTCGGTGCAGGCATGTTGTTTTACTTTGTCCAAGGCGATATCTGAATGCAAGTTTGTGTCTTAACTGGCATGTGGGGTTGGCGTGCCCAGTAATGGTGATTGATTGTCCAGTAATGGTGATTGATTCAGGGTTGGGCCTGGACAACGTATCAATACAGACCTGAGATCAACAGCTGCAAGCATCTCGCCTTCCAGAATTCGCTTCTCAAGTGAGGTCTTGAAGCTGATTCATTATTAGACATGTCTGATTGCTGGGACTGTCACTTTAAGCCACATACGTAAAGGACAGGGGCTTCACTGGCATCATTACCTGGGCTGGGATAAGCTGTCAGATGCAGGCTTTCCTCTTCACCCTGCTCCTGGGAGCGGCAGGTATGATCACAGATATTCTGAAATGTGTGTGTTGAGGTGAACAAGCGTGTCTGCTTCTCTGGCAATGTCTCCTCTCCCTGGTTACCCATTCCCATTCCTTTCCCTGGCAACAGTCTGAGACTGAACCTGTCAGCTTGTAACCTCGGGGTCACATTTGACCCCCAGATTTGCTCACTATCAAATCATTGCTATTTCCACCTCCACAACATTGCCCAGCTTCACCCCGACCCTGTCTCGTCTTAATTCATTGACTGCTGATACCCTTATCCAATCCAGCATTGCCCCCAGATGCGTCTATTCCCACAAATCCCTGACTCTTCTCCCACATTCCACCGTCCGTAAACTTGAGGTCATCCAAACCTCTGCTGCCCGTGCCTTAACTCGCACTGAGTCCCACTCACCTATCATCTCTGGTGCTCGCTGACCAGCATTGGATCATGCTTAGCAACATATTGATTTTAAAATTCCTCCAGCCCCTACAACTCTCCCTATCTCCGTAACGTCCTCCAGCATCTACAACCCTCCCTATATCTGTGACCTCCTCCAGCCCCTATAACCCTCCCTATCTCTGTAACCTCCTCCAGGCGCTACAGCTCTCCCGATATCTGTTACTTCCTCCAGCCCCTACAAACTTCCCTATGTGTATAAGCTCCTCCAGCCCCTACAACCCATCCTATCTCTATAACAACTGCCAGCCCATTCAACCCTCCCTATCTCTGTTAACTCCTCCAGCCCCTACAACACTCACTCTCTCTGTAACCTCCTCCAGTCCCTACAATGCTCCCTATCTCTGTTAACTCCTCCAGCCCCTACAACACTCTCTCTCTGTAACCTCCTCCAGTCCCTACAATCCTCCCAATTGCTGCAACCGCGTCCAGCACATACAACACTCCCTCTCTCGTCAACCTCCTCCAGATTCTACAGGCCTCCCTGTCTCTGTAACCTCCTCCAGTCCTTACAAACGCGCGTATCTCTGTAACCTCCTCCAGTTCCAACGCCCTCCCTATCTCTGTAACCTCATCCAGTTCCAATGCCCTCCCTATCTCTGTAACCTCCTCCCGTCCCCTACAGCCCTCCAGTTCTGTGAATCCTCCTTCAAACCCAACAACCCTCCTTCTCTCTGTAACCTCCTCCAGCACCTACAACACTTTTTATCTATGTAACCTCCTCCAGCCCCTACAATACTCCCTATTTCTGTAACCTCCTCCAGCCGCTACACAACTCCCTATCTCTATAACATCCTCCACCCCCTACAATCCTCCCTATTTCTGTCACCTCCTCCAACATATACAACACTCCATTTCTCTCCAACCTCCTCCAGCTGCTACAAGCCCCCCTATCTCTGTAAACTACTCCAGCCCCTACAACCTCCCTCTCTCTGTTACCTCCTCCAGTCACTACAACAATCCCAATCGCTGTAACCTCCTCCAGTCTCCTACAACGCTCCCTATCTCTATAACCTCATCCAGTCCCTACAGCCCTCCCGATCTCTATTACCTCCTCCAACACCTACAACCCTCGCTATCTCTGTAAATTCCTCCAGCAACTACAATCCTTCTAATCTCTGTAACAACCTCCAGCCCCTACAACACTCCCCATCTTTGTAACGTCCTCCAGCAACTACAAACCTCCCTATATCCCCAGCCTCCTCCAGCCCCTACAGCACTCCCCATCTCGGTAACCTCCTCCAGCCCCTACAACCCTCCCCATCTCCGTAACCTCCTCCAGCCCACACAACATTCACTATCTCTGTAACCTCATCCAGCCCCTACAACCCTCCCTATCTCCGTATCCTCCTCCAGCCCCTACAACCCTCCCTATCTCTGTAACCTCCTCCAGTCACTACAACCATCACTATCTCTGAAAACTCCTCCATCTCCTTCTACCCTCCCTTTCTCGGTAACGTCTGCCAGTCTCTACAACCCTCCCTATCTCTGATAGCTCCTCCAGCCTCAACAACACTCTCTATCTCTGTAACCTCCTCCAGCAGCAACAATCCTCCCTATCACTGCAACCTCTTCCAGCCCCTATAACCCTCCCTATCTCTGTAACCTCCTTCAGACCCTACAACGCTGACTATCTCTGTAACCTCCTTCAGACCCTACAACGCTCCCTATCTCTGTAACCTACTCCAGCGCCTACAACCCTCCCGTTCTCTGTAATCTCCTACAGCCCCTACAACCCTCCCTATCTCTGTAACCTCCTCCAGCCCCTACAACCCTCCCGTTCTCTGTAATCTCCTCCAGCCCCTACACCCTCCCCGTTTCCCCAGTACTGGTGCCAGACCCCATGAATAGAAACCCAATTCTCCCACGCGAATCTTACAGCCGCACAGTCATACAAACACACTGACATAAGTACAATCAGAGGACTCCAGCCTCAGGGCTGTGACCGCCTCTGGGGACAACACAATCCAGGTGACCACACCTCTCCACTTCCTGCACCCTAGATGCATCGCAGAGTCCAAAGCCCAGACTGCAGCTCATTAGTCTCTGAGCTGGAGTTCCTCGAGCTGCGGACACTCACAGTAGATGTGCCACACAGGGACCCTCCATCCCTTGTGGGCTGCACCTTTTTGCCTCATCACATCCCCGCTAAGCACCTCAGTGAGGGGGGATGTTTTACGCTGTCCAAAGCACTAGCAGAATGCAAGTTTTTATAGTAACTTTCCTACGCTTCAACTGTGGGATAATTAACACCAGGCGTGCAGGGTGGACGTGTCCAGTAATGATGACTGATTGTCCTGTAATGGTGACTGATTGTCCAGTAATGGTGATTGATTGTCCTGTAATGGTGACTGATTGTCCAGTAATGGTGATTGATTGTCCTGTAATGGTGACTGATTGTCCAGTAATGGTGATTGATTGTCCTGTAATGGTGACTGATTGTCCAGTAATGGTGACTGATTGTCCAGTAATGGTGACTGATTGTCCTGTAATGGTGACTGATTGTCCAGTAATGGTGATTGATTCAGGGTTGTGCCTGGACAACATATCAATACAAACCTGAGGTCAACAGCTGCAAGTGTCTGTCCTTCCAGAATTCGCTTCTCAAATGAGGTCTTGAAGCTGATTCATGATTAGCCACGTCTGATTGCTGGGACTGTCACTTTAAGCCACATATATAAAGGACAGGGGCTTCACTGGGATCATTACCTGCGCTGGGATAAGCTGTAAGATGCACGCTTTCCCCTTCACCCTGCTCCTGGGAGCGGCAGGTATGATCACAGATATACTGAAATGCGTGTGTGGGGTTGAACAAGTGTGTCTGCTTGTCTGGCAATGTCTCCTCTCCCTGGTTACCCACCTCATTTCTTTACCTGGCAAAAGTCTGAGACTGAACCTGTCAGCTTGCAACCTCGGGGTCATATTTGACCCCCAGATTTGCTCACTGTCAAACCATTCATATTTCCACCTCCGCAACATTGCCCAGCTTCACCCCGACCCCGTCTCGTCTCATCTCATCTACTGCTGAAACCCTCATCCAATCCAGCATTGCTCCCAGATGCAGCTATTCCCACAAATCCCTGACTGTTCTCCCACGTTCTACCCTCCGTAAACTTGAGGTCATCCAAACCTCTGCTGCCCGTGCCTTAACTCGCACTGAGTCCCACTCACCTATCATCTCTGGTGCTCGCTGACCAGCATTGGATCCTGGTTAGCAGCATATTGATTTTAAATTTCCTCCAGCACCTACAACTCTCCCTATCTCCGTAACGTCCTCCAGCCTCTACAACCCTCCCTATCTCTGTAACCTCCTCCAGCCCCAACAACCCTCCCCATTTCCCCAGTACTGGTGCCAGACTCCATGAATAGAAACCCAATTCTCCCACACAAATCTAACAGCCACACAGTCATACAAACATACTGACATAAGTACATACAGTTTAGGAGCAGGAGGAGGCTATTCAGCCCCTCGATCCTGCTCCATCATTTTAGAAGATCATGGCTGACATGTTTGTGGTTCAGCTCCACTTTCCTCTCTACCCCCTATACCCTTTGACCCCCTCATCAATCAGAAATCTGTCTAACGCAGTCTTGAATATATTCAGTCCCCCTGTCTCCACTGCTCTCTGAGGAAGAGAATTCCACAGACTGTCCACCATCTGAGAGAAAGAACTCTCCTCACCTCCATCTTGAAAGAGAGACCCCTTTTTTAAACTGTGCCCCCTAGTTCTAGTCTCTCTCACAAGGGGAAACATGCTCTCAGCATCCACCCTGTCAAGTCCCCTCAGAATCTTATCTGTCACAATAAGATCACCTCTCATTCTTCTAAACTCCAATGGATACAGGCCCAGCCTGTCCAACCTTTCCTCATAGGATAAACCCCTCATCCAAGGAATCAGTCATCACCCTTTCTGAATTACTTTATAACACAGTTATGTCCTTTATTAAATAAAGAGACCCAAGCTGTACACAGTACTCCAGATGTGCTGTCACCAACACGCTGCACAATTGCAGAAAAACATCCCAACTTTTATATCCCATTCCCCTTGCAATAAAGGCCAACATTTCTTTTGCCTTCCTAATCACCTGCTGTACCTGCAGACTAACATTCTGTCATTCATACACCAGGACACCCAGATCCCTCTGCACTGCAGAGTTCCGTAATCTCTCTCCATTTACACAATATGCTACTTTTCTATTTTTCCAGCCAAAGTGAACAAGTTCACATTTTCCCACATTATTCTCCATCTGCTAATTTTTTGCCCACTCATTTAACCTGTCTATAACGCTTTTCAGACTCCTTATGTCCTCTTCACAACTTACCTTCCTACCTATCTTTGTGCCATCAGCAAATGCATCAACCACACCTTTGGTGTCTTCATCCAAGCTATTGATATAGATTGTAAGTAGTTGACCTCCCAGCTCTGATGTCAATGGCACTCCGCTAGTTACATCCTGCCAACACAAAAATGAAAAAAATTGGACCCTTACTTTGACTTCTTGTTAGCTATCCAATCCTCTATCCATGCCTCCCCCTACACCATCAACTCTTACCTTGTGTAGCAACCTTTGAAGTGGCACCTTATCAAATGCCCTTTGCAACTCCAAGTACACCACATCTACAGGTTCCCCCTTTGTCCACATTGCTTGTGACATACTCGAAGAACTCCAATTAATTTGTCAAACACAATTTCCCTTTCACAAAACCATGTTGACTCTGCCTCACATTTTTCCAAGTGCCCTGCTATAACCCCCTTAATAATAGATTCTAACATTTCCTTGTGACAGATGTTAAGCTAACTCGCCTGCAGTTTCCAGCTCTCTGTCTCCTTCCTTTCTTGAACAGAGGAGTCACATTAACTATTTTCCAATCTCATGGGACCTTTCCTGAATCTAGGGAATTTGGGAAAATTACAACCAATCCATCACCTATCTCAGCAGCTACTTCTTTTGTGATGCGAGGATGAAGTCCACCAGAATCTGGAACTTGTCAGCTTTTAGTTTTAATCATTTTCCCAGTCCGCTTTCTCTGGTGACTAAAACTGTGTAATTTCCTCTCTCCCTTTCACCACTCGATTTACAAGCATTCCTGGGATGTTATTTGTGTTTCCTACACTGAAGAGAGACACAAAATATCTATTTAATGCTTCTACCACTTCCGTATTCCCCATTATTTTCTCACTGTTGCCATTAATATTATTAGCATGAATAATGAACTCTGAGTGTTTTTGCCCCATGCCAATTTGCTCGCGGCTCAGATAGTAACCCAGAGATTAGTGCCTTTTTGGTTCTGCTTTTTAGTTTAACCCACAGCTGCTCATACTCCCTCAGAAGTCCTGCCAATGCCATAGGTACCCACATGGACCACGACCACTGGTTCCTTCCTCTCCCACTCCAGGTTCCTCTCCAGACCCGAGGAGCTGTCCCTAAGCCTGGAACCGAGCAGGCAACACAACCGTTCGCAGAGAACTGTGTTTATTCCCCTCACCAAACAGTCCCCCCACTATCATTACATTCCTATTTACACCCCACCTCCCTCCACTTGAATGGCTTCCTGCAGCACGATGCCTTGGTCAGCTCGCTTGTCCACACTGCAGCCCCCACTTTCATCCAGACGAGCTGCAAGGGCCTCGAGCCTGTTGGACAAGTGCAAAAGTCTCACTTCCCCCCAATTCCATGTCCTCGGCCCACAAGCCTGCCTCACCCACCCTCCACGCCCTCCAGTCCCTGAGCACTGACCCAATCAGAGGACTCCAGCCTCAGGGCTGTGACCGCTTCTGGGGACAACACAATCCAGGTGACTACACCTCTCCACCTCCTGCACCCTAGATGCATCGCAGAGTTCAAAGCCCGGACTCCAGCTCATTAGTCTCTGAGCTGGAGTTCCTCGAGCTGCGGACACTCACGGTAGATGTGTCACACAGGGACCCTCCATCCCTTGTGGGCTGCACCTTTTTGCCTGATCACATCCCCGTGAAGCACCTCGGTGAGGGAGGGACGTTTTACTTTGTCCAAGGCGCTATCGGAATGCAAGATTTTGTCGTAACTGGCGTGTGGGGAGGACGTGTCTATTAATGGTGATGGATTGTCCAGTAATGGTGATGGATTGTCCAGTAATGGTGATTGATTGTCCAGTAATGGTGATTGATTGTCCAGTAATGGTGATTGAATCAGGGTTGGGCCTGGACAACGTATCAATACAGACCTGAGGTCAACAGCTGCAAGCGTCTTTCCTTCCAGAATTCGCTTCGCAAATGATGTCTTGAAGCTGATTGATGATTAGCCACGTCTGATTGCTTGGACTGTCACTTTAAACCACATATATAAAGGACAGGGGCTTCACTGGGATCATTACCTGGGCTGGGATAAGCTGTAAGATGCAGGCTTTCCTCTTCACCCTGCTCCTGGGAGCGGCAGGTATGATCACAGATATACTGAAATGTGTGTGTGGGGGTGAACAAGTGTGTCTGCTTGTCTGGCAATGTCTCCTCTCCCTGGTTACCCCTCCCCATTCCTTTCCCTGGCAACAGTCTGATACTGAACCTGTATCTCAGTACCCTCCTCCAGCCCCTGCAACCCCTCTATCTCTGTAACCTCCTCCAGCCCCTACAACCCTCCCTATCTCTGTAACCTCCTCCAGTCCCTACAACACCCCTATCTCTGTAACCTCCTCCAGCCCCTACAACCCTCCCTATCTCTGTAACCTCCTCCAGCCCCTACAACCCTCCCTATCTCTGTAACCTCCTCCAGCCCCTACAACCCTCCCTATCTCTGTAACCTCCTCCAGCCGCTACAACCCTCCCTATCTCTGTAACCTCCTCCAGTCCCGACAGCCCTCCCTATATCTCTAACCTCCTCCGACCCCTGCAACTGTTCCAATCTGTGTAACCTCCTCCAGCCTCAACAAATCTCCATTTCTCTGTACCTCCTCCAGCCCCTACAACCCTCCCTATCTCAGTAACCTCCTCCATTCCCTACAACCCTCTGAAATGTCTGCCCTCCTGCCACACTCGTTCCCTCCTCCTTTAAATCGCTCTTAAAATCCAATCATTTTGACTAATCATTTGGCTGCCTGTCTCTGATGTCTCCTTATGTGACTCAGTGAGATACTTTTTTTTGATAATCAACCCTCTGAAGCTGTTTCATTATGTTAAAGGCACTACAGAAACGTAAGATGTTGTTGCTAATGTCTGAGTCTGTGCATATGCGAGCGTTTGTATGTGTGTGAGTGTGTGTATTTGTGTGTGCGTATGTGCTTGTGTGTATGTGTTTGTGAGAGAACGTATGTGTGTTTGTGTGTACAGGGACCTTTCTGACTGTGTGCGTGTTTGTGTGCGTGTGTCTGAATGTAAATGTGTACATATGCCTGTGAATGAGTGTCCATGTGTGTATGTGTATTTGTGTGTGTATGTGTATGTGTTTGTGTGTGTGTATGTGCCTGCACATGTGAGACTGTGTGTGTGTGTGTGTCTGTGTGTGTGTGTGCATGTAAGTGTGATTGTGTGTACCTGGGTATGTTTATTTGTGTGTGAGTGTGCCTCTGTGTGTGTGAGACTGTGTGTAAGTGTGTGTATTTATTTATGTGTGACTGTGTGTGTGTATTTGTATGTGGGAGTTTCTGAGAGTGTTTTTGTGAGTGTGAGTGTGTGTGTGCTTGTGTGTGTGTTTATTTGTGTGAGTGTGACTCTGTGTGAATGTCTATTTGTGTGTGAGTGTGTATGTGACTGTGTGTATGTGGCTGTATTTGCGTTTGTGTGTGATTGTGTGGCTGTGTGTAAGTGTGCACTTGTGCATGTTTGTGTGTGTGTGTGTGTGTGACTTTCGGTGTGTAATTGTGTGTAATTGTGTGTATTTGTTTGTGTGTGATTGTGTGTAAGTTGGTTTGTGTGTGTGTGTGTGTGTGTGTGTGTGTGTGTGTGTGACTGTGGGTGCCTGTGTTTGTGTGACTGTGTGTGTGTATTTGTGTGCGTGTGTATTTGTGGGTGTGTATGTGTGTGACTGAGTGTAAGGGTGTATGTGTGGCTCTGTGTAAGTATGTGTGTGGTTGTGTAAGTGTGTGTATTTTTGTGTGTGTGATTGTGTTTAAGCGTGTGTGTGTGTGACTGCATAATTGTGTGTGTGTGTTTGTGGGTGATTGTGTGTAAGTTTGTGTGTGATTGTGGGAGTGTGTGTACAATCAGATGATGACTATCACTCTCTGTAATCTTCTTTACTCAGCTGCTGCTTCTGCGAATCTGAAGATCATTAATGGCCAGAATTGTTCTCCTCACTCTCAGCCCTGGCAGGTTTTGCTGACCTTTAATGGGTATCGCTGGTGTGGGGGCTCGCTGATAAACGACCAGTGGATAGTGTCAGCTGCTCATTGTTACCACCCGTAAGTCCAGAGATTATCACAGCAACGTGCAAACATAAAAACATGCACAAACATACAAACATACACAAACATACAAATATACACAAACATACATACATACACAAACATACACAAACATACAAACACTCACAAACATACATAGAAACATACATAAACATACAAACATTCACAAACTTACACAAGCATGCATACAAGCAAACATTCACAAACATACAAACCTACTCAAACACACATACAAGCGTACACAAAAAAACAAACACACACAAACATACATACAAACATATACAATCATACACAGATCAACACTGAATCATACAGAGACAAAAACATGAACATACAGATGTACAAGCATACAATCTTACAGCACACACATACAAACAATGATGGAGTAATAAGGGTTCTCTTGCAGTCGTTTGTCATACATTCTGTGTCACAATATGTGCACTCACCCTCCACAAAGGCTAAATAGAAACTTCATCATCCCCCTTAAACCTCCAAAAAAAGGCAAAACTCCAGATGTCTAATGCCCGGGTCGTGAGGGGGCAGTTTGACACTGGCCTCCTCTACATTGTTTTCTTTTCTTGTTGGCAAGAATGACCCAAAATTAATGCTTAAATCAGGGATCAAAGTTAAAGGAAGGAGCAAGCCAAAGAGGAGCAGCAGATACAAAACACAGGGTTCAGTCTCAGCTGGAGTCTTGTGTCCAGCTCTGGGCACCACACTGTAGGAAGGATGTGAAGGCATTAGAGAGGGAGCAGTAAGGATTCATGAGAATGAATCCAGGGATGAGGAACTTCAGTTAATGTGGAGAGACTGGAGGAGCTGGGACCGTTCTCCTTGGAGAATATGTATGCTTGTATGTATGTTTGTGTATGTTTGTATGTTTGTGTATGTTTGTATGTATGTATCCCCTTGGTGAAGAGAAGGTCGAGAGGAGATTTGATAGAGGTGTTCAAAATCACGAGGGGTATGGACTGGGTAGAGGGGGAGAAACTGTTCCCATTGGGGGGAAGGATCGAGAACCAGAGGGGCACAGATTTAAGGGGATTAGTGAAAGAAGCAACAGAGACATGAGGAGAAACATTTTCACCCAGCGAGTGGCTAGGATCTGGAATGCACTGCCCGAGAGTTTGAGGGAGGCAGGTTCGATCCTGGCTTTCAAAAGGGAATCGGGTCGTTATCCGAAGGGGAAACATTTGCAGGTTATGGGGAAAGGAGAGGGGGGATGAGTTTAGGTGAGTCGCTCTTTCAGAGAGCCGACACGGACACGGCCTCCAGCTGCACAATAACCATTCGGCGGCTTCTGGGAAACAGGAAGTGGGGAAATGACAGTGTTGCCCACTTCTCCTCAGATTGCCCAGGTCCAGCATCCTCGTGGCTCATCTGGGCGAGCACAACCTCTCTCACTCCGAGGGGACAGAGCAGCGAATCCAAGTGCTCAAGGCCATCGTGCACCCCAGTTACAACTACAGGAACTTCAACAACGACATCTTGCTGCTCAAACTGGCCTGGCCAGCCACATTCAACCAGTACGTCAGGCCCATCCCTCTGCCCAGCCAGTGTGCCACAGCCGGGACTCAATGCAGCACCTCTGGCTGGGGGAGACTCATGATTAACGGAGGTAAGGAGGGCCGGGGTGGTGAGGGGTTTGTGGGGGGGGGAGCGGGAAGGTGAGTTGGGGTTGGGGGTTGAATGAATGCTGCGCTGGTTTGAGGGGATGGTGGGTGGGAGGGCAGTGTAGGGTGTTGGAATGTGTGATCAAGCAATAATGCTTCACTTTCCAGCCATAACTGAAATGTAGCCATCACTGCTCCCTGGAGACCTGTCCCAGCTTTGGAGACAATTGCAGAGATTTACTAGCAATGTGCCGGCTGTTTGAAGGATCTATCTAATGAGACCCCACTCTCCCCACTGCTCTTTCCCCCATAGCCCTATAATTTCCCTCCCTTCAAGTATTTATCCAATCCCTCTTTTGAACGTTCCTATTGAATCTGCTTCCACCGCCCTTTCAGGCAGCGCCTTCCAGATCACAACAACTCGCTGTGTCAAAATAAAATTCCCCTCATCTCCCTCTCTGGGTCTTTTCCCGATTCTCTTCAATCTGTGTCCCTCTGGTTACTGACCCTCCTGCCACTGGAAACAGTTTCTCCTTATTGACTCTATCCAAACCCCTCATGATTTTGACCATCTCGATTCAATCTCCCCCTTAACCTTCTCTGCTCTAAGGAGAACAATCGCAGCTTCTCCAGTCTCTCCACATTAGTCCCATCCACCTGGTCTCACAGAGCCACACCCAGACCCAATTCAGCTTGATTTTAGCAATAACATCTTTGTTTTTAAACCCCTCCATGGTTTTTCCCTCCCAATCTTTGTAACCTCCTCCAGCTCCGACAACCACCCTGATCTTTGTAACCTCCTCCAGCTCCATCTCTCCCTACCTCTGTTACACCCTCCAGCCTCTACAACCCTCCCTATCTCTGTAACCCCCTCCAGCCCCTACAACCCTCCCTATCTCTGTAACCTCCTCCAGCCCCTTAAATCCTCCGAGATCTCTGTGCTGCTCCAATTCCGGCCTCTTGAGCTTGCCCCGATTCCCATCGCTCCACTATTGGCGACCGTGCCTTCAGCTGCCTGGGGCCCTAAGCTCTGGAATTCCCTCCCTAAACCTCTCCAACTCTCTCTCTCTTTCAAAACACTCCTTAAAATGTATCTCTTCAACTGAGCTTTGGGTAATCTGTCCCTAATATCTCCTTATGTAGCCTGATGCCAAATTTAGCTTGTTTCAATCTCTTATGAAGCATCTTGGAATGTTTTATAAAGTTAACAGTTCTATATAAATTCAAGTATGCTGTTGTTATTAAGGTGGTGTTAATAGCAATCTATGCATGGGCACAATGAGTTATTCTGCTGCTGATTACGTTGGCCTGTCCCTTTAACAGGGCAACCTCTGATTGATCTAAATGCTGAGGTCATTCAGAGTTCCATTGCCGATTGGCAAATGCCTGAAATTTAATCTCTTCTACCTCAAGGGATGTTCCCCTGCCAATTGCACATTGACAGTTCTCTTGACGGCCACCAGTGTTTCATATTGAGCTCTCCTTCTCCTGGCCACGAGGTTCTTCACCATCCTGTCTACAGTAACCGAACATGTCTTTGTGTCTTGGTGAGCAGACCTGGATTCAATGCCCAGTGTGTGCTTTAACCAGAGCTCTGTACACAACACTCAGTAAGCAAGACTATTGATTAAGTCGCTTGGACGTGGGAGGAGGAGAGTCACGTTTGGATCGGACTGTGCTGACTCATTTCTTTCCCCTTCAGGTGAATTACCCGAAGTCCTACAGTGCCTGAATCAGCCCATCCTGCCTGATGCTGATTGCGCCAAAGCTTATCCACTCTACTTCACGGACAACATGTTCTGCTCAGGATACTGGGAGGGAGGTCAGGGCACATGCCAGGTAAGTGTGGCCTGACAGGGTGAACCTGAATGCATCAAACCTTGAGCGATAGGAAACGTCTTAAGCTGAGAGACAGAGGTTACCTCTACCTGAGGGATGGGGAAGGTCTGAATTTGAGGGTGCGTAGGAGCAGGAGGAGGATATTTGGCCCCTTTATCCCTCTGATAGTGCAGCACTCTCTCAGTATCACACTCCAGCAGTGCAGCACTCCCTCAGTATGACACTCTGACAGTGCAGCGCTCCCTCGGTACTGACCCTCTGTCAGCGCAGCAGTCCCTTAATACTCACCCACCGACAGTGCAGTGATACCTCAGTACTGACCCACCAACAGTGCAGCACTCCCTCAGTACTGACCGTCCAACAGTGCAGCACTCCCTCAGTACTGATCCTCTGACAGTGTAGCACCCCTTCAGTACTGCCCCTCTGGCAGTGCAGGTCTCCCTCAGAACTGACCCACCAACAGTGGAGCGCTCCCTCAGTACTAATCCTCCGACAGGGTAGCGATCCCTCACTACTAATCCTCCGACAGTGCAGTGGTCCCTCAGAATTGACACTCCGACAGTGCAGCACTCCCACAGTATTAGCTCTGTATCCTTGCAGCACTCCCTCAGTGCTGACATTCCAACAGTGCAGCACTCCCTTAGCACTGATCCGCTGACAGTGCAGCACTCTCTCAGAACTGACCCTCCAACAGTGCAGCTACCTTAGCACTGACCCTCTAACATTGCAGCACTCCCTCAGTACTGACCCTCCAACAGTGCAGCACTCCCTTAGCACTGACCCTCTGACAGTGCAGCAATCCCTCAGTACTGACCCTCCAACAGTGCAGCACTCCCTTAGCACTGACCCTCTGACAGTGCAGCAATCCCTCGGCACTGACCCTCCGACAGTGCAGCGATCCCTCATTACTGACCTTCCAACAGTGCAACACTCCCTTAGCACTCATCCACTGACAGTGCAGCACTCCCTCAGAACTGACCCTCCAACAGTGCAGCTACCTTAGCACTGACCCTCTGACATTGCAGCACTCCCTCAGTACTGACCCTCCAACAGTGCAGCACTCCCTTAGCACTGACCCTCTGACAGTGCAGCACTCCCTCAGCGCTGACACTCCAAAAATTAAATGCTCCCTCAGTACTGACTCTCCAACAGTGGAGCACTCCCTCAGTACTGATCCTCTGATAGTGCAGCAATCCCTCGGCACTGACCCTCCGACAGTGCAGCACTCCCTCAGTACTGACCTTCCAACAGTGCAGCATTCCCTTATCACTGACCGTCTGATAGTGCAGCACTCCCTCAGCACTGACCCCCTGACAGTGCAGCACTCCCTCAGCACTGACCCCCTGACAGTGCAGCACTCCCTCAGTACTGACCATCCGACAGTGCAGCACTCCCTCAGCACTGACCATCCGACAGTACAGCGCTCCCTCAGCGCTGAGCCTTGTCCTTTGGTTTTCTAGACCAGAATCCCAGGAGTGCTACAGATGACCATCCGATTATAACTTTGTCTATCTCACTCTGAATTACAGTCCATGTCTTTTTTGCTGCAGGGAGACTCAGGGGGACCTGTGGTCTGTAATGGGGAGCTACAAGGCATTACTTCCTGGGGTTACCGATGTGCTATGAAGGATCATCCCGGCGTCTTTGTGAAAGTTTGTAACTTCAACAATTGGATCCAAGCGGTCATGGATGAAAACTGAGTGGAGAATCCTAACCCTGAAACTACCTGCAATGAGGGAAAGTAAAATGTTGCAAGTTTCCA
Organism: Isurus oxyrinchus; assembly: GCA_026770705.1. Lineage (NCBI taxonomy): Eukaryota > Metazoa > Chordata > Chondrichthyes > Lamniformes > Lamnidae > Isurus > Isurus oxyrinchus. The sequence goes on along the minus strand of JANJGN010000034.1, from coordinate 19,622,611 downwards.
ATAAAGATTGATTGTCAAGTTGTGTTGCATTTGGATTTTTTTTTGCTACATCTGATTTGGAAAGTGCAGAATCCCACATCCATCCCCTCGCTGCCTCCAGACTGTAACTATTCCAACATTCCTCTCGGGAATCTGCTTTCCTCAGGCGGACATCAGAAATAGGAGCGGGATGAGGCCATTCAGCCCCTCGAGCCTCCTTCCCCCATTCTATACAATCATGGCTGATACTCTACCTCGACCCCGCTTTCCCTACTTATTGCTTAGCATCCAAAAATCTATCCATCTCTGTCATGAATGCATTCAGTGACGGAGCATCCACAGCTCTCTGGGGGAGAGAATTCCAAAGATTTCTCCTTCCGTGAACTTAAGCACATCCAAAAATCTGCAACCCCCTGTCCTAACTCACACAAAGTCGCGTGCACCCAGCAGCCCCTGATGCTCGCTGATCTACATTGGCTCCTGGTCGGGCACCACATCGATTTTATAATCCCCATCCTGGTTTTCAAATCCTTCCATGGCCTACTCACCTCCTCCCTATCTCTGTAACCTCCTCCAGCCCCTACAACCCTCACTATCTCTGTAACCTCCTCCAACCCCTAAAAACGTCCCTATCTCTGTAACCTCCTCCAACCCCTACAACCCTCACTATCTCTGTAACCTCCTCCAGCCCCTACAACCCTCATTATCTCTGTAGCCTCCTCCAGCCCCAACAACCCTCCCTGTCTCTGTAACCTCCTCCAGCCCCTACAAGCCTCACTATCTCTGTAATCTCGTTCAGCACCTACAACCCTCCCTATCTCTCTTACCTCGTCCAGCACCTACAACCCTCCCTCTCTCTGTAACCTCTTCCAGGCCTTACAAACCTCCCCGTTTCTCAATTACTGCTGCCAGAGCCTATGAATGGAAACCCAATTCTCATCTCATCCCCGCGAAGGACCTCGGTGGGGGAGGGACACCTTACTTTGTCCAAGGCTCTATCGGAATGCAAGATTTTGTCGTAACAGGTGTGTGGGGTGGACATGTCCAGTAATGGTGATTGATTGTCCAGTAATGGTGATTGATTGTCCAGTAATGGTGATTGATTCAGGGTTGGGCCTGGACAACGTATCAATACAGACCTGAGATCAGCAGCTGCAAGTGTCTCTCCTTCCAGAATTCGCTTCTCAAATGAGCCCTTGAAGCTGATTGATTATTAGCCACGTCTGATTGCTGGGACTGTCACTTTAAGCCACATATATAAAGGACAGGGGCTTCACTGGGATCATTACCTGGGCTGGGATAAGCTGTAAGATGCAGGCTTTCCTCTTCACCCTGCTCCTGGGAGCGGCAGGTATGATCACAGATATACTGAAATGTGTGTGTGGGGGTGAACAAGTCTGTCTGCTTGTCTGGCAATGTCTCCTCTCCCTGGTTACCCATCCCCATTCCTTTCCCTGGAAACAGTCTGAGACTGAACGTGTCAGCTTGCAACCTTGGGGTCACATTTGTCCCCCAGATTTGCTCACTGTCAAACCATTGCTATTTTCACCTCCGCAACATTGCCCAGCTTCACCCCGACCCTGTCTCGTCTCATCTCATCTACTGCTGAAACCCTCATCCAATCCAGCATTGCCCCCATATGCGGCTATTCCCACAAATCCCTGACTGTTCTCCCACGTTCTATCCTCCGTAAACTTGAGGTCATCCGAACCTCTGCTGCCCGTGCCTTAACTCGCACTGAGTCCCACTCACCTATCATCTCTGGTGCTCACTGACCAGCATTGGCTCCTGGTTAGCAACATATTGATTTTAAATTTCCTCCAGCCCCTACAACCCTCCCTATCTCTGTAACCTCCTCCAGCACCTACAACCCTCCCTATCTCTGTAACCTCGTCCAGCACCTACAACCCTCCCTATCTCTATAACCTCCTCCAGCACGTACAACCCTCCCTATGTCTGTGACCTCCTCCAGCCCCAATAACCATCCCTATCTCTATCACAACTGCCAGCCCCTACAACTCTCCCTATCTTTGTTAACTCCTCCAGCCCCTACAACTCTCCCTATCTCTGTTTACTCCTCCAGCCCCTACAACACTCACTCTCTCTGTAACCTCCTCCAGCCCCTACAATGCTCCCTATCTCTGTTAACTCCTCCAGCCCCTACAACACTCTTACTCTCTGTAACCTCCTCCAGCCCCTACAATCCTCCCTATCACTGCAACCTCCTCCAGCACATACAACATTCCCTATCTCGTCAACCTCCTCCAGACTCTACAGGCCTCCCTGTCTCTGTAACCTCCTCCAGCCCTTACAAACGCGCGTATCTCTGTACCCTCCTCCAGTTCCAACTCCCTCCCTATCTCTGTATCCTCCTCCAGTTCCAATGCCCTCCCTATCTCTGTAACCTCCTCCAGTCCTCTACAGCCCTCCAGATCTGTGAAACCTCCTCCAAACCCAACAACCCTCCTTATCTCTGTAACCTCCTCCAGCCCCTGCAATCCTCCCTATCGCTGCAACCTCCTCCAGCACATACAACACTCCCTATCTCGTCAACCTCCTCCAGACTCTACAGGCCTCCCTGTCTCTGTAACCTCCTCCAGCCCTTACAAACGCGCGTATCTCTGTACCCTCCTCCAGTTCCAATGCCCTCACTATCTCTGTAACCTCCTCCAGTCCCCTACAATCCTCCCTATTTCTGTAACATCCTCCAGCCGCGACAACGCTCCCTATCTCTGTAACCTCCTCCAGCCCCTACAACACTCCCTATCTCTGTAACCTCCTCCAGCCCATACAACCCTCCCTATCTCTGTAACCTCCTCCAGCCCATACAACGCTCCCTATCTCTGTAACCTCCTCCAGCCCTACAAAACTCCCTACTTATGTAACCTGCTCCAACATATACAACAATCCATATCTTTCCAAACTCCTCCAGCCGCTACAAGCTCCCCTATCACTGTAAACTACTCCAGCCCCTACAATCCTCACTCTCTCTGTTACCTCCTCCAGTCCCTACAACAATCCCTATCGCTGTAACCTCCTCCAGTCTCCTACAATCCTCCCTATCTCTATAACCTCATCCAGTCCCTACAGCCCTCCCTATCTCTGTTACCTCCTCCAATACCTACAACCCTCGCTATCTCTGTAAACTCCTCCAGCAACTACAATCCTTCTAAACTCTGTAACAACCTCCAGCTCCTACAACACTCCCCATCTTTGTAACCTCCTCCAGCAACTACAACCCTCACTATCTCCCCAGCCTCCTCCAGCCCCTACAACCCACCTCATCTCTGTAAAATGCTCCAGCCCCTACAAAGCTCCCTACCTGTCTAACCTCCTCCAGCCCCTACAACCCTCACTATCTCTGTAACCTGCTCCAGCCCCTACAAGACTCCCTATCTCTGTAAGGACTTCCAGCCCCTACAACCCTCCCTATCTTTGCAACAGCTTCCAGCCCTTACAATACTCCCTTTGTCTGTAACCTCCGTCAGTCCCTACAACCCTCCCTATCTCTGTAACCTCCTCCAGCCACTACAACCCTCCCTATCTCTGAAACCTCCTCCAGCACTTACAACCCTCTCTTTCTCTGTAAAATCTGCCAGGCCCTACAACCATCCCTATCTCTGAAAACTCCTCCAGCCCCAACAACACTCTCTATCTCTGTAACCTCCTCCAGCACCTACAATCCTCCCTATGACTGCAACCTCCTCCGGCCTCTACAACCCTCCCTATCTCTGTAACCTCCTCCAGCCCCTAAACACTCCCTATCGCTGTAACCTACTTCAGTCCCTACAACACTCCCTATCTCTGTGACCTCCTCCAGACCCTACAACACTCCCTATCTCTCTAACCTCCTCCTGCCCCTACAACCCTCCCTATCTCTGTGACCTCCTCCAGACCCTACAACCCTCCCTATCTCTCTAACCTCCTCCAGCCCCTACACCCTTCCCAGTACTGGTGTCACGCCCCATGAATGAAAACCCAATTCTCCCACACGAATCTTACAGCCACACAGTCATACAAACATAATGCCATAAGTACAATCAGAGGACTCCAGCCTAAGGGCTGTGACCACCTCTGGAGACTACACAATTCAGGTGACCACACCTCTCCACCTCCTGCACCCTAGATGCATCGCAGACTCCAAAGCTCGGACTCCAGCTCATTAGTCTCTGAACTGGAGTTCCTCGAGCTGCGGACACTCATGGTAGATGTGTCACACAGGGACCCTCCATCCCTTGTGGGCTGCATTTTTTTGCCTCATCACATCCCCACGAAAACCTCGGAGATGGGGGATGTTTTACGTGTCCAAAGCGCTATTGGAATACAAGTTTTTATAGTAACTTTCCTACGCTTCAACTGTGGGACAATTAACAACAGGCGTGTAGGGTGGACATGTGCAGTAATGGTGATTGTTCTGTAATTGTTCTGTAATGGTGCTTGATTGTCCAGTAATGGTGATTGATTCAGGGTTGGGCCTGGACAATGTATCAATACAGACCAGAGATCAACAGCTGCAAGCGTCTCATCTTCCAGAATTCGCTTCTCAAATGAGCCCTTGAAGCTGATTGATGATTAGCCACATCTGATTGCTGGGACTGTCACTTTAAGCCACATATATAAAGGACAGGGGCTTCACTGGGATCATTACCTGGGCTGGGATAAGCTGTAAGATGCAGGCTTTCCTCTTCACCCTGCTCCTGGGAGCGGCAGGTATGATCACAGATACACTGAAATGCATGTGCGGGGGTGAACAAGCGTGGCTGCTTGTCTGGCAATGTCTCCTCTCCCTGGTTACCCCTCCCCATTCCTTTCCCTGGTCACAGTGTGAGATTGAACCTGTCAGCTTGCAACCTCGGGGTCACATTTGACTCCCAGATTTACTCACTTTCAAACCATTCATATTTCCACCTGCGCAACATTGCCCATCTTCACCCCGACCCCGTCTCGTCTCATCTCATCCACTGCTGCAAGCCTCATCCAATCCAGCATTGCCTCCAGATGAGGCTATTCCCACAAATCCCTGACTGTTCTCCAACGTTCTATCTTCCGTAAACTTGAGGGCATCCGAACATCTGCTGCCCGTGCCTTAACTCGCACTGAGTCCCACTCACCTATCATCTCTGGTGCTCGCTGACCAGCATTGGCTCCTGGTTAGCAACATATTGATTTTAAAATTACTCCAGCCCCTACAACCCTCCCTATCTCTGTAACCTCCTCCAGCCCCAACAACCCTCCCCATCTCCGTAACCACCTCCAGCCCCAACAACCCTCCCCATCTCTGTAACCTCCTCCACCTCGTATAACCCTCCCCGTTTCCCCAGTACTGGTGCCAGACCCCATGAATGGAAAGCCAATTCTCCCACACAAATCCTACAGCCACACAGTCATACAAACATAATGACATAAGTACATACAGTTTAGGAGCAGGATTAGGCTATTCAGCCCCTCCTTCCTGCTCCATCATTTGATAAGCTCATGGCTGACCTGTGACCCAAAATTAATGAGTAAATCAGGGGTCAAAGTTAAAGGAAGGAGCAAGCCAAAGAGGAGCAGCAGATGCAAAACATCTGAGGGTTCAGCCTCAGCTGGAGTCTTGTGTCCAGCTCTGGGCACCACACTGTAGGAAGGATGTGAAGGCATTAGAGAGGGAGCAGTAAGGATTCATGAGAATGGATCCAGGGATGAGGAACTTCAGTTAATGTGGAGAGACTGGAGGAGCTGGGACCGTTCTCTTGGAGAATATGTATGCTTGTATGTATGTTTGTGTATGTTTGTATGTTTGTGTATGTTTGTATGTATGTATCCCCTTGGTGAAGAGAAGGTCGAGAGGAGATTTGATAGAGGTGTTCAAAATCACGAAGGGTCTGGACTGGGTAGAGGGGGAGAAAATGTTCCCATTGGGGGGAAGGATCGAGAACCAGAGGGGCACAGATTTAAGGGGATTAGTAAAAGAAGCAACAGAGACATGAGGAGAAACATTTTCACCCAGCGAGTGGCTAGGATCTGGAATGCACTGCCCGAGAGTTTGAGGGAGGCAGGTTCAATCCAGGCTTTCAAAAGGGAATCGGGTCGTTATCCGAAGGGGAAACATTTGCAGGTTATGGGGAAAGGAGAGGGGGGATGAGTTTAGGTGAGTCGCTCTTTCAGAGAGCCGACACGGACACGGCCTCCAGCTGCGCAATAACCATTCGGCGGCTTCTGGGAAACAGGAAGTGGGGAAATGACAGTGTTGCCCTCTTCTCCTCAGATTGCCCAGGTCCAGCATCCTCGTGGCTCATCTGGGCGAGCACAACCTCTCTCACTCCGAGGGGACAGAGCAGCGAATCCAAGTGCTCAAGGCCATTGTGCACCCCAATTACAACTACAGGAACTTCAACAACGACATCTTGCTGCTCAAACTGGCCTGGCCGGCCACATTCAACCAGTACGTCAGGCCCATCCCTCTGCCCAGCCAGTGTGCCACAGCCGGGACTCAATGCAGCACCTCTGGCTGGGGGAGACTCATGATTAACGGAGGTAAGGAGGGCCAGGGTGGTGAGGGGTTGGTGGGGGTGGAGCGGGAAGGTGAGTTGGGGTTGGGGGTTGAATGAATGCTGCGCTGGTTTGAGGGGATGGTGGGTGGGAGGGCAGTGTAGGGTGTTGGAATGTGTGATCAAGCAATAATGCTTCACTTTCCAGCCATAACTGAAATGTAGCCATCACTGCTCCCTGGAGACCTGTCCCAGCTTTGGAGACAATTACAGAGATTTGCTAGCAATGTGCCGGCTCTTTGAAGGATCTATCTAATGAGACCCCACTCTCCCCCCTGCTCTTTCCCCCATAGCCCTATAATTTCCCTCCCTTTAAGTATTTATCCAATCCCTCTTTTGAACGTTCCTATTGAAACTGCTTCCACCGCCCTTTCAGGCAGCCCCTTCCAGATCACAACAACTCGCTGTGTCAAAATAAAATTCTCCTCATCTCCCTCTCTGGGTCTTTTCCCGATTCTCTTCAATCTGAGTCCCATTGGTTACCGACCCTCCTGTCACTGGAAACAGTTTCTCCTTATTGACTCTATCCAAACCCTTCATGATTTTAAACATCTCGATTCAATCTCCCCCTTATCCTTCTCTGCTCTAAGGAGAACAATCGCAGCTTCTCCAGTCTCTCCACATTAGTCCCATCCACCTGGACTCGCAGAGCCATACCCAGACCCAATTCAGCTTGATTTTACAAATAACATCTTTGTTTTTAAATCCCTCCATGGCTTTTCCCTCCCAATCTTTGTTACCTCCTCCAGTCCCAACAACTTTCCTGATATCTGTAACCTCCTCCAGCCCCTAGAACCCTCCCTATCTCTGTAACCTCCTCCAGCCCCGTCAAACATCCAGATCTCTCTAACCTCCTCCAGCTCCTACAACTCTCCCTATCTCTGTAACCTCCTCCAGCTCCTACAACCCTCCCTATCTCTGTAACCTCCTCCAGCCCCGTCAAACATCCAGATCTCTCTAACCTCCTCCAGCTCCTACAACCCTCCCTATCTCTGTAACCTCCTCCAGCTCCTACATTCCTCCGAGATCTCTGTGCTCCTCCAATTCCGGCCTCTTGAGCTTGCCCCGATTCCTATTGATCCACTATTGGCGTCCATGCCTTCAGCAGCCTGGGGCCCTAAGCTCTGGAATTCCCTCCCTAAACCTCTCTACCTCTCTCTCTTTCTCCTCCTTTAAAATACTCCTTAAAATGAACCTCTTTAACTGAGCTTTGGGTGATCTGTCCCTAATATCTTCCTTATGTAGCCTGATGCCAAATTTAGCTTGTTCAATCTCTTATGAAGCATCTTGTAATGTTTTTATAAAGTTATCAGTTCTAAATAGATTCAAGTATGCTGTTGTTATTAAGGTGGTGTTAATAGCAGTCTATGCATGGGCTCAATGAGTTATTCTGCTGCTCTTTAAGTTGGTCCTGACACTTTAACAGGGCAACCTCTGATTGATCTAAATGCTGAGGTCACAGAGAGTTCAATTGCCGATTGGCAAATGCCTGTCAATTTAATCCCTTCTCCCTCAAGGGATGTTCCACTGCCAATTGCACATTGTTAGTTCTCTAGACGGCCACCAGTGTTTCATATTGAGCTCTCCTTCTCCTGGCCACGAGGTTCTTCACCATCCTGTCTACAGTAACCGAACATGTCTTTGTGTCTTGGTGAGCTGACCTGGATTCAATGCCCAGTGTGTGCTTTAACCAGAGCTCTGTACACAACACTCAGTAAGCAAGACTTTTGATTAAGTCACTTGGACGTGGGAGAAGGAGAGTCACGTTTGGATCGGACTGTGCTGACTCATTTCTTTCCCCTTCAGGTGAATTACCCGAAGTCCTACAGTGCCTGAATCAGCCCATCCTGCCTGATGCTGATTGCGCCAAAGCTTATCCACTCTACTTCACGGACAACATGTTCTGCTCAGGATACTGGGAGGGAGGTCAGGGCACATGCAAGGGAAGAGTGGCCTGACAGGGTGAACCCGAATGCATCAAACCTTGAGCGAAATGAAACGTCTCAAGCTGGGAGGCAGAGGTTACCTCAACCTGAGGGATGGGGAATGTCTGAATTTGAGGGTGTGTAGGAGCAGGAGAAAGCTATTTGGCCCCTTTATCCCTCTGACAGTGCAGCACTCCCTCAGTATGACCCTCTAGCAGTGCAGAACTCCCTCAGTACTGACCCTCCAGCAGTGTAGCCATCCCTCAGTACAGATCCTCCAACAGTGCAGCACTCCCTCAGTACAGACCCAGCAACAGTGCAGCACTCCCTCAGTACTGACCCTCCAACAGTGCAGCACTCCCTCAGTACTGACCCTTTGACAGTGCAGCACACCTCAATACTGACTCTTTCGCAGTGATGGTCTCCCTCAGTGCTGACCCAGTGACAGTGAAGCATTCCCTAAGTGCTAATCTTCTGACAGGGTAGCGATCCCTCAGTGTTGATACTCTGAAATTGCAGCACTCCCACAGTACTGGCTCTGCATCCTTGCAGCACTCCCTCAGTGCTGACCCTCCGACAGTGTAGCACTCACTTCGCACTGACCCTCTGACAGTGCAGCATTCCCTCATTACTGACCCTCCAACAGTGCAGCAATACCTTAGCACTGACCCTCTGACAGTGCAGCACTCCATCAGTACCGATCCTCCAACAGTGCAGCACTTCCATAGCACTGACCCTCTGACAGTGCAGCAGTCCCTCGGCACTGACCCTCCGAAAGTGCAGCGCTCCCTCATTACTGACCCAGCAGCAGTGGAGCGCTCCCTCAGCACTGACCCTCTGACAGAGGAGCGCTCCCTCAGTACTTACCCTCCGACAGTTGAGTGCTCCCTCAATAGTGCCCCTCCGACAGTGAAGCACTCCCTAAGTACCAACCCTCCGATAGTGCAGCACTCCCTCAGCACTGACCAGCCGACAGTGTAGTGCTCCCTCAGCACTGAGCCTTGTCCTTTGGGTCTCTAGAATGGTACTCAGACACGCAACCTCCTGATTGAGCAGACAGAGTACCACCCAGCGAGCTCGGGTCCCACACCAGAATCCTGGGAGCGCTACAGATGACCATCCGATTGTAACTTTGTCTATCTCACTCTGAATTACAGTCCATGTCTTTTTTGCTGCAGGGAGACTCAGGGGGACCTGTGGTCTGTAATGGGGAGCTACAAGGCATTACTTCCTGGGGTTACCTCTGTGCTATGAAGGATCATCCCGGCGTCTTTGTGAAAGTTTGTAACTACAACAATTGGATCCAAAGGGTCATGGATGAAAACTGAGTGGAGAATCCTAACCCTGAAACTACCTACAATGAGGGAAAGCAAAACATTGCAAGTTTCCAATAAAGATTGTTATCAAGTTGTGTTGTATTTGGACTTGTTTTTGCTAAATCTCATTTGAACGTGCAGAATCCCACATCCATCCCCTCGCTGCCTCCAGACTGTAACTATTCCAACATTCCTCTCGGAAATCTGCTTTCCTCAGGGGGACATCAGAAATAGGAGCGGGATGAGGCCATTCAGCCCCTCGAGCCTCCTTCCCCCATTCTATACAATCATGGCTGATACTCTACCTCCACCCCGCTTTCCCTACTTATTGCTTAGCACCCAAAAATCTATCCATCTCCGTCATGAATGCATTCAGTGACGGAGCATCCACAGCTCTCTGGGGGAGAGAATTCCAAAGATTTCTCCTTCCGTGAACTTAAGCACATCCAAAAATCTGCAACCCCCTGTCCTAACTCACACAAAGTCTCGTGCACCCAGCAGCCCCTGATGCTCGCTGATCTACATTGGCTCCTGGTCGGGCACCACATCGATTTTATAATCCCCATCCTGGTTTTCAAATCCTTCCATGGCCTCCTCACCTCCTCCCTATCTCTGTAAACTCCTCCAGCCCCTACAACCCTCACTATCTCTGTAACCTCCTCCAGCCCCTACAACCCTCACTATTTCTGTAACCTCCTCCAACCCCTACAACCCTCCCTGTCTCTGTAAACTCCTCCAGCCCCAACAACAATCCCTATCTCTGAAACCTCCTCCAGCCCTTACAACCCTCTCTATCTCTGTAACCTCCTCCAACTCCTACAAAACTCCATTACTTAGAAACCATATCCAACCCATACAAACCTCCCAATCTCTGTAACCTCCTCCAGCCCCTAGAACCCTCCCTATCTCTGTAACCTCCTCCAGCCCCGTCAAACATCCAGATCTCTCTAACCTCCTCCAGCTCCTACAACTCTCCCTATCTCTGTAACCTCCTCCAGCTCCTACAACCCTCCCTATCTCTGTAACCTCCTCCAGCCCCGTCAAACATCCAGATCTCTCTAACCTCCTCCAGCTCCTACAACCCTCCCTATCTCTGTAACCTCCTCCAGCTCCTACATTCCTCCGAGATCTCTGTGCTCCTCCAATTCCGGCCTCTTGAGCTTGCCCCGATTCCTATTGATCCACTATTGGCGTCCATGCCTTCAGCAGCCTGGGGCCCTAAGCTCTGGAATTCCCTCCCTAAACCTCTCTACCTCTCTCTCTTTCTCCTCCTTTAAAATACTCCTTAAAATGAACCTCTTTAACTGAGCTTTGGGTGATCTGTCCCTAATATCTTCCTTATGTAGCCTGATGCCAAATTTAGCTTGTTCAATCTCTTATGAAGCATCTTGTAATGTTTTTATAAAGTTATCAGTTCTAAATAGATTCAAGTATGCTGTTGTTATTAAGGTGGTGTTAATAGCAGTCTATGCATGGGCACAATGAGTTATTCTGCTGCTCTTTAAGTTGGTCCTGACACTTTAACAGGGCAACCTCTGATTGATCTAAATGCTGAGGTCACAGAGAGTTCAATTGCCGATTGGCAAATGCCTGTCAATTTAATCCCTTCTCCCTCAAGGGATGTTCCACTGCCAATTGCACATTGTTAGTTCTCTAGACGGCCACCAGTGTTTCATATTGAGCTCTCCTTCTCCTGGCCACGAGGTTCTTCACCATCCTGTCTACCGTAACCGAACATGTCTTTGTGTCTTGGTGAGCTGACCTGGATTCAATGCCCAGTGTGTGCTTTAACCAGAGCTCTGTACACAACACTCAGTAAGCAAGACTTTTGATTAAGTCACTTGGACGTGGGAGAAGGAGATTCACGTTTGGATCGGACTGTGCTGACTCATTTCTTTCCCCTTCAGGTGAATTACCCGAAGTCCTACAGTGCCTGAATCAGCCCATCCTGCCTGATGCTGATTGCGCCAAAGCTTATCCACTCTACTTCACGGACAACATGTTCTGCTCAGGATACTGGGAGGGAGGTCAGGGCACATGCAAGGGAAGAGTGGCCTGACAGGGTGAACCCGAATGCATCAAACCTTGAGCGAAATGAAACGTCTCAAGCTGGGAGGCAGAGGTTACCTCAACCTGAGGGATGGGGAATGTCTGAATTTGAGGGTGCGTAGGAGCAGGAGAAAGCTATTTGGCCCCTTTATCCCTCTGACAGTGCAGCACTCCCTCAGTATGACCCTCTAGCAGTGCAGAACTCCCTCAGTACTGACCCTCCAGCAGTGTAGCCATCCCTCAGTACAGATCCTCCAACAGTGCAGCACTCCCTCAGTACAGACCCTCCAACAGTGCAGCACTCCCTCAGTACTGACCCTCCAACAGTGCAGCACTCCCTCAGTACTGACCCTTTGACAGTGCAGCACACCTCAATACTGACTCTTTCGCAGTGATGGTCTCCCTCAGTGCTGACCCAGTGACAGTGAAGCACTCCCTAAGTGCTAATCTTCTGACAGGGTAGCGATCCCTCAGTGTTGATACTCTGAAATTGCAGCACTCCCACAGTACTGGCTCTGCATCCTTGCAGCACTCCCTCAGTGCTGACCCTCCGACAGTGTAGCACTCACTTCGCACTGACCCTCTGACAGTGCAGCATTCCCTCATTACTGACCCTCCAACAGTGCAGCAATACCTTAGCACTGACCCTCTGACAGTGCAGCACTCCATCAGTACTGATCCTCCAACAGTGCAGCACTTCCATAGCACTGACCCTCTGACAGTGCAGCAGTCCCTCGGCACTGACCCTCCGAAAGTGCAGCGCTCCCTCATTACTGACCCAGCAGCAGTGGAGCGCTCCCTCAGCACTGACCCTCTGACAGAGGAGCGCTCCCTCAGTACTTACCCTCCGACAGTTGAGTGCTCCCTCAATAGTGCCCCTCCGACAGTGAAGCACTCCCTAAGTACCAACCCTCCGATAGTGCAGCACTCCCTCAGCACTGACCAGCCGACAGTGTAGTGCTCCCTCAGCACTGAGCCTTGTCCTTTGGGTCTCTAGAATGATACTCAGACACGCAACCTCCTGATTGTGCGGACAGAGTACCACCCAGCGAGCTCGGGTCCCACACCAGAATCCTGGGAGCGCTACAGATGACCATCCGATTGTAACTTTGTCTATCTCACTCTGAATTACAGTCCATGTCTTTTTTGCTGCAGGGAGACTCAGGGGGACCTGTGGTCTGTAATGGGGAGCTACAAGGCATTACTTCCTGGGGTTACCTCTGTGCTATGAAGGATCATCCCGGCGTCTTTGTGAAAGTTTGTAACTACAACAATTGGATCCAAAGGGTCATGGATGAAAACTGAGTGGAGAATCCTAACCCTGAAACTACCTACAATGAGGGAAAGCAAAACATTGCAAGTTTCCAATAAAGATTGTTATCAAGTTGTGTTGTATTTGGACTTGTTTTTGCTAAATCTCATTTGAACGTGCAGAATCCCACATCCATCCCCTCGCTGCCTCCAGACTGTAACTATTCCAACATTCCTCTCGGAAATCTGCTTTCCTCAGGGGGACATCAGAAATAGGAGCGGGATGAGGCCATTCAGCCCCTCGAGCCTCCTTCCCCCATTCTATACAATCATGGCTGATACTCTACCTCCACCCCGCTTTCCCTACTTATTGCTTAGCACCCAAAAATCTATCCATCTCCGTCATGAATGCATTCAGTGACGGAGCATCCACAGCTCTCTGGGGGAGAGAATTCCAAAGATTTCTCCTTCCGTGAACTTAAGCACATCCAAAAATCTGCAACCCCCTGTCCTAACTCACACAAAGTCTCGTGCACCCAGCAGCCCCTGATGCTCGCTGATCTACATTGGCTCCTGGTCGGGCACCACATCGATTTTATAATCCCCATCCTGGTTTTCAAATCCTTCCATGGCCTCCTCACCTCCTCCCTATCTCTGTAAACTCCTCCAGCCCCTACAACCCTCACTATCTCTGTAACCTCCTCCAGCCCCTACAACCCTCACTATTTCTGTAACCTCCTCCAACCCCTACAACCCTCCCTGTCTCTGTAAACTCCTCCAGCCCCAACAACAATCCCTATCTCTGAAACCTCCTCCAGCCCTTACAACCCTCTCTATCTCTGTAACCTCCTCCAACTCCTACAAAACTCCATTACTTAGAAACCATATCCAACCCATACAAACCTCCCAATCTCTGTAACCTCCTCCAGCCCCTAATACACTCTCTATCTCTGTAAACTCCTACAGCCCTTCCAACCGTCCCTATCTCTGTAACCTCCTCCAGCCCTTCCAACGTTCTCTATCTCTGTAACCTCCTCCAGCCACTACAACCCTCACTATCTCTGTAACCTCCTCCAACTCCTACAAAACTCCATTACTCAGTAACCAAATCCAACTCATACAACCCTCCCAATTTCTGTAACCTCCTCTAGCCTCAACAACCCTCCCTATCTCTGTAACCTCCTCCAGCCCCTACAACACTCACTATCTCTGTAACCTCCTTCAACTCCTACAAAACTCCATTATTCAGAAACCAAATCCAACCCATACAACCCTCCCAATCTTTGTAACCTCCTCCAGCCCCTAATGCCCTCCATATCTCTGTAACCGCCTCCAGCACCTACAACCCTCCATAACTCTGTAACCACCCCAAACCGTACAACACTCGTGATATCTGTAACTTGCTCCACCCCCTACAACCCTCCCTATCTCTGTAACCTCCTCCAACTCCTACAAAACGCCATTACTCTGTATCCAAATCCAGCCCATACAAACCTCCAAATATCTGTAACCTCCTCCAGCACCTAATACCCTCCTTATCTCTGTAAACTCCTCCAGCCCATACAACCCTCCCTATCTCTGCATGGTCCACCAGCCCCTACAACCCTCACTATCTCTGTATCCTCCTCCAGTCCCATTTCCCCAGTACTGGTGCCAGACGCCATGAATAGAAACCCAATTCTCCCACACAAATCCTACAGCCACACAGTCATACAAACATACTGACATAAGTACATACAGTTTAGGAGCAGGAGTAGGCCATTCGGCCCTTTGTGCCGCACGAACATTTGAGAAGATCATGACTGACCTGTTTGTGGTTCAGCTCCACTTTCCTCTCCACCCCCTATACCCTTTGACCCCCTCCTGAATCAGAAATCTGTCTAACTCAGTCTTGACTATATTCAGTCCCCCTGTCTCCACTGCTCTCTGAGGAAGAGAATTCCACAGACTGTCCACCCTCTGAGAGAAAGAATTCTCCTCACCTCCATCTTGAATGAGAGACGCCTGTTTTTAAACTGTGCCCCCTAGTTCTAGTCTCTCCCACAAGGGGAAACATCCACCCTGTCAAGTCCCCTCAGAATCTTATCTGTCACAAAAAGATCACCTCTCATTCTTCTGAACTCAAATGGATACAGGCCCAGCCTGTCCAACCTTTCCTCATAGGATAACCCCCTCATCCCAGGAATCAGTCAAGTCACCCTTCTCTGAACTGCTTCTGAAAAACTTATGTCCATTCTTAAATAAAAAAAATGATCTCTACCTTTTACTTCCTGTTAGCCATCCAATCCTCTATCTATGTCTCCCCCTACAACATCAACTCTTACGTTGTGCAGCAACCTTTGAAGTGGCACCTTATCAAATGCCTTTTGCAAATCCAAGTACACCACATCTACAGGTTCCCCCTTTGTCCACCTTGCTTGTTACATCCTCAAAGAACTCCAATACGTTTGTCAAACACAATTTCCCTTTCACAAAACCATGTTGACTCTGCCTCACATTTTTCCAAGTGCCCTGCTATAACCACCTTAATATTAGATTCTAACATTTCCTTGTGACAGATGTTAAGCGAACTCGCCTGCAGTTTCCGGCTCTCTGTCTCCTTCCTTTCTTGAACAGAGGAGTCACATTTACTATTTTCCAATCTCATGGGACCTTTCCTGAATCAAGGGAATTTGGGAAAATTACAACCAATCCATCACCTATCTCAGCAGCTACTTCTTTTGAGACCGGAGGATGAAGTCTATCAGAACCTGGGAACTTGTCAGCTGTTAGTTTTTATAATTTTCTCAGTTCCCTTTCTCTGGTGACTAAAACTGTGAAAGTTCCTCGCTCCCTTTCACCACTGGATTTACAAGCATTCCTGGGATGTTATTTGTGTTTTCTACACTGAAGAGAGACACTAAATACCTGTTTAATGCTTCTATCATTTCCGTAGTCCCCATTATTTTCTCACTGTTGCTATTAATATTATTATCATGAGTAATAATCTCTCTGACCTTATTTGCCCCATGCCAATTTGCTCGCGGCTCAGATAGAAGCCCAGAGATTAGTGCCTTTTTGGTTTTGCTTTTTACTTTAAACCAAAGCTGCTCATACTCCCTCAGAAGTCCTGCCGATGCCATTGGTACCTACACGGAGCACGACCACTGGGTCCTTCCTCTCCCACTCCAGGTTCCTCTCCAGACCCGAGGAGCTGTCCCTAAGCCTGGAACCGAGCAGGCAACACAACCGTTCGCAGAGAGCTGTGTTTATTCCCCTCACCAAACAGTCCCCCCACTATCATTACATTCCTATTTACACCCCACCTCCCTCCACTTGAATGGCTTCCTGCAGCACGATGCCTTGGTCAGCTCGCTTGTCCACACTGCAGCCCCCACTTTCATCCAGATGAGCTGCAAGGGCCTCGAGCCTGTTGGACAAGTGCAAAGGGCTGAGGCCCCCCAACTGCTACCTCTTCGGCCGCCAAGACGAACTCACCCACAGTCACACCCTCCAGTCCCTGAGCACTGACCCAATCAGAGGACTGCAGCTCAAGGGCTGTGACCGCCTCTGGGGACAACACAATCCAGGTGACCACACCTCTCCACCTCCTGCACCCTAGATGCATCGCAGAGTCCAAAGCCCGAACTGCAGCTCATTAGTCTCTGAGCTGGTGTTCCTCGAGCTGCGGACACTCACAGTAGATGTGTCACACAGGGACCCTCCATCCCTTGTGGGCCGCACCATTTTGCCTGATCACATCATTGCCAATCACCTCGGTCGGGGGGAGGTGTAGGTTTCACTTTATCCAATGCGCTATCGGAATGCAAGCTATTGTCGTAACTGGCATGTAGGGTGGACATGTCCAGTAATGGTGAATGATTGTCCAGAAATGGTGATTGATTGTCCAGTAATGGTGAATGATTGTCCAGAAATGGTGATTGATTGTCCAGTAATGGTGATTGATTGTCCAGTAATGGTGATTGATTCAGGGTTGGTCCTGGACAACGTATCAATACAGACCTGATGTCAACAACTGCAAGCGTCTCTCCTTCCAGAATTCGCTTCGCAAATGAGGTCTTGAAGCTGGTTAATGATTAGCCATGTCCAAATGCTGGGACTGTCACTTTAAGCCACATATGTAAAGGACAGGGGCTTCACTGGGATCATTACCTGGGCTGGGATAAGCTGTAAGATGCAGGCTTTCCTCTTCACCCTGCTCCTGGGAGCAGAAAGTATGATCACAGATATACTGAAGTGCGTGTTTGGGGGTGAAGAAGTGTGTCTGCTTGTCTGGCCATGTCTCCTCTCCCTGGTTACCCCTCCCCCTTCCTTTCCCTGGCAACAGTCTGAGACTGAACCTGTTAGCTTGCAACCTCGGGGTCATATTTGACTCCCAGATTTGCTCACTGTCAAACCATTCCTATTTCCACCTCCGCAACATTGCCCAGCTTAACCACGATCCCGTCACCTCTGAACTCATCTACTGCTGAACACTTCATCCAATACAGCATTGTCCCCAGCTGCGGCTATACACACAAATCCCTGACTGTTCTCCCACGTTCTACCATCCGTAAACTTGAGGTCATCTGAACCTCTGCTGCCCGTACCTTAACTCGCTCTGAGTCCCACTCACCTATCATCTCTGGTGCTCACTGACCTGCATTGGCTCCTGGTTAGCAACATATTGATTTTAAATTTCCACCAGCCCCTACAACCCTCCATATCTCTGTAACCTCCTCCAGCACCTGCAACCCTCTCTATCTCTGTAACCTCTTCCAGCCCCTACAACCCTCCCTATCTCTGTAACCTCCCCCAGTCCCTACAAACTTTCCTCTCTCTGTAACTTCCTCCAACCATCACAACCCACCCTAACTCTGTAACCTCCTCCAGCCACTACAACCCTCCCTATCTCTGTAACCTCCCCCAGTCCCTACATCCTACCCTATCTCTGTAACCTGCTCCAGCCCCTACAACCCTCCCTATCTCTGTAACCTCCTCCAGCCCCTACAACCCTCCCTATCTCTGTAACCTCCTCCAGGCCCTACAACCCTCCCTATGTTTGTGAACTCCTCCAGCCCCTATAGCACTCCCAATCTCTAAAAACTCCTCCAGCACCTACAACCCTCCCTATTTCTCTAAACTCCTCCAGCCCCTATAACCCTCCCTATCCCTGTAACCTCCTCCATCCGCTACAGTTCTCCCTATATCTGTAACTTCCTCCAGCCCCTACCACCCTCCCTATCTCTATAACAACTGCCAGCCCCTTCAACCCTCCCTATCTCTGTAACCTCCTCCAGTCCCTACAATCCTCCCTATTGCTGCAACCGTCTCCAGCACATACAACACTCCCTATCTTGTCAACCTCCTCCAGATTCTACAGGCCTCCCTATCTCTGTTACCTCCTCCAACACCTACAACCCTCGCTATCTCTGTAAATTCCTCCAGCAACTACAATCATTCTAATCTCTGTAACAACCTCCAGCCCCTACAACACTCTCCATCTTTGTAACGTCCTCCAGCAACTACAAACCTCCCTATATCCCCAGCCTCCTCCAGCACCTACAGCACTCCCCATCTCGGTAACCTCCTCCAGCCCCTACAACACTAACTATCTCTGTAACATCCTGCAGACCCTACAACACTCCCTATCTCTGTAACCACTTCCAGCCCCTACAACCCTCCCTATCTCTGTAACCTCCTCCAGCCACTACAATCCTCCCTATCTCTGAAAACTCCTTCAGCCAATTCAACCATCCCTTTCTCTGTAGCGTCCGCCAGTCTCTACAACCCTCCCTATCTCTGATAACTCCTCCTGCCCCAACAACACTCTCTATCTCTGTAATCTCCTCCAGCAGCTACAATCCTCCCTATCACTGCAACCTCTTCCAGCCCTACAACCCTCCCTATCTCTGTAACCTCCTCCAGCACCTACAACACTCCCTATCTCTGTAACCTCCTCCAGCCCCTACAACCCTCCCTATGTCTGTAACCTCCTCCAGCCCCTACAACCCTCCCTATCTCTGTAACCTCCTACAGGCCCTACAAACCTCCCTATCTCTGTAACCTCCCCCAATCCCTACAACCCTCCCTATCTCTGTAACCTCCTCCAGCCCCTTCAACCCTCCCTATCCTTGTAACCTCCTCCAGGCCCTACAACCCTCCCTATGTTTGTGAACTCCTCCAGCCCCTATAGCACTCCCTATCTCTAAAAACTCCTCCAGCACCTACAACCCTCCCTATTTCTCTAAACTCCTCCAGCCCCTATAACCCTCCCTATCTCTGTAACCTCCTCCATCCGCTACAGTTCTCCCTATATCTGTAACTTCCTCCAGCCCCTACAAACCTCCCTATGTCTGTAAGCTCCTCCTGCCCCTACAACCCTCCCTATGTCTATAACAACTGCCAGCCCCTTCAACCCTCCCTATCTCTGTAACCTCCTCCAGTCCCTACAATCCTCCCTATTGCTGCAACCGTCTCCAGCACATACAACACTCCCTATCTTGTCAACCTCCTCCAGATTCTACAGGCCTCCCTAGCGCTGTAACCTCCTCCAGCCCTTACAAATGCACATATCTCTGTAACCTTTTCCAGTTCCAACGCCCGCACTATCTCTGTAACATCCTCCAGTTCCAATGCCCTCCCTAGCTCTGTAACCTCCTCCAGTCCCCTACAGCCCTCCAGTTCTGTGAAACCTCCTCCAAACACAACAACCCTCCTTATCTATGTAAAATCCTCCAGCACCTACAACACTTCTTATCTATGTAACCTCCTCCAGCCCCTACAATACTCCCTATTTCTGTAACCTCCTCCAGCCGCTACAACACTCCCTAGCTCTGTAACCTCCTCCACCCCCTACAATCCTCCCTATTTCTGTAACCTCCTCCAACATATACAACACTCCATATCTCTCCAACCTCCTCCAGCCGCTACAAGCCCCCCTATCTCTGTAAATTACAATCCTCACTCTCTCTGTTACCTCCTCCAGTCCCTACAACAATCCCTATCGCTGTAACCTCCTCCAGTCTCCTACAACCCTGCCTATCTCTATAACCTCATCCAGTCCCTACAGCCCTCCCGATCTCTGTTACCTCCTCCAACACCTACAACCCTCGCTATCTCTGTAAATTCCTCCAGCAACTACAATCATTCTAATCTCTGTAACAACCTCCAGCCCTACAACACTCCCCATCTTTGTAATGTCCTCCAGCAACTACAACCCTCCCTATCTCCCCAACCTCCTCCAGCCCCTACAGCACTCCCCATCTCGGTAACCTCCTCCAGCCCATACAACACTAACTATCTCTGTAACATCCTCCAGACCCTACAACATTCCCTATCTCGGTAACCACTTCCAGCCCCTACAACCCTCCCTATCTCTGTAACCTCCTCCAGCCCCTGCAACCCTCCCTATCTCTGTAACCTCCTCCAGCCACTACAATCCTCCCTATCTCTGAAAACTCCTTCAGCCAATTCAACCCTCCCTTTCTCTGTAACGTCCACCAGTCTCTACAACCCTCCCTATCTCTGATAACTCCTCCTGCCCCAACAACACTCTCTATCTCTGTAACCTCCTCCAGCAGCTACAATCCTCCCTATCACTGCAACCTCTTCCAGCCCTACAACCCTCCCTATCTCTGTAACCTCCTCCAGCCCCTACAACCCTCCCTAACACTGTAACCTCCTCCAGCCCCTACAACCCTCCCTATCTCTGTAACATCCTCCAGCCCCTACAACCCTCCCTATCTCTGTAACCTCCTCCAGCCCCTACAACCCTCCATATCTCTGTAACCTCCTATAGCCCCTACACCCTCCCCGTTTCCCCAGTACTGGTGCCAGGCCCCATGAATAGAAACCCAATTCTCCCACGCGAATCTTACAGCCACACAGTCATACAAACACAATGACATAAGTACAATCAGAGGACTCCAGCCTCAGGGCTGTGACCGCCTCTGGGGACAACACAATCCAGGTGACCACACCTCTCCACCTCCTGCACCCTAGATGCATCGCAGAGTCCAAAGCCCGGACTCCAGCTCATTAGTCTCTGTGCTGGTGTTCCTCGAGCTGCGGACACTCACGGTTGATGTGTCACACAGGGACCCTCCATCCCTTGTGGGCTGCACCTTTTTGCCTGATCACATCCCCGCCAAGCACCTCGGTGAGGGGGGAGGTTTTACGCTGTCCAAAGCACTAGCGGAATGCAAGTTTTTATAGTAACTTTCCTACGCTTCAACTGTGGGATAATTAACTCCAGGCGTGCAGGGTGGACATGTCCAGTAATGCTGACTGATTGTCCAGTAATGGTGACTGATTGTCCAGTAATGGTGACTGATTGTCCAGTAATGGTGACTGATTGTCCAGTAATGGTGATTGATTCAGTGTTGTGCCTGGACAACGTATCAATACAGACCTGAGGTCAACAGCTGCAAGTGTCTCTGCTTCCAGAATTCGTTCATCAAATGAGCTCTTTGATGATTGCCCCTGATTGATGATTAGCCACGTCTGATTGCTGGGACTGTCACTTTAAGCCACATATATGAAGGACAGGGGCTTCACTGGGATCATTACCTGGGCTGGGATAAGCTGTAAGATGCAGGCTTTCCTCTTCACCCTGCTCCTGGGAGCAGCAGGTATGATCACAGATATACTGAAATGTGTGTGTGGGGGTGAACAAGTGTGTCTGCTTGTCTGGCCATGTCTCCTCTCCCTGGTTACCAATCCTCATTCCTTTCCCTGGCAACAGTCTGAGACTGAACCTGTCAGCTTGTAACCTCGGGGTCACATTAGACACCCAGATTTGCTCACTGCCAAACCATTCCTATTTCCACCTCCCAACATTGCCCAGCTTCAACCTGACCCCGTCTCGTCTCATCTCATCTACTGCTGATACCCTCATCCAATACAGCATTGTCCCCAGATGCGGCTATTCCCACAAATCCCTGACTGTTCTCCTACGTTCTACCCTCCGTAAACTTGAGGTCATCCAAACCTGAACTGCCCGTGCCTTAACTCGCTCTGAGTCCCACTCACCTATCATCGCTGGTGCTCGCTGACCAGCATTGGATCCTGGTTAACAACATATTGATTTTAAATTTCCTCCAGCACCTACAACTCTCCCTATCTCCGTAACGTCCTCCAGCCTCTACAACACTCCCTATATCTGTAACCTCCTCCAGCACCTACAACCCTCACTATCTCTGTAACCTCCTCCAGCACCTGAAACCCTCACTATCTCTGTAAACTCCTCCAGCCACTACAACCCTCCCTATTTCTGTAACCTCCTCCAGCCCCAACAACCCTCCCTATCTCTGAAACCTCCTCCTGCCCCTACAACCCTCCCTGTTTCCCCAGTACTGGTGCCAGACGCCATGAATAGAAACCCAATTCTCCCACACAAATCCTACAGCCACACAGTCATACAAACATACTGACATAAGTACATACAGTTTAGGAGCAGGAGTAGGCCATTCGGCCCTTTGTGCCGCACGAACATTTGAGAAGATCATGACTGACCTGTTTGTGGTTCAGCTCCACTTTCTTCTCCACCCCCTATACCCTTTGACCCCCTCGTCAATCAGAAATCTGTCTAACTCAGTCTTGAATATATTCAGTCCCCCTGTCTCCACTGCTCTCTGAGGAAGAGAATTCCACAGACTGTCCACCCTCTGAGAGAAAGAACTCTCCTCACATCCATCTTGAATGAGAGACCCCTTTTTTAAACTGTGCCCCCTAGTTCTAGTCTCTCCCACAAGGGGAAACATGCTCTCAGCATCCACCCTGTCAAGTCCCCTCAGAATCTTATCTGTCACAATAAGATCACCTCTCATTCTTCTAAACTCCAATGGATACAGGTCCAGCCTGTCTAACCTTTCCTCATAGGATAACCCCCTCATCCCAGGAATCAGTCATCACCCTTTCTGAATTACTTTCTAACACAGTTATGTCCATTCTTAAATAAGGAGACCTAAGCTGTACACAGTAATCCAGATGAGCTGTCACCAACATGCTGCACAATTGCAGAAAAAGATCCCTACTTTTATATCCCATTCCCCTTGCAATAAAGACCGACATTTCATTTGCCTTCCCAATCACCTGCTGTACCTGCAGACTAACATTCTGTCATTCATACACCAGGACACCCAGATCCCTCTGCACTGCAGAGTTCCGTAATCTCTCTCCATTTACACAATAAGCTACTTTTCTATTTTTCTTACCAAAATGAACAAGTTCACATTTTCCCACATTATTGTCCATCTGCTAATTGTTTGCCCACTCAATTAAACTGTCTATAACGCTTTTCAGACTCCTTATGTCCTCTTCACAACTTACCTTCCTACCTATCTTTGTGCTGTCGGCAAATTTATCAACCACACCTTTGGTGTCTTCATCCAAGCTATTGATATAGATTGTAAGTAGTTGACGTCCCAGCTCTGATGTCAATGGCACTCCGCTAGTTACATCCTGCCAACACAAAAATGAAAAAAATTGGTCCCTTCCTTTGACTGCCTGTTAGCTATCCAATCCTCTATCCATGCCTCCCCCTACACCATCAACTCTTACCTTGTGTAGCAACCTTTGAAGTGGCACCTAATAAAATGTTTTTTGCAACTCCAAGTACACCACATCTACAGGTTCCCCCTTTGTCCACATTGCTTGTGACATACTCGAAGAACTCCAATTAATTTGTCAAACACAATTTCCCTTTCACAAAACCATGTTGACTCTGCCTCACATTTTTCCAAGTGCCCTGCTATAACCCCCTTAATAATAGATTCTAACATTTCCTTGGGACAGATGTTAAGCTAACTCGCCTGCAGTTCCCGGCTCTCTGTCTCCTTCCTTTCTTGAACAGAGGAGTCACATTTACTATTTTCCAATCTCATGGGACCTTTCCTGAATCTAGGGAATTTGGGAAAATTACAACCAATCCATCACCTATCTCAGCAGCTCCTTCTTTTGTGATGCGAGGATGAAGTCCACCAGAATCTGGAACTTGTCAGCTTTTAGTTTTAATCATTTTCCCAGTCCGCTTTCTCTGGTGACTAAAACTGTGTAATTTCCTCCCTCCCTTTCACCACTCGATTTACACGCCTTCCTGGGATGTTATTTGTGTTTTCTACACTGAAGAGAGACACAAAATATCTGTTTAATGCTTCTACCACTTCCGTATTCCCCAATATTTACTCATTGTTGCCATTAATATTATTATAATGAATAATAAACTCTGACTGTTTTTGCCCCATGGCAAATTGCTCTCAGCTCAGATAGTAACCCAGAGATTAGTGCCGTTTTGGTTCTGCTTTGTGGTTTAACCCACAGCTGCTCATACTCCCTCAGAAGTCCTGCCGATGCCATTGGTACCCACACGGAGCACGACCACTGGGTCCTTCCTCTCCCACTCCAGGTTCCTCTCCAGACCTGAGGAGCTGTCCCTAAGCCTGGAACCAAGCAGGCAACACAACCGTTCGCAGAGAACTGTGTTTATTCCCCTCACCAAACAGTCCCCCCACTATCATTACATTCCTATTTACACCCCACCTCCCTCCACTTGAATGGCTTCCTGCAGCACGATGCCTTGGTCAGCTCGCTTGTCCACACTGCAGCCCCCACTTTCATCCAGATGAGCTGCAAGGGCCTCGAGCCTGTTGGACAAGTGCAAAAGTCTCACTTCCCCCCAATTCCACGTCCTGGGCCCACAAGCCTGCCTCACCCACCCTCCACACCCTCCAGTCCCTGAGCACTGACCCAATCAGAGGACTCCAGCCTCAGGGCTGTGACCGCTTCTGGGGACAACACAATCCAGGTGCCCACACCTCTCCACCTCCTGCACCCTAGATGCATCGCAGAGTCCAAAGCCCGGACTGCAGCTCATTAGTCTCTGAGCTGGAGTTCCTCGAGCTGCGGACACTCACGGTAGATGTGTCACACAGGGACCCTCCATCCCTTGTGGATGCACCTTTTTGCCTGATCACATCCCCGTGAAGCACCTCGGTGGGGGAGGGACGTTTTACTTTGTCCAAGGCGCTATCAGAATGCAAGATTTTGTCGTAACTGGCGTGTGGGGAGGACGTGTCCAGTAATGGTGATTGATTGTCCAGTAATGGTGATGGATTTTCCAGTAATGGTGATTGATTCAGGGTTGGGCCTGGACAACGTATCAATACAGACCTGAGGTCAACAGCTGCAAGCGTCTTTCCTTCCAGAATTCGCTTCGCAAATGAGGTCTTGAAGCTGATTGATGATTAGCCACGTCTGATTGCTGGGACTGTCATTTTAAGCCACATATATAAAGGACAGGGGCTTCACTGGGAACATTACCTGGGCTGGGATAAGCTGTAAGATGCAGGCTTTCCTCTTCACCCTGCTCCTGGGAGCGGCAGGTATGATCACAGATATACTGAAGTGCGTGTGTGGGGGTGAACGTCTCCTCTCCCTGGTTACCCATCCCCATTCCTTTCACTGTCAACAGTCTGAGACTGACCCTGTAACTCTGTAACATCCTCCAGCCCCTGCAACCCTCCCTATCTCTGTAACCTCGTCCAGTCCCTACAATCCTCCCTATCTCTGTAACCTCCTCCAGTCCCTACAACCCTCCCTATCTCTGTAACCTCCTGCAGCCCCTGCAACCTTCCCTATCTCTGTAACCTCCTCCAGCCCCTACAACCCTCCCTATCTCTGTAACATCCTCCAGAACCTACAGCCCTCCCTATCTCTGTAACCTCCT
This sequence comes from Isurus oxyrinchus, assembly GCA_026770705.1. Classification (NCBI taxonomy): domain Eukaryota; kingdom Metazoa; phylum Chordata; class Chondrichthyes; order Lamniformes; family Lamnidae; genus Isurus; species Isurus oxyrinchus. The sequence continues at coordinate 19,596,855 of JANJGN010000034.1, read as the reverse complement.
CCAGCCGCTGCAACCCTCCCTATCTCTGTAACCTCCTCCAGTCCCGACAGCCCTCCGTATATCTGTAACCTCCTCCGACCCCTACAACTGTCCCTATCTGTGTTACCTCCTCCAGCCTCCACAAATCTCCATTTCTCTGTACCTCCTCTAGCCCCTACAACCCTCCCTATCTCAGTAACCTCCTCCATTCCCTACAACCCTCTGAAATGTCTGCTCTCCTGCCACACTCATTCCCTCCTCCTTTAAATCGCTCTTAAAATCCAATCATTTTGACTAATCATTTGGCTGCCTGTCTCTGATGTCTCCTTATGTGACTCAGCGAGATACTTTTTTTTGATAATCAACCCTCTGAAGCTGTTTCATTATGTTAAAGGCACTATAGAAACGTAAGATGTTGTTGTTGCTAATGTCTGAGTGTGTGCATATGTGAGTGTTTGTATGTGTGTGAGTGTTTGTATTTGTGTGTGCGTATGTGATTGTGTGTATGTGTTTGTGAGAGAATGTAGGTGTGTTTGTGTGTACAGGTACCTTTCTGACTGTGTGTGTGTTTGTGTGCGTGTGTCTGAATGTAAATGTGTACATGTGCCTGTGAATGAGTGTCCATGTGTGTATGTGTATTTGTGTGTGTATGTGTATGTGTTTGTGAGTGTGTATGTGCCTGCTCATGTGAGACTGTGTGTCTGTGTGTGTGCATGTTAGTGTGATTGTGTGTACCTGGGTATGTTTATTTGCGTGTGAGTGTGCCTCTGTGTGTGTGAGACAGTGTGTAAGTGTGTGTATTTATTTATGTGTGACTGTGTGTGTGTATTTGTATGTTGGAGTGTCTGAGAGTGTTTTTGTGAGTGTGACTGTGTGTGTGCTTGTGTGTGTGTTTATTTGTGTGAGTGTGACTCTGTGTGAATGTCTATTTGTGTGTGTGTGTGTGTGTGTGACTGTGTGCATGTGTCGATATTTGCGTTTGTGTGTGATTGTGTGGCTGTGTGTAAGTGTGCATTTGTGCATGTTTGTGTGTGTGTTTGTGTGTGTGTGACTTTCGGTGTGTGATTGTGTGTAATTGTGTGTATTTGTCTGTGTGTGATTGTGTGTAAGTCGGTTTTTGTGTGTGTGTGTGTGTGTGTGTGTGTGAGATTGTGGGTGCCTGTGTATGTGTGACTGTGTGTGTGTATTTGTGTGCGTGTGTATTTGTGGGTGTGTATGTGTGTGGCTCTGTGTAAGTATGTGTGTGGTTGTGTAAGTGTGTGTATTTTTGTGTGTGTGATTGTGTTTAAGCGTGAGTGTATGTGACTGCATAATTGTGTGTGTGTTTGTGGGTGATTGTGTGTAAGTTTGTGTGTGATAGTGGGAGTGTGTGTACAATCAGATGATGACTATCACTCTCTGTATTTTTCTTTACTCAGCTGCTGCTTCTGCGAATCTGAAGATCATTAATGGCCAGAATTGTTCTCCTCACTCTCAGCCCTGGCAGGTTTTGCTGACCTTTAATGGGTATCGCTGGTGTGGGGGCTCGCTGATAAACGACCAGTGGATAGTGTCAGCTGCTCATTGTTACCACCCGTAAGTCCAGAGATGATCACAGCAACGTGCAAACATAAAAACATGCACAAACATACAAACATACACAAACATACAAATGTACACAAACATACATACACAAACATACAAACACTCACAAACATACATAGAAACATACATAAACATACAAACATTCACAAACTTACACAAGCATGCATAGAAGCAAACATTCACAAACATACAAACCTACTCAAACACACATACAAGCGTACACAAAAAAACAAACACACACAAACATACATACAAACATATACAATCATACACAGATCAACACTGAATCATACAGAGACAAAAACATGAACATACAGATGTACAATCATACAATCTTACAGCACACACATACAAACAATGATGGAGTAATAAGGGTTCTCTTGCAGTCGTTTGTCATACATTCTGTATCACAATATGTGCACTCACCCTCCAGAAACGCTGTATAGAAACTTCAACATCCCCCTTAAACCTCCAAAAAAAGGCAAAACTCCAGATGACTAATGCCCAGGTAGTGAGGGGGCAGTTTGACACTGGCCTCCTCTACATTGTTTTTTTTTTCTTGTTGGCAAGAATGACCCAAAATTAATGATTAAATCAGGGGTCAAAGTTAAAGGAAGGAGCAAGCCAAAGAGAAGCAGCAGATACAAAGCACAGGGTTCAGCCTCAGCTGGAGTCTTGTGTCCAGCTCTGGGCACCACACTGTAGGAAGGATGTGAAGGCATTAGAGAGGGAGCAGTCAGGATTCATGAGAATGGATCCAGGGATGAGGAACTTCAGTTAATGTGGAGAGAGTGGAGGAGCTCGGACCGTTCTCCTTGGAGAATATGTATGCTTGTATGTATGTTTGTGTATGTTTGTATGTTTGTGTATGTTTGTATGTATGTATCCCCTTGGTGAAGAGAATGTCGAGAGGAGATTTGATAGAGGTGTTCAAAATCACGAGGGGTCTGGACTGGGTAGAGGGGGAGAAAATGTTCCCATTGGGGAGAAGGATCGAGAACCAGAGGGACACAGATTTAAGGGGATTAGTGAAAGAAGCAACAGAGACATGAGGAGAAACATTTTCACCCAGCGAGTGGCTAGGATCTGGAATGCACTGCCCGAGAGTTTGAGGGAGGCAGGTTCGATCCAGGCTTTCAAAAGGGAATCGGGTCGTTATCCGAAGGGGAAACATTTGCAGGTTATGGGGAAAGGAGAGGGGGGATGAGTTTAGGTGAGTCGCTCTTTCAGAGAGCCGACACGGACACGGCCTCCAGCTGCGCAATAACCATTCGGCGGCTTCTGGGAAACAGGAAGTGGGGAAATGACAGTGTTGCCCACTTCTCCTCAGATTGCCCAGGTCCAGCATCCTCGTGGCTCATCTGGGCGAGCACAACCTCTCTCACTCCGAGGGGACAGAGCAGCGAATCCAAGTGCTCAAGGCCATCGTGCACCCCAGTTACAACTACAGGAACTTCAACAACGACATCTTGCTGCTCAAACTGGCCTGGCCGGCCACATTCAACCAGTACGTCAGGCCCATCCCTCTGCCCAGCCAGTGTGCCACAGCCGGGACTCAATGCAGCACCTCTGGCTGGGGGAGACTCATGATTAACGGAGGTAAGGAGGGCCGGGGTGGTGAGGGGTTGGTGGGGGGGAGCGGGAAGGTGAGTTGGGGTTGGGGGTTGAATGAATGCTGCGCTGGTTTGAGGGGATGGTGGGTGGGAGGGCAGTGTAGGGTGTTGGAATGTGTGATCAAGCAATAATGCTTCACTTTCCAGCCATAACTGAAATGTAGCCATCACTGCTCCCTGGAGACCTGTCCCAGCTTTGGAGACAGTTGCAGAGATTTACTAGCAATGTGCCGGCTGTATGAAGGATCTATCTAATGAGACCCCACTCTCCCCCCTGCTCTTTCCCCCATAGCCCTATAATTTCCCTCCCTTCAAGTATTTATCCAATCCCTCTTTTGAAAGTTCCTATTGAATCTGCTTCCACTGCCCTTTCAGGCAGCGCCTTCCAGATCACAACAACTCGCTGTGTCAAAATAAAATTCTCCTCATCTCCCTCTCTGGGTCTTTTCCCGATTCTCTTCAATCTGAGTCCCTCTGGTTACTGACCCTCCTGTCACTGGAAACAGTTTCTCCTTATTGACTCTATCCAAGCCCTTCATGATATTGAACATCTCGATTTAATCTCCCCCTTAACCTTCTCTGCTCTAAGGAGAACGATCGCAGCTTCTCCAGTCTCTCCACATTAGTCCCATCCACCTGGACTCGCAGAGCCACACCCAGACCCAATTCAGCTTGATTTTAGCAGAACATCTTTGTTTTTAAATCCCTCCATGGTTTTTCCCTCCCAATCTTTGTAACCTCCTCCAGATTTGACAACCACCCTGATCTTTTTAACCTCCTCCAGCTCCGAAAGCTCTCCCTATCTCTGTTACACCCTCCAGCCCCTACAACCCTCCCTATCTCTGTAACCCCCTCCAGCCCCTACAACCCTCCCTATCTCTGTAACCCCCTCCAGCCCCTACAACCCTCCCTATCTCATTAACCTTCTCCAGCCCCGACAACCCTCCCTATCTCTGTAACCTCCTCCAGCCCCTTAATTCCTCCGAGATCTCTGTGCTCCTCCAATTCCGGCCTCTTGAGCTTGCCCCGATTCCCATCGCTCCACAATTGGCGACCGTGCCTTCAGCTGCCTGGGGCCCTAAGCTCTGGAATTCCCTCCCTAAACCTCTCCAACTCTCTCTCTCTTTCTCCTCCTTTAAAATACTCTTTAAAATGTACCTCAATAACTGAGCTTTGGGTGATCTGTCCCTAATAACTCCTTATGTAGCCTGATGCCAAATTTAGCTTCTTTCAATCTCTTATGAAGCATCTTGGAATGTTTTATAAAATTAACAGTTCTATATAAATTCAAGTATGCTGTTGTTATTAAGGTGGTGTTAATAGCAGTCTATGCATGGGCACAATGAGTTATTCTGCTGCTGATTACGTTGGCCTGTCCCTTTAACAGGGCAACCTCTCATTGATCTAAATGCTGAGGTCATTCAGAGTTCCATTGCCGATTGGCAAATGCCTGACAATTTAATCCCTTCTCCCTCAAGGGATGTTCCACTGCCAATTGTACATTGACAGTTCTCTAGACGGCCCCCAGTGTTTCATATTGAGCTCTCCTTCTCCTGGCCACGAGGTTCTTCACCATCCTGTCTACAGTAACTGAACATGTCTTTGTGTCTTGGTGAGCAGACCTGGATTCAATGCCCAGTGTGTGCTTTAACCAGAGCTCTGTACACAACACTCAGTAAGCAAGACTATTGATTAAGTCACTTGCACGTGGGAGAAGGAGAGTCACGTTTGGATCGGACTGTGCTGACTCATTTCTTTCCCCTTCAGGTGAATTACCCGAAGTCCTACAGTGCCTGAATCAGCCCATCCTGCCTGATGCTGATTGCGCCAAAGCTTATCCACTCTACTTCACGGACAACATGTTCTGCTCAGGATACTGGGAGGGAGGTCAGGGCACATGCCAGGTAAGAGTGGCCTGACAGGGTGAACCCGAATGCATCAAACTTTGAGCGATAGGAAACGTCTTAAGCTGAGAGACAGAGGTTACCTCACCTGAGGGATGGGGAATGTCTGAATTTGAGGGTGCATAGGAGCAGGAGGAGGATATTTGGCCCCTTTATCCCTCTGATAGTGCAGCATTCTCTCGGTATCACACTCCAGCAGTGCAGCCCTGAGTATGACACTCTGACAGTGCAACGCTCCCTCGGTACTGACCCTCTGTCAGCGCAGCAGTCCCTTAATACTCACCCATCGACAGTGATACCTCAGTACTGACCCTCCAACAGTGCAGCACTCCCTCAGTACTGACCCTCCAACAGTGCAGCACTCCCTCAGTACTGATGCTCTGACAGTGTAGCACCCCTTCGGTACTGACCCTCTGGCAGTGCAGGTCTCCCTCAGAACTGACCCACCAACAGTGGAGCGCTCCCTCAGTACTAATCCTCCGACAGGGTAGCGATCCCTCACTACTAATCCTCCGACAGTGCAGTGGTCCCTCAGAATTGACACTCCGACAGTGCAGCACTCCCACAGTATTGGCTCTGCATCCTTGCAGCACTCCCTCAGTGCTGACCCGCCAACAGTGCAGCACTCCCTTAGCACTGATCCGCTGACAGTGCAGCACTCCCTCAGTACTGACCCTCCAACAGTGCAGCACTCCCTTAGCACTGACCCTCTGAAAGTGCAGCACTCCCTCAGCGCTGACACTCCAAAAATTAAATGCTCCCTCAGTACTGACCCTCCAACAGTGGAGCACTCCCTCAGTACTGATCCTCTGACAGTGCAGCAATCCCTCAGTACTGACCCTCCGACAGTGCAGCGCTCCCTCATTACTGACCTTGCAACAGTGCAGCATTCCCTTATCACTGACCCTCTGGTAGTGCAGCACACCCTCAGCACTGATCCCCTGACAGTGCAGCACTCCCTCAGTACTGACCATCCAACAGTGCAGCACTCCCTCAGCACTGATCCCCTGACAGTGCAGCACTCCCTCAGTACTGACCCTCCGACAGTGCAGCGCTCCCTCATTACTACCTTCCAACAGTGCAGCATTCCCTTATCACTGACCCTCTGATAGTGCAGCACACCCTCAGCACTGATAACCTGACAGTGCAGCACTCCCTCAGTACTGACCATCCGACAGTGCAGCACACCCTCAGCACTGATCCCCTGACAGTGCATCGCTGCCTCAGTACTGACCCCCTGACAGTGCAGCACTCCCTCAACACTGACCATCCGACAGTACAGCGCTCCCTCAGCGTTTAGCCTTGTCCTTTGGTTTTCTGGACCAGAATCCCAGGGGTCCTACAGATGACCATCCGATTATCACTTTGTCTATCTCACTCTGAATTACAGTCCATGTCTTTTTTGCTGCAGGGAGACTCAGGGGGACCTGTGGTCTGTAATGGGGAGCTACAAGGCATTACTTCCTGGGGTTACCTCTGTGCTATGAAGGATCATCCCGGCGTCTTTGTGAAAGTTTGTAACTACAACAATTGGATCCAAGCGGTCATGGATGAAAACTGAGTGGAGAATCCTAACCCTGAAACTACCTGCAATGAGGGAAAGTAAAACGTTGCAAGTTTCCAATAAAGATTGATTGTCAAGTTGTGTTGTATTTGGATTTTTTTCTGCTAAATCTCATTTGGAATGTGCAGAATCCCACATCCATCCCCTCGCTGCCTCCAGACTGTAACTATTCCAACATTCCTCTCGGAAATCTGCTTTCCTCAGGGGGACATCAGATATAGGAGCGGGATGAGGCCATTCAGCCCCTCGAGCCTCCTTCCCCATTCTATACAATCATGGCTGATACTCTACCTCGACCCCGCTTTCCCTACTTATTGCTTAGCATCCAAAAATCTATCCATCTCCGTCTTGAATGCATTCAGTGACGGAGCATCCACAGCTCTCTGGGGGAGAGAATTCCAAAGATTTCTCCTTCCATGAACTGAAGCACATCCAAAAATCTGCAACCCCCTGTCCTAACTCACACAAAGTCTCGTGCACCCAGCAGCCCCTGATGCTCGCTGTTCTACATTGGCTCCTGGTCGGGCACCACATCGATTTTATAATCCCCATGCTGGTTTTCAAATCCTTCCATGGCCTCCTCACCTCCTCCCTATCTCTGTAACCTCCTCCAGCCCCTAAAACCCTCACTATCTCTGTAACCTCCTCCAGTCCCTAAAACCCTCACTATCTCTGTAACCTCCTCCAACCCCTACAACCCTCCCTGTCTCTGTAAACTCCTCCAGCCCCTATAACCCTCACTATCTCTGTAACCTCCTCCAGCTCCTACAACCCTCACTATTTCTGTAACCTCCTCCAACCCCTACAACCCTCCCTGTCTCTGTAACCTCCTCCGACCCCTACAACCCTCCCTATCTCTGTAACCTCCTCCAGCCCCTACAACCCTCCCTATCTCTGTAACCTCCTCCAGCCCCTACAAGCCTCATTATCTCTGTAACCTCCTCCAGCCCCTACAAACCTCCCTATCTCTGCAACCTCCTCCAGCCCCTACAAGCCTCATTATCTCTGTAACCTCCTCCAGCCCCTACAAACCTCACGATTTCTGTAACCTCCTCCAGCCCCTACAACACTCCCTATCGCTGTAACCGACTTCAGCCCCTACAACACTCCCTATCTCTGTGACCTCTTCCAGACCCTACAACCCTCCCTATCTCTCTAACCTCCTCCAGCCCCGACACCCTTCCCGTTTTCCCAGTTGTGGTGCCAAGCCCCATGAATGAAAACCCAATTCCCCCACACGAAACTTACAGCCACACAGTCATTCAAACATAATGCCATAAGTACAATCAGAGGACTCCAGCCTAAGGGCTGTGACCACCTCTGGAGACAACACAATTCAGGTGACCACACCTCTCCACCTCCTGCACCCTAGATGCATCGCAGAGTCCAAAGCCCGGACTGCAGCTCATTAGTCTCTGAGCTGGAGTTCCTCGAGCTGCGGACACTCATGGTCGATGTGTCACACAGGGACCCTCCATCCCTTGTGGGCTGCATTTTTTTGCCTCATCACATCCCCACCAACACCTTGGAGAGGGGGGATGTTTTACGTGTCCATAGCGCTAACGGAATGCAAGTTTTTATAGTAACTTTCCTACGCTTCAACTGTGGGACAATTAACAACAGGCGTGTAGGGTGGACATGTCCAGTAATGGTGACTGATTGTCCAGGATTGGTGACTGATTGTCCAGTATTGGTGACTGATTGTCCAGTAATGGTGATTGATTCAGGGTTGGGCCTGGACAACGTATCAATACAGACCTGAGGTCAACAGCTGCAAGTGTCTCATCTTCCAGAATTCGCTTCTCAAATGAGCCCTTGAAGCTGATTGATGATTAGCCACGTCTGATTGCTGGGACTGTCACTTTAAGCCACATATATGAAGGACAGGGGCTTCACTGGGATCATTACCTGGGCTGGGATAAGCTGTAAGATGCAGGCTTTCCTCTTCACCCTGCTCCTGGGAGCGGCAGGTATGATCACAGATATTCTGAAATGTGTGTGTGGGGGTGAACAAGCGTGGCTGCTTGTCTGGCAATGTCTCCTCTCCCTGGTTACCCATTCGCATTCCTTTCCCTGGAAACAGTCTGAGATTGAACCTGTCAGCTTGCAATCTCGGGGTCACATGTGACACCCAGATTTGCTCACTGTCAAACCATTGCCATTTCCACCTCCGCAACATTGCCCAGCTTCACACCGACCACGTCACATCTAATCTCATCCACTGCTGCAAGCCTCATGCAATCCAGCATTGCCCCCAGATGAGGCTATTCCCACAAATCCCTGACTGTTCTCCCACATTCTACCTTCCGTAAACTTGAGGGCATCTGAACCTCTGCTGCCCGTGCCTTAACTCGCACTGAGTCCCACTCACCTATCATCTCTGGTGCTCGCTGACCAGCATTGGCTCCTGGTTAGAAACATATTGATTTTAAAATTCCTCCAGCTCCTACAACCCCCCCATCTCTGTAAAATATTCCAGTACCTGCATCCCTCCCTATCTCTGTAACCTCCTCAAGTCCCTACAACCCTCCCCATCTCCGTAACCACCTCCAGCCCCAACAACCCTCCCCATCTCTGTAACCTCCTCCACCCCGTACAACCCTCCCTATCTCTGTATCCTCCTCCAGCCCCTACAACCCTCCCCGTTTCCCCAGTACAGGTGCCAGACCCCATGAATAGAAACCCAATTCTCCCACACAAATCCTACAGCCACACAGTCATACAAACATAATGACATAAGTACATACAGCTTAGGAGCAGGATTAGGGTATTCAGCCCCTCCTTCCTGCTCCATCATTTGATAAGCTCATGGCTGACCTGTGACCCAAAATTAATGATTAAATCAGGGGTCAAAGTTAAAGGAAGGGGCAAGCGAAAGAGGAGCAGCAGATGCAAAACACAGGGTTCAGCCTCAGCTGGAGTCTTGTGTCCAGCTCTGGGCACCACACTGTAGGAAGGATGTGAAGGCATTAGAGAGGGAGCAGTAAGGATTCATGAGAATGGATCCAGGGATGAGGAACTTCAGTTAATGTGGAGAGAGTGCAGGAGCTGGGACCGTTCTCTTGGAGAATATGTATGCTTGTATGTATGTTTGTGTATATTTGTATGTTTGTGTATGTTTGTATGTATGTATCCCCTTGGTGAAGAGAATGTCGAGAGGAGATTTGATAGAGGTGTTCAAAATCACGAGGGGTCTGGACTGGGTAGAGGGGGAGAAAATGTTCCCATTGGGGGGAAGGATCGAGAACCAGAGGGGCACAGATTTAACGGGATTAGTGAAAGAAGCAACAGAGACATGAGGAGAAACATTTTCACCCAGCGAGTGGCTAGGATCTGGAATGCACTGCCCGAGAGTTTGAGGGAGGCAGGTTCAATCCAGGCTTTCGACAGGGAATCGGGTCGTTATCCGAAGGGGAAACATTTGCAGGTTATGGGGAAAGGAGAGGGGGGATGAGTTTAGGTGAGTCGCTCTTTCAGAGAGCCGACACGTACACGGCCTCCAGCTGCGCAATAACCATTCGGCGGCTTCTGGGAAACAGGAAGTGGGGAAATGACAGTGTTGCCCACTTCTCCTCAGATTGCCCAGGTCCAGCATCCTCGTGGCTCATCTGGGCGAGCACAACCTCTCTCACTCCGAGGGGACAGAGCAGCGAATCCAAGTGCTCAAGGCCATCGTGCACCCCAATTACAACTACAGGAACTTCAACAACGACATCTTGCTGCTCAAACTGGCCTGGCCGGCCACATTCAACCAGTACGTCAGGCCCATCCCTCTGCCCAGCCAGTGTGCCACAGCCGGGACTCAATGCAGCACCTCTGGCTGGGGGAGACTCATGATTAACGGAGGTAAGGAGGGCCGGGGTGGTGAGGGGTTGGTGGGGGGGGGAGCGGGAAGGTGAGTTGGGGTTGGGGGTTGAATGAATGCTGCACTGGTTTGAGGGGATGGTGGGTGGGAGGGCAGTGTAGGGTGTTGGAATGTGTGATCAAGCAATAATGCTTCACTTTCCAGCCATAACTGAAATGTAGCCATCACTGCTCCCTGGAGATCTGTCCCAGCTTTGGAGACAATTGCAGAGATTTACTAGCAATGTGCCGGCTGTTTGAAGGATCTATCTAATGAGACCCCACTCTCCCCACTGCTCTTTCCCCCATAGCCCTATAATTTCCCTCCCTTCAAGTATTTATCCAATCCCTCTTTTGAACGTTCCTATTGAATCTGCTTCCACCGCCCTTTCAGGCAGCGCCTTCCAGATCACAACAACTCGCTGTGTCAAAATAAAATTCTCCTGATCTCACCCTCTGGGTCTTTTCCCAATTCTCTTCAATCTGAGTCCCTCTGGTTACCCACCCTCCTGTCACTGGAAACAGTTTCTCCTTATTGACTCTATCCAAACCCCTCATGCTTTTGAACATCTCGATTCAATCTCCCCCTTATCCTTCTATGCTCTAAGGATAACAACCGCAGCTTCTCCAATCTCTCCACATTAGTCCCATCCACCTGGTCTCGCAGCCCCACACCCAGACCCAATTCAGCTTGATTTTAGCAATAACATCTTTGTTTTTAAATCCCTCCATGGCTTTTCCCTCCCAATCTTTGTAACCTCCTCCAGTCCCAACAACTTTCCTGATATCTGTAACCTCCTCCAGCCCCTAGAACCCTCCCTATCTCTGTAACCTCCTCCAGCTCCGACAACCATCCTGATCTCTGTAACCTCCTCCAGCCCCTTCAATCCTCCCTATCTCTGTAACCTCCTCCAGCTCCTACAACCTTCCCTATCTCTCTTACCTCCTCCAGTCCCTACAACCCTCCCTATCACTGTAACCTCCTCCAGCCCCTACAACCCTCCCTATCTCTGTAACCTCCTCCAGCTCCTACATTCCTCCGAGATCTCTGTGCTCCTCCAATTCCGGCCTCTTGAGCTTGCCCCGATTCCTATTGATCCACTATTGGCGACCGTGCCTTCAGCAGCCTGGGGCCCTAAGCTCTGGAATTCCCTCCCTAAACCTCTCCACCTCTCTCTCTTTCTCCTCCTTTAAAATACTCCTTAAAATGAACCTCTTTAACTGAGCTTTGGGTCATCTGTCCCTAATATCTTCCTTATGTAGCCTGATGCCAAATTTAGCTTGTTCAATCTCTTATGAAGCATCTTGTAATGTTTTTATAAAGTTATCAGTTCTAAATAGATTCAAGTATGCTGTTGTTATTAAGGTGGTGTTAATAGCAGTCTATGCATGGGCTCAATGAGTTATTCTGCTGCTCTTTAAGTTGGTCCTGACACTTTAACAGGGCAACCTCTGATTGATCTAAATGCTGAGGTCACAGAGAGTTCAATTGCCGATTGGCAAATGCCTGTCAATTTAATCCCTTCTCCCTCAAGGGATGTTCCACTGCCAATTGCACATTGTTAGTTCTCTAGACGGCCACCAGTGTTTCATATTGAGCTCTCCTTCTCCTGGCCACGAGGTTCTTCGCCATCCTGTCTACAGTAACCGAACATCTCTTTGTGTCTTGGTGAGCTGACCTGGATTCAATGCCCAGTGTGTGCTTTAACCAGACACAACACTCAGTGAGCAAGACTATTGATTAAGTCGCTTGGACGTGGGAGAAGGAGAGTCACGTTTGGATCGGACTGTGCTGACTCATTTCTTTCCCCTTCAGGTGAATTACCCGAAGTCCTACAGTGCCTGAATCAGCCCATCCTGCCTGATGCTGATTGCGCCACAGCTTATCCACTCTACTTCACAGACAACATGTTCTGCTCAGGATACTGGGAGGGAGGTCAGGGCACATGCAAGGTAAGAGTGGCCTGACAGGGTGAACCCGAATGCATCAAACCTTGAGCGAAATGAAACGTCTCAAGCTGGGAGACAGAGGTTACCTCAACCTGAGGGATGGGGAATGTCTGAATTTGAGGGTGCGTAGGAGCAGGAGAAAGCTATTTGGCCCCTTTATCCCTCTGACAGTGCAGCACTCCCTCAGTATGACCCTCTAGCAGTGCAGAACTCCCTCAGTACTGACCCTCCAGCAGTGTAGCCATCCCTCAGTACAGATCCTCCAACAGTGCAGCACTCCCTCAGTACAGACCCTCCAACAGTGCAGCACTCCCTCAGTACTGACCCTCCAACAGTGCAGCACTCCCTCAGTACTGACCCTTTGACAGTGCAGCACACCTCAATACTGACTCTTTCGCAGTGATGGTCTCCCTCAGTGCTGACCCAGTGACAGTGAAGCACTCCCTAAGTGCTAATCTTCTGACAGGGTAGCGATCCCTCAGTGTTGATACTCTGAAATTGCAGTACTCCCACAGTACTGGCTCTGCATCCTTGCAGCACTCCCTCAGTGCTGACCCTCCGACAGTGTAGCATTCACTTCGCACTGACCCTCTGACAGTGCAGCATTCCCTCATTACTGACCCTCCAACAGTGCAGCAATACCTTAGCACTGACCCTCTGACAGTGCAGCACTCCATCAGTACTGATCCTCCAACAGTGCAGCACTTCCATAGCACTGACCCTCTGACAGTGCAGCAGTCCCTCGGCACTGACCCTCCGAAAGTGCAGCGCTCCCTCATTACTGACCCAGCAGCAGTGGAGCTCTCCCTCAGCACTGACCCTCTGACAGAGGAGCGCTCCCTCAGTACTTACCCTCCGACAGTTGAGTGCTCCCTCAATAGTGCCCCTCCGACAGTGAAGCATTCCCTAAGTACCAACCCTCCGATAGTGCAGCACTCCCTCAGCACTGACCAGCCGACAGTGCAGTGCTCCCTCAGCACTGAGCCTTGTCCTTTGGGTCTCTAGAATGGTACTCAGACACGCAACCTCCTGATTGAGCAGACAGAGTACCACCCAGCGAGCTCGGGTCCCACATCAGAATCCTGGGAGCGCTACAGATGACTATCCGATTGTAACTTTGTCTATCTCACACTGAATTACAGTCCATGTCTTTTTTGCTGCAGGGAGACTCAGGGGGACCTGTGGTCTGTAATGGGGAGCTACAAGGCATTACTTCCTGGGGTTACCTCTGTACTATGAAGGATTATCCCGGCGTCTTTGTGAAAGTTTGTAACTACAACAATTGGATCCAAAGGGTCATGGATGAAAACTGAGTGGAGAATCCTAACCCTGAAACTACCTGCAATGAGGGAAAGCAAAACGTTGCAAGTTTCCAATAAAGATTGATTGTCAAGTTGTGTTGTATTTGGACTTGTTTTTGCTAAATCTCATTTGAACGTGCAGAATCCCACATCCATCCCCTCGCTGCCTCCAGACTGTAACTATTCCAACATTCCTCTCGGAAATCTGCTTTCCTCAGGGGGACATCAGAAATAGGAGCGGAATGAGGCCATTCAGCCCCTCGAGCCTCCTTCCCCCATTCGATACAATCATGGCTGATACTCTACCTCGACCCCGCTTTCCCTACTTATTGCTTAGCACCCAAAAATCTATCCATCTCCGTCATGAATGCATTCAGTGACGGAGCATCCACAGCTCTCTGGGGGAGAGAATTCCAAAGATTTCTCCTTCCGTGAACTTAAGCACATCCAAAAATCTGCAACCCCCTGTCCTAACTCACACAAAGTCTCGTGCACCCAGCAGTCCCTGATGCTCGCTGTTCTACATTGGCTCCTGGTCGGGCACCACATCGATTTTATAATCCCCATCCTGGTTTTCAAATCCTTCCATGGCCTCCTCACCTCCTCCCTATCTCTGTAAACTCCTCCAGCCCCTACAACCCTCACTATCTCTGTAACCTCCTCCAGCCCCTACAACCCTCACTATTTCTGTAACCTCCTCCAACCCCTACAACCCTCCCTGTCTCTGTAAACTCCTCCAGCCCCAACAACAATCCCTATCTCTGAAACCTCCTCCAGCCCTTACAACCCTCTCTAACTCTGTAACCTCCTCCAACTCCTACAAAACTCCATTACTTAGAAACCATATCCAACCCATACAAACCTCCCAATCTCTGTAACCTCCTCCAGCCCCTAATACACTCTCTATCTCTGTAAACTCCTACAGCCCTTCCAACCGTCCCTATCTCTGTAACCTCCTCCAGCCCTTCCACCGTTCTCTATCTCTGTAACCTCCTCCAGCCACTACAACCCTCACTTTCTCTGTAACCTCCTCCAACTCCTACCAAACTCCATTACTCAGTAACCAAATCCAACCCATACAACCCTCCCAATTTCTGTAACCTCGTCTAGCCTCAACAACCCTCCCTATCTCTGTAACCTCCTCCAGCCCCTACAACACTCACTATCTCTGTAACCTCCTCCAACTCCTACAAAACTCCATTATTCAGAAACCAAATCCAACCCATACAACCCTCCCAATCTTTGTAACCTCCTCCAGCCCCTAATGCCCTCCATATCTCTGTAACCGCCTCCAGCACCTACAACCCTCCATAACTCTGTAACCACCCCAAACCGTACAACACTCGTGATATCTGAAACTTGCTCCACCCCCTACAACCCTCCCTATCTCTGTAACCTCCTCCAACTCCTACAAAACACCATTACTCAGTATCCAAATCCAGCCTATACAAACCTCCAAATATCTGTAACCTCCTCCAGCACCTAATACCCTCCTTATCTCTGTAAACTCCTCCAGCCCATACAACCCTCCCTATCTCTGCATGGTCCACCAGCCCCTACAACCCTCACTATCTCTGTATCCTCCTCCAGTCCCATTTCCCCAGTACTGGTGCCAGACGCCATGAATAGAAACCCAATTCTCCCACACAAATCCTACAGCCACACAGTCATACAAACATACTGACATAAGTACATACAGTTTAGGAGCAGGAGTAGGCCATTCGGCCCTTTGTGCCGCACGAACATTTGAGAAGATCATGACTGACCTGTTTGTGGTTCAGCTCCACTTTCTTCTCCACCCCCTATACCCTTTGACCCCCTCCTCAATCAGAAATCTGTCTAACTCAGTCTTGAATATATTCAGTCCCCCTGTCTCCACTGCTCTCTGAGGAAGAGAATTCCACAGACTGTCCACCCTCTGAGAGAAAGAATTCTCCTCACCTCCATCTTGAATGAGAGACGCCTGTTTTTAAACTGTGCCCCCTAGTTCTAGTCTCTCCCACAAGGGGAAACATGCTCTCAGCATCCACCCTGTCAAGTCCCCTCAGAATCTTATCTGTCACAATAAGATCACCTCTCATTCTTCTGAACTCAAATGGATACAGGCCCAGCCTGTCCAAACTTTCCTCATAGGATAACCCCCTCATCCCAGGAATCAGTCAAGTCACCCTTCTCTGAACTGCTTCTGAAAAGCTTATGTCCATTCTTAAATAAAAAAAATGATCTCTAACTTTTACTTCCTGTTAGCCATCCAATCCTCCATCTATGTCTCCCCCTACAACATCAACTCAAACGTTGTGCAGCAACCTTTGAAGTGGCACCTTATCAAATGCCTTTTGCAAATCCAAGTACACCACATCTACAGGTTCCCCCTTTGTCCACATTGCTTGTTACATACTCAAAGAACTCCAATAAGTTTGTCAAACACAATTTCCCTTTCACAAAACCATGTTGACTCTGCCTCACATTTTTCCAAGTGCCTTGCTATAACCCCCTTAATATTAGATTCTAACATTTCCTTGTGACAGATGTTAAGCGAACTCGCCTGCAGTTTCCGGCTCTCTGTCTCCTTCCTTTCTTGAACAGAGGAGTCACATTTACTATTTTCCAATCTCATGGGACCTTTCCTGAATCAAGGGAATTTGAGAAAATTACAACCAATCCATCACCTATCTCAGCATATACTTCTTTTGAGACCGGAGGATGAAATCTATCAGAACCTGGGAACTTGTCCGCTGTTAGTTTTAATAATTTTCTCAGTTCCCTTTCTCTGGTGACTAAAACTGTGAAAGTTCCTCGCTCCCTTTCACCACTGGATTTACAAGCATTCCTGGGATGTTATTTGTGTTTTCTACACTGAAGAGAGACACTAAATACCTGTTTAATGCTTCTATCATTTCCGTATTCCCCATTATTTTCTCACTGTTGCTATTAATATTATTATCATGAATAATAAACTCTCTGAACTTTTTTGCCCCATGCCAATTTGCTCTCGGCTCAGATAGTAATCCAGAGATTAGTGCCTTTTTGGTTTTGCTTTTTACTTTAAACCAAAGCTGCTCATACTCCCTCAGAAGTCCTGCCGATGCCGTTGGTACCCACACGGAGCACGACCACTGGGTCCTTCCTCTCCCACTCCAGGTTCCTCTCCAGACCCGAGGAGCTGTCCCTAAGCCTGGAACCGAGCAGGCAACACAACCGTTCGCAGAGAGCTGTGTTTATTCCCCTCACCAAACAGTCCACCCACTATCATTACATTCCTATTTACACCCCACCTCCCTCCACTTGAATGGCTTCCTGCAGCACGATGCCTTGGTCAGCTCGCTTGTCCACACTGCAGCCCCCACTTTCATCCAGACGAGCTGCAAGGGCCTCGAGCCTGTTGTACAAGTGGAAAGGGCTGAGGCCCCCCAAATGCTACCTCTTCGGCCGCCAAGACGAACTCACCCACAGTCACACCCTCCAGTCCCTGAGCACTGACCCAATCAGAGGACTCCAGCCTCAGGGCTGTGACCCCCTCTGGGGACAACACAATCCAGGTGCCCACACCTCTCCACCTCCTGCACCCTAGATGCATCACAGAGTCCAAAGCCCGGACTGCAGCTCATTAGTCTCTGAGCTGGAGATCCTCGAGCTGCGGACACTCACGGTTGATGAGTCACACAGGGACCCTCCATCCCTTGTGGGCCGCACCATTTTGTCCCATCACATCATTGCCAATCACCTCGGTTGGGGGGAGGTGTAGGTTTCACTTTGTCCAATGCGCTATCGGAATGCAAGCTATTGTCGTAACTGGCATGTGGGGTGGACATGTCCAGTAATGGTGAATGATTGTCCAGAAATGGTGAATGATTGTCCAGAAATGGTGATTGATTGTCCAGTAATGGTGACTGATTGTCCAGTAATGGTGATTGATTCAGGGTTGGGCCTGGACAACGTATCAATACAGACCTGAGGTCAACAACTGCAAGCGTCTCTCCTTCCAGAATTCGCTTCTCAAATGAGGTCTTGAAGCTGATTGATGATTAGCCACGTCTGATTGCTGGGACTGTCACTTTAAGCCACATATATAATGGACAGGGGCTTCACTGGGATCATTACCTGGGCTAGGATAAGCTGTAAGATGCAAGCTTTCCTCTTCACCCTGCTCCTGGGAGCGGCAGGTATGATCACAGATATACTGAAATGTGTGTGTGGGGGTGAACAAGTGTGGCTGCTTGTCTGGCCATGTCTCCTCTCCCTGGTTACCCATTCCCATTCCTTTCCCTGGCAACTGTCTGAGATTGAACCTGTCAGCTTGCAACCTCGGGGTCACATTTGACTCCCAGATTTGCTCACTGTCAAACCATTCCTATTTCCACCTCCGCAACATTGCCCAGCTTCACATCGACCCCGTCTCCTCTGATCTCATCTACTGCTAAACCCCTCATCCAGCATTGTCCCCAGCTGCGGCTATACACACAAATCCCTGCCTGTTCTCCCACGTTCTACCATCCGTAAACTTGAGGTCATCCGAACCTCTGCTGCCCGTGCCTTAACTCGCACTGAGTCCCACTCACCTATCATCTCTGGTGCTCGCTGACCAGCATTGGCTCCTGGTTAGCAACATATTGATTTTAAAATTTCTCCAGCCCCTACAACCCTCCCTATCTCTGTAACCTCCTCCAGCCTCTACAACACTCTCTATCTCTGTACCCACCTCCAGCCCCTACAAAACTCCCTATCTCTGTAACCTCCCCCAGCCCCAACAAACTTTCCTCTCTCTTAACCTCCTCCAGCCATCACAACCCTCCCTAACTCTGTAAACTCCTCCAGCCACTACAACCCTCCGTCTCTGTAACCTCCTCCAGTCCCTACATCCTACCCTATCTCTGTAACCTCCTCCAGCCACTACAACCCTACCGTTCTCTGTAACCTCCTTCAGTCCCTACATCCTACCCTATCTCTGTAAACTCCTCCAGCCCCTACAACCCTCCCTATCTCTGTAACCTCCTCCAGCCCCTACAACCCTCCCTATCTCTGTATCCTCCTCCAGCCCCTACAACCCTCCCTATCTCTGTAACCTCCTCCAGCCCCTACAACCTTCCACGTTTCCCCAGTACTGGTGCCAGACCCCATGAATAGAAACCCAAATCACCCACACAAATCCTACAGCCACACAGTCATACAAACATACTGACATAAGTACATACAATTTAGGAGCAGGAGGAGGCTATTCGGCCCCTCGATCCTGCTCCATCATTTGATAAGATCTTGGCTGACCTGTTTGTGGTTCAGCTCCACTTTCCTCTCTACTCCCTATACCATTTGACCCCCTCCTCAGTCAGAAATCTCTCTAATTCAGTCTTGAATATATTTAGTCACCCTGTCTCCACTGCTCTCTGAGGAAGAGAATTCCAATGGCTGTCCACCCTCTGAGAGAAAGAATTCTCCTCACCTCCATCTTGAATGAGAGACCCCTTTTTTTAAACTGTGCCCCCTAGTTCTAGTCTCTCCCACAAGGGGAAACATGCTCTCAGCATCCACCCTGTCAAGTCCCCTCAGAATCTTATCTGTCACAATAAGATCACCTCTCATTCTTCTAAACTCCAATGGATACATGCCCAGTCTGTCTAAACTTTCCTCATAGGATTATCCCCTCATCCTAGGTATCAATCAAGTGACCCTTCTCTGCAGACTACCTGCAGACTAACATTCTGTCATTCATACACCAGGACACCCAGATCCCTCTGCACTGCAGAGTTCCGTAATCTCTCTTCATTTACACAATACGCTACGTTATTATTCTTCCTGCCAAAGTGAACAAGTTCTCATTTTCCCACATTATTCTCCATCTGACAATTTTTTGCCCACTCACTTAACCTGTCTATTATGAATTTCAGACTCCTTATGTCCTCTTCACAACTTACCTTCCTACCTATCTTTGTGCCATCAGCAAGTTTAGCAACCACACCTTTGGTCTCTTCATCCAAGCTATTGATATAGATTGTAAGTAGTTGACTTCCCAGCACTGATGTCAATGGCACTCCGCTAGTTACAGCCTGCCACCATAAAATGAAAAAAATTGATCCCTACCTTTTACATCTTGTTAGCTATCCAATCCTCTATCCATGCCTCCCCCTACACCATCAAATCTTAGCTTGTGTAGCAATCTTTGAAGTGGCACTTCATCAAATGCATTTTGCAACTCCAAGTACACCACATCTACAGGATCCCCCTTTGTCCACATTGCTTGTTACATCCTCAAAGAACTCCAAGAAGTTTGTAAAACACAATTTCCCTTTCACAAAACCATGTTGACTCTGCCTCACATTTTCCAAGTGCCCTGCTATAACCCCCATAATAACAGATTCTAACATTTCCTTGTGACAGATGTTAAGCGAACTCGCCTGCAGTTTCCGGCTCTCTGTCTCCTTCCTTTCTTGAACAGAGGAGTCACATTTACTATTTTCCAATCTCATGGGACCTTTCCTGAATTGAGGGATTTTGGGAAAATTACAACCAATCCATCACTTATGTCAGCAGCTGCTTCTTTTGAGACCCGAGGATGAAGTCTGTCAGAACCTGGGAACTTTTCAGCTTTTAGTTTTAATAATATTGTCGGTCCCATTTCTCTGGTGACTAAAACTGTGTCATTTCCTCTCTCCCTTTCACCACTGGATTTACAAGCATTCCTGGGATGTTATTTGTGTTTTCTACACTGAAGAGAGACACAAAATATCTATTTAATGCTGCTACCATTTCCGTATTCCCCATTATTTTCTCATCGTTGCTATTAATATTATTATCATGATTAATAAACTCTGAGTGTTTTTGCCCCATGCCAATTTGCTCGTGGCGCAGATATTAACCCAGAGATTAGTGCCTTTTTGGTTCTGCTTTTGAGTTTAACCCACAGCTGCTCATACTCCCTCAGAAGTCCTGCCGATGCCATTGGTACCCACATGGACCACGACCACTGGGTCCTTCCTGTCCCACTCCAGGTTCCTCTCCGGATCCGAGGAGCTGTCCCTAAGCCTGGAACCGAGCAGGCAACACAACCGTTCGCAGAGAACTGTGTTTATTCCCCTCACCGAACAGTCCCCCCACTATCATTACATTCCTATTTACACCCCGCCTCCCTCCACTTGAATTGCTTCCTGCAGCACGATGCCTTGGTCAGCTCGCTTGTCCACACTGCAGCCCCCACTTTCATCCAGACGAACTGCAAGGGCCTCGAGCCTGTTGGACAAGTGCAAAAGTCTCACTGCCCCCCAATTCCACTTCCTTGGCCCACAAGCCTGCCTCACCCACAGTCACGCCCTCCAGTCCCTGAGCACTGACCCAATCAGAGGACTCCAGCCTCAGGGCTGTGACCGCCTCTGGGGACAACACAATCCAGGTGACCACACCTCTCCACCTCCTGCACCCTAGATGCATCGCAGAGTCCAAAGCCCGGACTCCAGCTCATTAGTCTCTGAGCTGGAGTTCCTCGAGCTGCGGACACTCACAGTAGATGTGTTACACAGGGACCCTCCATCACTTGTGGGCTGCACCTTTTTACCTCATCACATCATTGCCAATCACCTCGGTTGGGGGGAGGTGTAGGTTTCACTTTGTCCAATGAGCTATCGGAATGCAAGCTATTGTCGTAACTGGCATGTGGGGTGGACATGTCCAGTAATGGTGATTGATTGTCCAGTAATGGTGATTGATTGTCCAGAAATGGTGATTGATTCAGGGTTTAGCCTGGACAACGTATCAATACAGACCTGATGCCAACAGCTGTTAGCATCTCTCCTTCCAGAATTCGCTTCTCAAATGAGGTCTTGAAGCTGGTTAATGATTAGCCATGTCCAAATGCTGGGACTGTCACTTTAAGCCACATATATAAAGGACAGGGGCTTCACTGGGATCATTACCTGGGCTGGGATAAGCTGTAAGATGCAGGCTTTCCTCTTCACCCTGCTCCTGGGAGCAGCAGGTATGATCACAGATATACTGAAATGTGTGTGTGGGGGTGAACAAGCGTGGCTGCTTGTCTGGCAATGTCTCCTCTCCCTGGCTACCCATCCCCATTCCTTTCCCTGGCAACTGTCTGAGATTGAACCTGTCAGCTTGCAACCTCGGGGTCACATTTGTCCCTCAGATTTGCTCACTGTCAAACCATTCCTATTTCCACCTCCGCAACATTGCCCAGCTTCACCCCGACACCGTCTCCTGTGATCTCATCTACTGCTGAAACCCTCATCCAATCCAGCATTGCCCCCAGATGCGGCTATTCCCACAAATCCCTGACTGTTCTCCCACGTTCTACCCTCCGTAAACTTGAGGTCATCCGAACCTCTGCTGCCCATGCCTTAACTCGCACTGAGTCCCATTCACCTATCATCTCTGGTGCTCGCTGACCTGCATTGGCTCCTGGTTAGCAATGTGTTGATTTTAAATTTCCTCCAGCACCTACAACCCTCCCTATCTCTGTAACATCCCCCAGTCCCTACAACCTTTCCTCTCTCTGTAACCTCCTCCAGCCATCACAGCCCTCCCTGTCTCTGTAACCTCCCCCAGTCCCTACATCCTACCCTATCTCTGTAACCTCCTCCAGCCACTACAGCCCTCCCTGTCTCTGTAACCTCCTCCAGTCCCTACATCCTACCCTATCTCTGTAACCTCCTCCAGCCCCTACAACCCTCCCTATCTCTGTAACCTCATCCAGCCCCTTCAACCCTCCCTATCTTTGCAACCTCCTCCAGGCCCTACAACCCTCCCTATGTCTGTAGCCTCCTCCAGGCCCTACAACTCTCCCTATCTCCGTAACGTCCTCCAGTACCTACAACCCTCCCTATATTTGTGAACTCCTCCAGTCCCTATAGCCCTCCCTATCACTAAAAACTCCGCCAGCACCTACAACCCTCCCTATTGCTCTAAACTCCTCCAGCCCCTATAACCCTCTCTATCTCTGTAACCTCCTCCAGCCGCTACAGCTCTCCCTCTATCTGTAACTTCCTCCATTCCCTACAAACCTCCCGTTGTCTGTAAGCTCCTCCTGCCCCTACAACCCTCCCTACCTCTATAACAACTGCCAGCCCTTTCAACCCTCCCTATCTCTGTAACCTCCTCCAGTCCCTACAATCCTCCCTATTGCTGAAACCGTCTCCAGCACATACAACACTCTCTATCTCGTCAACCTCCTCCAGATTCTACAGGCCTCCCTATCTCTGTAACGTCCTCCAGCCCTTACGAATGCACGTATCTCTGTAAACTTTTCCAGTTCCAATGCCCTCCCTATCTCTGTAACCTCCTCCAGTTCCAATGCCCTCCCTATCTCTGTAACCTCCTCCAGTCCCCTACAGCAATCCAGTTCTGTGAAACCTCCTCCAAACCCAACAACCCTCCTTATCTCTGTAAACTCCTCCCGAACCTCCAACACTTTTTATCTATGTAACCTCCTCCAGCCCCTAAAATCCTCCCTATTTCTGTAACCTCCTCCAGCCGCAACAACACTCCCTATCTCTGTAACCTCCTCCACCCCCTACAATCCTCCCTATTTCTGTAACCTCCTCCAACATATACAACACTTCATATCTCTCCAACCTCCTCCAGCCGCTACAAGCCCCCCTATCTCTGTAAACTACTCCAGCCCCTACAATCCTCACTCTGTCTGTTACCTCCTCCAGTCCCTACAACAATCCCTATCGCTGTAACCTCCTCCAGTCTCCTACAACCCTCCCTATCTCTATAACCTCATCCAGTCCATACAGCCCTCCCGATCTCTATTACCTCCTCCAACATCTACAACCCTCGCTATCTCTGTAAATTCCTCCATCAACTACAATCATTCTAATCTCTGTAACAACCTCCAGCCCCTACAATGCTCCCCATCTTTGTAACGTCCTCCAGCAACTACAACCCTCGCTATCTGCCCAGCCTCCTCCAGCCCCTGCAACCCTCCCCATCTCGGTAACCTCCTCCAGCCCCTACAACACTCCCTATCTCTGTACCCACTTCCAGCCCCTACAACCCTCCCTATCTCTGTAACCTCCTCCAGCCCCTACAACCCTCCCTATCTCTGTAACCTCCTCCAGCCACTACAACCCTCCCTATCTCTGTAAACTCCTCCAGCCCCTTCAACCCTCCCTTTCTCTGTAACGTCTGCCAGTCTCTACAACCCTCCCTATCTCTGATAACTCCTCCTGCCCCAAAAACACTCTCTATCTCTGTAACCACCTCCAGCAGCTACTATCCTCCCTATCACTGCAACCTCTTCCAGCCCCTACAACCCTCCCTATCTCTGTAACCTTCTCCAGCGCCTACAACCCTCCCTATCTCTGTGACCTCCTCCAGCCCCTACAACCATCCCTATCTCTGTAACCTCCTCCAGCCCCTACAACCCTCCCTATCTCTGTAACCTCATCCAGCCCCTACAACACTCCCTATCTCTGTGACCTCCTCCTGCCCCTACAACCCTCCCTAGCTCTGTAACCTCCTCCAGCCCCTACAACCCACTAACACTGTAACATCCTCCAGCCCCTACAACCCTCCCTATCTCTGTAACATCCTCCAGCCACTACAACCCTCCCTATCTCTGTAAACCCCTCCAGCCCCTACAGTTCTCCCTATCTCTGTAACCTACTCCAGTGCCTACAACCCTCCCTATCTCTGTGACCTCCTCCAGCCCCTACAACCCTCCCTATCAATGTAAACTCCTCCAGCCCCTACAACCCTCCCTATCTCTGTAACCTACTCCAGTGCCTACAACCCTCCCTATCTCTGTGACCTCCTCCAGCCCCTACAACCCTCCATACCTCTGTAACCTCCTCCAGCCCCTACACCCTCCGCATTTCCCCAGTACTGGTGCCAAGCCCCATGAATGGAAACCCAATTCTCCCACACGAATCTTACAGCCACAGAGTCATACAGACACACTGACATAAGTACAATCAGAGGACTCCAGCCTCAGGGCTGTGACCGCCTCTGGGGACAACACAATCCAGGTGACCACACCTCTCCACCTCCTGCACCCTAGATGCATCGCAGAGTCCAAAGCCCGGACTCCAGCTCATTAGTCTCTGAGCTGGAGATCCTCGAGCTGCGGACACTCACGGTAGATGTGTCACACAGGGACCCTCCATCCCTTGTGGGCTGCACCTTTTTGCCTGATCACATCCCCGCCAAGCACCTCGGTGAGGGAGGATGTTTTACGCTGTCCAAAGCGCTAGCGGAATGCAAATTTTTATAGTAACTTTCCTACGCTTCAACTGTGGGATAATTAACACCAGGCGTGTAGTGTGGACGTGTCCAGTAATGGTGACTGATTGTCCAGTAATGGTGACTGATTGTCCAGTAATGGTGACTGATTTTCCAGTAATGGTGATGGATTGTCCAGTAATGGTGATTGATTCAGGGTTGGGCCTAGACAACTTTTCAATACAAACCTGACGTCAACAGCTGCAGTCTCTCTCCTTCCAGAATTCGTTTATCAAATGAGCTCTTGAAGCTGATTGATGATTTGCCACGTCTGATTGCTGGGACTGTCACTTTAAGCCACATATATGAAGGACAGGGGCTTCACTGGGATCATTACCTGTGCTGGGATAAGCTGTAAGATGCAGGCTTTCCTCTTCACCCTGCTCCTGGGAGCGGCAGGTATGATCACAGATATACTGAAATGCGTGTGTGGCGGTGAACAAGTGTGTCTGCTTGTCTGGCAATGTCTCCTCTCCCTGGTTACCCCTCCCCATTCCTTTCCCTGGCAAAAGTCTGAGACTGAACCTGTCAGCTTGTAACCTCGGGGTCATATTTGACACCCAGATTTGCTCACTGTCAAACCATTCCTATTTCCACCTCCCAACATTGCCCAGCTTCAACCTGACCCCGTCTCGTCTCATCTCATCTACTGCTGATACCCTCATCCAATCCAGCATTGCCCCCAGATGCGGCTATTCCCACAAATCCCTGACTGTTCTCCTACGTTCTACCCTCCGTAAACTTGAGGTCATCCAAAACTGAACTGCCCGTGCCTTAACTCGCACTGAGTCCCACTCACCTATCATGTCTGGTGCTCGCTGACCAGCATTGGCTCCTGGTTAGCAGCATATTGATTTTAAATTTCCTCCAGTACCCTACAACTCTCCCTATCTCTGTAACCTCATCCAACACCTACAACCCTCACTATCTCTGTAACCTCCTCCAGCACCTACAACTCTCCCTATCTCCGTAACGTCCTCCAGCCTCTACAACACTCCCTATCTCTGTAACCTCCTCCAGCCCCTACAACCCTCCCTATCTCTGTAACCTCCTCCAGCACCTGAAACCCTCACTATCTCTGTAAACTCCTCCAGCCACTACAACCCTCCCTATTTCTGTAACCTCCTCCAGCCCCAACAACCCTCCCCATCCTTTTATCCTCCTCCAGCCCCAACAACCCTCCCTATCTCTGAAACCTCCTCCTGCCCCTACAACCCTCCCTATCTCTGAAACCTCCTCCTGCCCCAACAACCCTCCCTATCTCTGAAACCTCCTCCTGCCCCTACAACCCTCCCCGTTTCCCCAGTACTGGTGCCAGACCCCATGAATGGTAACCCAATTCTCCCACACAAATCCTACAACCGCACAGTCATACAAACATACTGACACAAGTACATACAGTTTAGGAGCAGGAGTAGACCATTCGGCCCCTCGATCCTGCTCCATCTTTTTAGAAGATCATGGCTGACATGTTTGTGGTTCAGCTCCTCTTTCCTCTCTGCCCCCTATACCCTTTGACCCTCTCGTCAATCAGAAATCTGTCTAACTCAGTCTTGAATATATTCAGTCCCCGTGTCTCCACTGCTCTCTGAGGAAGAGAATTCCACAGACTGTCCACCCTCTGAGAGAAAGAACTCTCCTCACATCCATCTTGAATGAGAGACCCCTTTTTTAAACTGTGCCCCCTAGTTCTAGTCTCTCCCACAAGGGGAAACATGCTCTCAGCATCCACCCTGTCAAGTCCCCTCAGAATCTTATCTGTCACAATAAGATCACCTCTCATTCTTCTAAACTCCAATGGATACAGGTCCAGCCTGTCCAACCTTTCCTCATAGGATAACCCCCTCATCCCAGGAATCAGTCATCACCCTTTCTGAATTACTTTCTAACACAGTTATGTCCATTCTTAAATAAGGAGACCCAAGCTGTACACAGTACTCCAGATGTGCTGTCACCAACACGCTGCACAATTGCAGAAAAACATCCCTACTTTTATATCCCATTCCCCTTGCAATAAAGGCCGACATTTCATTTCCCTTCCCAATCACCTGCTGTACCTGCAGACTAACATTCTGTCATTCATACACCAGGACACCCAGATCCCTCTGCACTGCAGAGTTCCGTAATCTCTCTCCATTTACACAGTATGCTACTTTTCTATTTTTCCTGTCAAAGTGAACAAGTTCACATTTTCCCACATTATTCTCCATCTGCTAATTTTTTGCCCACTCATTTAACCTGTCTATAACGCTTTTCAGACTCCTTATGTCCTCTTCACAACTTACCTTCCTACCTATCTTTGTGCCATCACCAAATGCATCAACCACACCTTTGGTGTCTTCATCCAAGCTATTGATACAGATTGTAAGTAGTTGACGTCCCAGCTCTGATGTCAATGGCACTCCGCTAGTTACATCCTGCCAACACAAAAATAAAAAAATTGATCCCTTCCTTTGACTTCCTGTTAGCTATCCAATCCTCTATCCATGTCTCCCCCTACACCATCAACTCTTACCTTGTGCAGCAACCTTTGAAGTGGCACCTAATAAAATGTCTTTTGCAACTCCAAGTACACCACACCCACAGGTTCCCCCTTTGTCCACATTGCTTGTGACATACTCGAAGAACTCCAATTAATTTGTCAAACACAATTTCCCTTTCACAAAACCATGTTGACTCTGCCTCACATTTTTCCAAGTGCCCTGCTATAAGCCCCTTAATAACAGATTCTAACATTTCCTTGTGACAGATGTTAAGCTAACTCGCCTGCAGTTTCCGGCTCTCTGTCTCCTTGCTTTCTTGAACAGCGGAGTCACATTTACTATTTTCCAATCTCATGGGACCTTTTCTGAATCTAGGGAATTTGGGAAAATTACAACCAATCCATCACCTATCTCAGCAGCTCCTTCTTTTGTGATGCGAGGATGAAGTCCACCAGAATGTGGAACTTGTCAGCTTTTAGTTTTAATCATTTTCCCAGTCCGCTTTCTCTGGTGACTAAAACTGTGTAATTTCCTCCCTCCCTTTCACCACTCGATTTACAAGCATTCCAGGGATGTTATTTGTGTTTTCTACACTGAAGAGAGACACAAAATATCTGTTTAATGCTTCTACCACTTCCGTATTCCCCATTATTTACTCATTGTTGCCATTAATATTATTATCATGAATAATAAACCCTGAGTGTTTTTGCCCCATGCCAATTTGCTCTCGGCTCAGATAGTAACCCAGAGATTAGTGCCTTTTTGGTTCTGCTTTTTAGTTTAACCCACAGCTGCTCATACTCCCTCAGAGGTCCTGCCGATGCCATTGGTACCCACACGGAGCACGACCACTGGGTCCTTCCTCTCCCACTCCAGGTTCCTCTCCAGACCCGAGGAGCTGTCCCTAAGCCTGGAACCGAGCAGGCAACACAACCGTTCGCAGAGAACTGTGTTTATTCCCCTCACCAAACAGTCACCCCACTATCATTACATTCCTATTTACACCCCACCTCCCTCCACTTGAATGGCTTCCTGCAGCACGATGCCTTGGTCAGCTCGCTTGTCCACACTGCAGCCCCCACTTTCATCCAGATGAGCTGCAAGGGCCTCGAGCCTGTTGGACAAGTGCAAAAGTCTCACTGCCCCCCAATTCCATTTCCTCGGCCCACAAGCCTGCCTCACCCACAGTAACGCCCTCCAGTCCCTGAGCTCTGACCCAATCAGAGGACTCCAGCCTCAGGGCTGTGACCGCCTCTGGGGACAACACAATCCAGGTGACCACACCTCTCCACCTCCTGCCCCCTAGATGCATCGCAGAGTCCAAAGCCCGGACTCCAGCTCATTAGTCTCTGAGCTGGAGTTCCTCGAGCTGCGGACACTCACAGTAGATGTGTCACACAGGGACCCTCCATCCCTTGTGGGCTGCACCTTTTTGCCTGATCACATCCCCGTGAAGCACCTCAGTGGGGGAGGGATACTCTACTTTGTCCAAGGAGCTATCAGAATGCAAGATTTTGTCGTAACTGGCGTGTTGGGAGGACGTGTCTAGTAATCGTGATTGATTGTCCTGTAATGGTGATTGATTGTCCAGTAATGGTGATGGATTGTCCAGTAATGGTGATTGATTCAGGGTTGGGCCTGGACAACATATCAATACAGACCTGAGGTCAACAGCTGCAAGCGTCTTTCCTTCCAGAATTCGATTCGCAAATGAGGTCTTGAAGCTGATTAATGATTAGCCACGTCTGATTGCTGGGACTGTCACTTTAAGCCACATATATAAAGGACAGGGGCTTCACTGGGATCATTACCTGGGCTGGGATAAGCTGTAAGATGCAGGCTTTCCTCTTCACCCTGCTCCTGGGAGCGGCAGGTATGATCACAGATATACTGAAATGTGTGTGTGGGGGTGAACAAGCGTGGCTGCTTGTCTGGCAATGTCTCCTCTCCCTGGTTACCCATTCCCATTCCTTTCCCTGGCAACAGTCTGAGACTGAACCGGTAACTCTATAACATCCTCCAGCCCCTGCAACCCTCCCTATCTCTGTAACCTCGTCCAGTCCCGGCAGCCCTCCCTATCTCTGTAACCTCCTCCAGCCCCTACAACCCTCCCTATCTCTGTAACCTCCTCCAGTCCCTACAACCCTCCCTATCTCTGTAACCTCCTGCAGCCCCTGCAAACCTCCCTATCTCTGTAACCTCCTCCAGCCCCTACAACCCTCCCTATCTCTGTAACATCCTCCAGTCCCTACAGCCCTCCGTATCTCTGTAACCTCCTCCAGCCGCTACAACCCTCCCTATCTCTGTAACCTCCTCCAGTCCCAACAGCCCTCCGTATATCTGTAACCTCCTCCGACCCCTACAACTGTCCCTATCTGTGTAACCTCCTCCAGCCTCCACAAATCTCCATTTCTCTGTACCTCCTCCAGCCCCTACAACCCTCCCTATCTCAGTAACCTCCTCCATTCCCTACAACCCTCTGAAATGTCTGCTCTCCTGCCACACTCATTCCCTCCTCCTTTAAATCGCTCTTAAAATCCAATCATTTTGACTAATCATTTGGCTGCCTGTCTCTGATGTCTCTTTATGTGACTCAGCGAGTTACTTTTTTTTTGATAATCAACCCTCTGAAGCTGTTTCATTATGTTAAAGGCACTATAGAAACATAAGATGTTGTTATTGCTAATTTCTGAGTGTGTGCATATGTGAGTGTTTGTATGTGTGTGAGTGTTTGTATTTGTGTGTGCGTATGTGATTGTGTGTATGTGTTTGTGAGAGAACGTAGGTGTGTTTGTGTGTACAGGTACCTTTCTGACTGTGTGTGTGTTTGTGTGCATGTCTGAATGTAAATGTGTACATGTGCCTGTGAATGAGTGTCCATGTGTGTATGTGTATTTGTGTGTGTATGTGTATGTGTTTCTGTGTGTGCGTATGTGCCTGCTCATGTGAGACTGTGTGTCTGTGTGTGTGCATGTTAGTGTGATTGTGTGTACCTGGGTATGTTTATTTATGTGTGAGTGTGCCTCTGTGTGTGCGAGACAGTGTGTAAGTGTGTGTATTTATTTATGTGTGACTGTGCGTGTGTATATGTATGTGGGAGTGTCTGAGAGTGTTTTTGTGAGTTTGACGGTGTGTGTGCTTGTGTGTGTGTTTATTTGTGTGAGTGTGACTCTGTGTGAATGTCTATTTGTGTGTGAGTGTGTGTATGTGACTGTGTGTATGTGTCTGTATTTGCGTTTGTGTGTGATTGTGTGGCTGTGTGTAAGTGTGCATTTGTGCATGTTTGTGTGTGTTTGTGTGTGTGTGACTTTCGGTGTGTGATTGTGTGTAATTGTGTGTATTTGTCTGTGTGTGATTGTGTGTAAGTCGGTTTTTGTGTGTGTGTGTGTGTGTGTGTGAGACTGTGGGTGCCTGTGTATGTGTGACTGTGTGCGTGTATTTGGGTGTGTGTGTATTTGTGGGTGTGTATGTGTGTGGCTCTGTGTAAGTATGTGTGTGGTTGTGTAAGTGTGTGTATTTTTGTGTGTGTGATTGTGTTTAAGCGTGTGTGTGTGTGACTGCATAATTGTGTGTGTGTTTGTGGGTGATTGTGTGTAAGTTTGTGTGTGATAGTGGGAGTGTGTGTACAATCAGATGATGACTATCACTCTCTGTATTTTTCTTTACTCAGCTGCTGCTTCTGCGAATCTGAAGATCATTAATGGCCAGAATTGTTCTCCTCACTCTCAGCCCTGGCAGGTTTTGCTGACCTTTAATGGGTATCGCTGGTGTGGGGGCTCGCTGATAAACGACCAGTGGATAGTGTCAGCTGCTCATTGTTACCACCCGTAAGTCCAGAGATTATCACAGCAATGTGCAAACATAAAAACATACACAAACATACAAACATACACAAACATACAAATGTACACATAAACACACAAACATACAAACACTCACAAACATTCATAGAAACATACATAAACATACAAACATTCACAAACTTACACAAGCATGCATAGAAGCAAACATTCACAAACATACAAACCTACTCAAACACACATACAAGCGTACACAAAAAAACAAACACACACAAACATACATACGAACATATACAATCATACACAGATCAACACTGAATCATACAGAGACAAAAACATGAACATACAGATGTACAAGCATACAATATTACAGCACACACATACAAACAATAATGGAGTAATACGGGTTCTCTTGCAGTCATTTGTCATACATTCTGTGTCACAATATGTGCGCTCACCCTCCAAAAAGGCTGAATAGAAACTTCAACATCCCCCTTAAACCTCCAAAAAAAGGCAAAACTCCAGATGACTAATGCCCGGGTAGTGAGGGGGCAGTTTGACACTGGCCTCCTCTACATTGTTTTTTTTTTCTTGTTGGCAAGAATGACCCAAAATTAATGATTAAATCAGGGGTCAAAGTTAAAGGAAGGAGCAAGCCAAAGAGGAGCAGCAGATGCAAAACACAGGGTTCAGCCTCAGCTGGAGTCTTGTGTCCAGCTCTGGGCACCACACTGTAGGAAGGATGTGAAGGCATTAGAGAGGCAGCAGTAAGGATTCATGAGAATGGGGATCCAGGGATGAGGAACTTCAGTTAATGTGGAGAGAGTGGAGGAGCTGGGACGGTTCTCCTTGGACAATATGTATGCTTGTATGTATGTTTGTGTATGTTTGTATGTTTGTGTATGTTTGTATGTATGTATCCCCTTGGTGAAGAGAAGGTCGAGAGGAGATTTGATAGAGGTGTTCAAAATCACGAGGGGTCTGGACTTGGTAGAGGGGGAGAAAATGTTCCCATTGGGGGGAAGGATCGAGAACCAGAGGGGCACAGATTTAACGGGATTAGTGAAAGAAGCAACAGCGACATGAGGAGAAACATTTTCACCCAGCGAGTGGCTAGGATCTGGAATGCACTGCCCGAGAGTTTGAGGGAGGCAGGTTCGATCCAGGCTTTCGACAGGGAATCGGGTCGTTATCCGAAGGGGAAACATTTGCAGGTTATGGGGAAAGGAGAGGGGGGATGAGTTTAGGTGAGTCGCTCTTTCAGAGAGCCGACACGGACACGGCCTCCAGCTGCGCAATAACCATTCGGCGGCTTCTGGGAAACAGGAAGTGGGGAAATGACAGTGTTGCCCACTTCTCCTCAGATTGCCCAGGTCCAGCATCCTCGTGGCTCATCTGGGCGAGCACAACCTCTCTCACTCCGAGGGGACAGAGCAGCGAATCCAAGTGCTCAAGGCCTTCGTGCACCCCAGTTACAACTACAGGAACTTCAACAACGACATCTTGCTGCTCAAACTGGCCTGGCCAGCCACATTCAACCAGTACGTCAGGCCCATCCCTCTGCCCAGCCAGTGTGCCACAGCCGGGACTCAATGCAGCACCTCTGGCTGGGGGAGACTCATGATTAACGGAGGTAAGGAGGGCCGGGGTGGTGAGGGGTTGGTGGGGGGGGGAGCGGGAAGGTGAGTTGGGGTTGGGGGTTGAATGAATGCTGCGCTGGTTTGAGGGGATGGTGGGTGGGAGGGCAGTGTAGGCTGTTGGAATGTGTGATCAAGCAATAATGCTTCACTTTCCAGCCATAACCGAAATGTAGCCATCACTGCTCCCTGGAGACCTGTCCCAGCTTTGGAGACAGTTGCAGAGATTTACTAGCAATGTGCCGGCTCTTTGAAGGATCTATCTAATGAGACCCCACTCTCCCCCCTGCTCTTTCCCCCATAGCCCTATAATTTCCCTCCCTTCAAGTATTTATCCAATCCCTCTTTTGAAAGTTCCTATTGAATCTGCTTCCACCGCCCTTTCAGGCAGCGCCTTCCAGATCACAACAACTCGCTGTGTCAAAATAAAATTCTCCTCATCTCCCTCTCTGGGTCTTTTCCCGATTCTCTTCAATCTGAGTCCCTCTGGTTACCGACCCTCCTGCCACTGGAAACAGTTTCTCCTTATTGACTCTATCCAAACCCCTCATGATTTTGAACATCTCAATTCAATCTGCCCCTTATCCTTCTCTGCTCTAAGGAGAACAATCGCAGCTTCACCAGTCTCTCCACATTAGTCCCATCCACCTGGTCTCGCAGCCCCACACCCAGTCCCAATTCAGCTTGATTTTAGCAATAACATCTTTGTTTTTAAATCCCTCCATGGTTTTTCCCTCCCAATCTTTGTAACCTCCTCCAGCTCCGACAACCACCCTGATCTTTGTAACCTCCTCCAGCTCCGACAACTCTCCCTATCTCTGTAACCTCCTCCAGCCCCTACAACCCTCCCTATCTCTGTAAGCCCCTCCAGCCCCTACAACCCTCCCTATCTCTGTAAGCCCCTCCAGCCCCTACAACCCTCCCTATCTCTTTAACCTTCTCCAGCCCCGACAACCATCCTGATCTCTGTAACCTCCTCCAGCCCCTTAAATCCTCCGAGATCTCTGTGCTGCTCCAATTCCGGCCTCTTGAGCTTGCCCCGATTCCCATCGCTCCACTACTGGCGACCGTGCCTTCAGCTGCCAGGGGCCCTAAGCTCTGGAATTCCCTCCCTAAACCTCTCCAACTCTTTCTCTCTTTCAAAACACTCCTTAAAATGTATCTCTTTAACTGAGCTTTGGGTAATCTGTCCCTAATATCTCCTTATGTAGCCTGATGCCAAATTTAGCTTGTTTCAATCTCTTATGAAGCATCTTGGAATGTTTTATAATGTTAACTGTTCTATATAAATTCAAATATGCTGTTGTTATTAAGGTGGTGTTAATAGCAGTCTGTGCATGGGCACAATGAGTTATTCTGCTGCTGATTACGTTGGCCTGTCCCTTTAACAGGGCAACCTCTCATTGATCTAAATCCTGAGGTCATTCAGAGTTCCATTGCCGATTGGCAAATGCCTGTCAATTTAATCCCTTCTCCCGCAAGGGATGTTCCAATGCCAATTGCACATTGACAGTTCTCTAGACGGCCACCAGTGTTTCATATTTAGCTCTCCTTCTCCTGGCCACGAGGTTCTTCACCATCCTGTCTACAGTAACTGAACATGTCTTTGTGTCTTGGTGAGCTGACCTGGATTCAATGCCCAGTGTGTGCTTTAACCAGAGCTCTGTACACAACTCTCAGTAAGCAAGACTATTGATTAAGTCACTTGGACGTGGGAGAAGGAGAGTCACGTTTGGATCGGACTGTGTTGACTCATTTCTTTCCCCTTCAGGTGAATTACCCGAAGTCCTACAGTGCCTGAATCAGCCCATCCTGCCTGATGCTGATTGCGCCAAAGCTTATCCACTCTACTTCACGGACAACATGTTCTGCTCAGGATACTGGGAGGGAGGTCAGGGCACATGCCAGGTAAGTGTGGCCTGACAGGGTGAACCCGAATGCATCAAACCTTGAGCAATAGGAAACGTCTTAAGCTGAGAGACAGAGGTTACCTCTACCTGAGGGATGGGGAATGTCTGAATTTGAGGGTGCATAGGAGCAGGAGGCGGATATTTTTGCCCCTTTATCCCTCTGATAGTGCAGCACTCTCTCAGTATCACACTCCAGCAGTGCAGCACTCCCTCAGTATGACACTCTGACAGTGCAGCGCTCCCTCGGTACTGACCCTCTGTCAGCGCAGCAGTCCCTTAATACTCACCCACCGACAGTGCAGTGATACCTCAGTACTGACCCTCCAACAGTGCAGCACTCCCTCAGTACTAATCCTCTGACAGTGTAGCACCCCTTCAGTACTGCCCCTCTCACAGTGCAGGTCTCCCTCAGAACTGACCCACCAACAGTGGAGCGATCCCTCACTACTAATCCTCCGACAGTGCAGTGGTCCCTCTGAATTGACACTCCGACAGTGCAGCACTCCCACAGTATTGGCTCTGCATCCTTGCAGCACTCCCTCAGTGCTGACCCTCCAACAGTGCAGCACTCCCTTAGCACTGAACCGCTGACAGTGTAGCACTCCCTCAGAACTGACCCTCCAACAGTGCAGCACTCCCTTAGCACTGACCCTCTGACAGTGCAGCACTCCCTCAGCGCTGACACTCCAAAAATTAAATGCTCCCTCAGTACTGACCCGCCAACAGTGGAGCACTCCCTCAGTACTGATCCTCTGACAGTGCAGCAATCCCTCGGCACTGACCCTCCGACAATGCAGCGATCCCTCATTACTGACCTTCCAACAGTGCAGCAGTCCCTTATCACTGACCCTCTGATAGTGCAGCACACCCTCAGCACTGACCCCCTGACAGTGCAGCACTCCCTCAGTACTGACCATCCGACAGTGCAGCACTCCCTCAGCACTGACCATCCGACAGTACAGCGCTCCCTCAGCGCTGAGCCTTGTCCTTTGGTTTTCTAGACCAGAATCCCAGGGGTGCTACAGATGACCATCCGATTATCACTTTGTCTATCTCACTCTGAATTACAGTCCATGTCTTTTTTGCTGCAGGGAGACTCAGGGGGACCTGTGGTCTGTAATGGGGAGCTACAAGGCATTACTTCCTGGGGTTACCGCTGTGCTATGAAAGATCATCCCGGCGTCTTTGTGAAAGTTTGTAACTACAACAATTGGATCCAAGCGGTCATGGATGAAAACTGAGTGGAGAATCCTAACCCTGAAACTACCTGCAATGAGGGAAAGTAAAACGTTGCAAGTTTCCAATAAAGATTGTTATCAAGTTGTGTTGTATTTGGGGTATTTTTTTGTTACATCTGATTTGGAACGTGCAGAATCCCACATCCATCCCCTCGCTGCCTCCAGACTGTAACTATTCCAACATTCCTCTCGGAAATCTGCTTTCCTCAGGGGGACATCAGAAATAGGAGCGGGATGAGGCCATTCAGCCCCTCGAGCCTCCTTCCCCCATTCTATACAATCATGGCTGATACTCTACCTCGACCCCGCTTTCCCTACTTATTGCTTAGCACCCAAAAATCAATCCATCTCCGTCTTGAATGCATTCAGTGACGGAGCATCCACAGCTCTCTGGGGGAGAGAATTCCAAAGATTTCTCCTTCTGTGAACTTAAGCACATCCAAAAATCTGCAACCCCCTGTCCTAACTCACACAAAGTCTCGTGCACCCAGCAGCCCTGATGCTCGCTGTTCTACATTGGCTCCTGGTCGGGCACCACATCGATTTTATAATCCCCATCCTGGTTTTCAATTCGTTCCATGGCCTCCTCACCTCCTCCCTATCTCTGTAACCTCCTCCAGCCCCTACAACCCTCACTATCTCTGTAACCTCCTCCAGTCCCTAAAATCCTCCCTATCTCTGTAACCTCCTCCAGCCTCTACAACCCTCCCTATTTCTGTAACCTCCTCCAGGCTCTACAACCCTCCCTATCTCTGTAACCTCCTCCAGCCCCTACAACACTCCCTATCGCTGTAACCTACTTCAGCCGCCACAAAACTCCCTGTCTCTGTGACCTCCTCCAGACCCTACAACCCTCCCTATCTCTCTAACCTCCTCCAACCCCTACACCCTTCCCGTTTTCCCAGTAGTGGTGTCACGCCCCATGAATGAAAACCCAATTCTCCCACACGAAACTTACAGCCACACAGTCATTCAAACATAATGCCATAAGTACAATCAGAGGACTCCAGCCAAATGCTGTGACCGCCTCTGGGGACAACACAATCCAGGTGCCCACACCTCTCCACCTCCTGCACCCTAGATGCATCGCAGAGTCCAAAGCCCGGACACCTGCTCATTAGTCTCTGAGCTGGAGTTCCTCGAGCTGCGGACACTCATGGTAGATGTGTCACACAGGGACCCTCCATCCCTTGTGGGCTGCATTTTTTTGCCTCATCACATCCCCACCAACACCTCGGTGAGGGGGGATGTTTTACGTGTCCAAACTGCTATTGGAATACAAGTTTTTATAGTAACTTTCCTACGCTTCATCTGTGGGACAATTAACAACAGGCGTGTAGGGTGGACATGTCCAGTAATGGTGACTGATTGTCCAGTAATGGTGCTTGATTGTCCAGTAATGGTGATTGATTCAGGGTTGGGCCTGGACAACGTATCAATACAGACCTGAGGTCAACAGCTGCAAGCGTCTCATCTTCCAGAATTCGCTTCTCAAATGAGCCCTTGAAGCTGATTGATGATTAGCCCCGTCTGATTGCTGGGACTGTCACTTTAAGCCACATATATAAAGGACAGGGGCTTCACTGGGATCATTACCTGCGCTGGGATAAGCTGTAAGATGCAGGCTTTCCTCTTCACCCTGCTCCTGGGAGCAGCAGGTATGATCACAGATATACTGAAATGTGTGTGTGCGGGTGCACAAGCGTGGCAGCTTGTCTGGCAATGTCTCCTCTCCCTGGTTACCCATCCCCATTCCTTTCCCTGGCCACAGTCTGAGACTGAACCTGTCAGCTTGCAATCTCGGGGTCACATTTGACATCCAGATTTGCTCACTGTCAAACCATTCCTATTTCCACCTCCGCAACATTGCCCATCTTCACCCCGACCCCGTCTCGTCTCATCTCATCCACTGCTGCAAGCCTCATCCAATCCAGCACTGCCCCCTGATGAGGCTATTCCCACAAATCCCTGACTGTTCTCCAACGTTCTACCTTCCGTAAACTTGAGGGCATCCGAACATCTGCTACCCGTGCCTTAACTCGCTCTGAGTCCCACTCACCTATCATCTCTGGTGCTCGCTGACCAGCATTGGCTCCTGGTTAGAAACATATTGATTTTAAAATTCCTCCAGCCCCTACAACCCCCCCCCATCTCTGTAACCTCCTCCAGCCCCTACAACCCTCCCCATCTCTGTAACCTCCTCCACCCCGTACAACCCTCCCCGTTTCCCCAGTACTGGTGCCAGACCCCATGAATGGAAAGCCAATTCTCCCACACAAATCCTACAGCCACACAGTCATACAAACATAATGACATAAGTACATACAGTTTAGGAGCAGGATTAGGCTATTCAGCCCCTCCTTCCTGCTCCATCATTTGATAAGCTCATGGCTGACCTGTGACCCAAAATTAATGATTAAATCAGGGGTCAAAGTTAAAGGAAGGAGCAAGCCAAAGAGGAGCAGCAGATGCAAAACACAGGGTTCAGCCTCAGTTGGAGTCTTGTGTCCAGCTCTGGACACCACACTGTAGGAAGGATGTGACGGCATTAGAGAGGGAGCAGTAAGGATTCATGAGAATGGATCCAGGGATGAGGAACTTCAGTTAATGTGGAGAGAGTGGAGGAGCTGGGACCGTTCTCCTTGGAGAATATGTATGTTTGTATGTATGTTTGTGTATGTTTGTATGTTTGTGTATGTTTGTATGTATGTATCCCCTTGATGAAGAGAAGGTCGAGAGGAGATTTGATAGAGGTGTTCAAAATCACGAGGGGTCTGGACTGGGTAGAGGGGGAGAAAATGTTCCTATTGGGGGGAAGGATCGAGAACCAGAGGGGCACAGATTAAAGGGGATTAGTAAAAGAAACAACAGAGACATGAGGAGAAACATTTTCACCCAGCGAGTGGCTAGGATCTGGAATGCACTGCCCGAGAGTTTGAGGGAGGCAGGTTCGATCCAGGCTTTCGACAGGGAATCGGGTCGTTATCCGAAGGGGAAACATTTGCAGGTTATGGGGAAAGGAGAGGGGGGATGAGTTTAGGTGAGTCGCTCTTTCAGAGAGCTGACACGGACACGGCCTCCAGCAGCGCAATAACCATTCGGCGGCTTCTGGGAAACAGGAAGTGGGGAAATGACAGTGTTGCCCTCTTCTCCTCAGATTGCCCAGGTCCAGCATCCTCGTGGCTCATCTGGGCGAGCACAACCTCTCTCAGTCCGAGGGGACAGAGCAGCGAATCCAAGTGGTCAAGGCCTTCGTGCACCCCAATTACAACTACAGGAACTTCAACAACGACATCTTGCTGCTCAAACTGGCCTGGCCGGCCACATTCAACCAGTACGTCAGGCCCATCCCTCTGCCCAGCCAGTGTGCCACAGCCGGGACTCAATGCAGCACCTCTGGCTGGGGGAGACTCATGATTAACGGAGGTAAGGAGGGCCGGGGTGGTGAGGGGTTGGTGGGGGGGGGAGCGGGAAGGTGAGTTGGGGTTGGGGGTTGAATGAATGCTGCGCTGGTTTGAGGGGATGGTGGGTGGGAGGGCAGTGTAGGGTGGTGGAATGTGTGATCAAGCAATAATGCTTCACTTTCCAGCCATAACTGAAATGTAGCCATCACTGCTCCCTGGAGACCTGTCCCAGCTTTGGAGACAGTTGCAGAGATTTACTAGCAATGTGCCGGCTGGCTGAAGGATCTATCTAATGAGACCCCACTCTCCCCCCTGCTCTTTCCCCCATAGCCCTATAATTTCCCTCCCTTCAAGTATTTATCCAATCCCTCTTTTGAAAGTTCCTTTTGAATCTGCTTCCACCGCCCTTTCAGGCAGCGCCTTCCAGATCACAACAACTCGCTGTGTCAAAATAAAATTCTCCTCATCTCCCTCTCTGGGTCTTTTCCCGATTCTCTTCAATCTGAGTCCCTCTGGTTACTGACCCTCCTGTCACTGGAAACAGTTTCTCCTTATTGACTCTATCCAAACCCCTCATGATATTGAACATCTCGATTCAATCTCCCCCTGATCCTTCTCTGCTCTAAGGAGAACAATCTCAGATTCTCCAGTCTCTCCACATTAGTCCCATCCACCTGGTCTCGCAGACTCACACCCAGACCCAATTCAGCTTGATTTTAGCAATAAAATCTTTGTTTTTAAATCCCTCCATGGCTTTTCCCTCCCAATCTTTGTAACCTCCTCCAGTCCCAACAACCTTCCTGATCTCTGTAACCTCCTCCAGCCCCTAGAACCCTCCCTATCTCTGTAACCTCCTCCAGCCCCGTCAACCATCCTGATCTCTGTAACCTCCTCCAGCCCCTCAACCCTCTCTATCTCTATAACCTCCTCCAGCCCCTACAACCCTCCCTATCTCTGTAACCTCCTCCAGCCCCTACATTCCTCCGAGATCTCTGTGCTCCTCCAATTCTGGCCTCTTGAGCTTGCCCCGATTCCTATTGATCCACTATTGGCGACCGTGCCTTCAGCAGCCTGGGGCCCTAAGCTCTGGAATTCCCTGCCTAAACCTCTCTACCTCTCTCGCTTTCTCATCCTTTAAAATAGTCCTTAAAATGAACCTCTTTAACTGAGCTTTGAGTCATCTGTCCCTAATATCTTCCTTATGTAGCCTGATGCCACATTTAGTTTGTTCACGGTCTTATGAAGCATCTTGTGATGATTTATAAAGTTATCAGTTCTAAATAGATTCAAGTATGCTGCTGTTATTAAGGTGGTGTTAATAGCAGTCTATGCATGGGCACAATGAGTTATTCTGCTGCTCTTTAAGTTGGTCCTGACACTTTAACAGGGCAACCTCTGATTGATCTAAATGCTAAGGTCATTGAGAGTTCAATTACCGATTGGCAAATGCCTGTCAATTTAATCCCTTCTCCCTCAAGGGATGTTCCAATGCCAATTGCACATTGACAGTTCTCCAGACGGCCACCAGTGTTTCATATTGAGCTCTCCTTCTCCTGGCCACGAGGTTCTTCACCATCCTGTCTACAGTAACCGAACATCTCTTTGTGTCTTGGTGAGCAGACCTGGATTCAATGCCCAGTGTGTGCTTTAACCAGACACAACACTCAGTAAGCAAGACTATTGATTAAGTCACTTGGACGTGGGAGAAGGAGAGTCACGTTTGGATCGGACTGTGCTGACTCATTTCTTTCCCCTTCAGGTGAATTACCCGAAGTCCTACAGTGCCTGAATCAGCCCATCCTGCCTGATGCTGATTGCGCCAAAGCTTATCCACTCTACTTCACGGACAACATGTTCTGCTCAGGATACTGGGAGGGAGGTCAGGGCTCATGCCAGGTAAGTGTGGCCCGACAGGGTGAACCCGATGCATCAAACCTTGAGCGATAGGAAGCGTCTCAAGCTGGGAGACAGAGGTTACCTCTACCTGAGGGATGGGGAATGTCTGAATTTGAGGGTGCGTAGGAGCAGGAGAAAGCTACTTGGCCCCTTTATCCCTCTGACAGTGCAGCACTCCCTCAGTATGACCCTCTAGCAGTGCAGCACTCCCTCAGTACTGACCCTCCAGCAGTGCAGCCATCCCTCAGTATTGAACTTCCAACAGTGCAGCACTCCCTCAGTACTGACCCTCCAACAGTGCAGCACTCCCTCAGTACTGACCCTTTGACAGTGCAGCACACCTTCAATACTGACCCTCTCGCAGTGTTGGTCTCCGTCAGTGCTGACCCAGCGACAGTGGAGCGCTCCTTCAGTGCTAATCTTCCGACAGGGTAGCGATCCCTCAGTATTGACTCCGAAATTGCAGCACTCCCACAGTACTGGCTCTGCATCCTTGCAGCACTCCCTCAGTGCTGACCCTCCGACAGTGTAGCACTCACTTAGCACTGACCCTCTGACAGTGCAGCACTCCATCAGTACTGATCCTCCAACAGTGCAGCACTTCCATAACACTGACCCTCTGACAGTGCAGCAATCCCTCGGCACTGACCCTCCGAAAGTGCAGCGCTCCCTCATTACTGACCCAGCAGCAGTGCAGCACTCCAGCACTCCCTCAGCACTGACCCTCCGACAGTGGAGCGCTCCCTCAGTACTGACCCTCCGACAGTGGAGCGCTCCCTCAGTACTGACCCTCCGACAGTGGAGTGCTCCCTCAGTACTGCCCCTCCGACAGTGCAGCACTCCCTAAGTAGCAACCCTCCGATAGTGCAGCACTCCCTTCAGCACTGACCAGCCGACAGTGCAGTGCTCCCTCAGCACTGAGCCTTGTCCTGTGGGTCTCTAGACTGGTACTCAGACCCGCAACCTCCTGATTGTGCGGACAGAGTACCACCCAGCGAGCTTGGGTCCCACACCAGAATCCTGGGAGTGCTCCAGATGACCATCCGATTATCACTTTGTCTATCTCACTCTGAATTACAGTCCATGTCTTTTTTGCTGCAGGGAGACTCAGGGGGACCTGTGATCTGTAATGGGGAGCTACAAGGCATTACTTCCTGGGGTTACCTCTGTGCTATGAAGGATCATCCCGGCGTCTTTGTGAAAGTTTGTAACTTCAACAATTGGATCCAAGCGGTCATGGCTGAAAACTGAGTGGAGAATCCTAACCCTGAAACTACCTGCAATGAGGAAAAGTAAAACGTTGCAAGTTCCCAATAAAGATTGTTATCAAGTTGTGTTGCATTTGGACTTGTTTTTTGCTACATCTGATTTGGAACGTGCAGAATCCCACATCCATCCCCTCGCTGCCTCCAGACTGTAACTATTCCAACATTCCTCTCGGGAATCTGCTTTCCTCAGGGGTCATCAGAAATAGGAGTGGGATGAGGCCATTCAGCCCCTCGAGCCTCCTTCCCCCATTCGATACAATCATGGCTGATACTCTACCTCGACCCCGCTTTCCCTACTTATTGCTTAGCACCCAAAAATCTATCCGTCTCCGTCATGAATGCATTCAGTGACGGAGCATCCACAGCTCTCTGGGGGAGAGAATTCCAAAGATTTCTCCTTCCGTGAACTTAAGCACATCCAAAAATCTGCAACCCCCTGTCCTAACTCACACCAAGTCTCGTGCACCCAGCAGCCCCTGATGCTCGCTGATCTACATTGGCTCCTGGTCTGGCACCACATCGATTTTATAATCCCCATCCTGGTTTTCAAATCCTTCCATGGCCTACTCACCTCCTCCCTATCTCTGTAACCTCCTCCAGCCCCTACAACCCTCACTATCTCTGTATCCTCCTCCAGCCCCTACAACCCACCCTATCTCTGTAAACTCCTCCAGTCCCTACAACCCTCCCTATCACTGTAACCTCCTCCAGCCCCTACAACCCTCACTATCTCTGTATCCTCCTCCAGTCCCTACAACCCTCCCTGTCTCTGTAACCTCCTCCAGTCCCTACAAACCTCACTATCTCTGTAACCTCCTCCAACCCCTACAACCCTCACTATCTCTGTAACCTCCTCCAACCCTCCCTGTCTCTGTAACCTCCTCCAGCCCCAACAACAATCCCTATCTCTGAAAAATCCTCCAGACCTTATAACCCTCCCTATCTCTGTAACCTCCTCCAGACTCTACAACCCTCACTATCTCTGTTACCTCCTCCAACTCCTACAAAACTCCATTACTCAGAAACCAAATCCAACCCATACAACCCTCC
Source organism: Isurus oxyrinchus (assembly GCA_026770705.1). Taxonomy (NCBI): domain Eukaryota; kingdom Metazoa; phylum Chordata; class Chondrichthyes; order Lamniformes; family Lamnidae; genus Isurus; species Isurus oxyrinchus. The sequence goes on along the minus strand of JANJGN010000034.1, from coordinate 19,553,205 downwards.
CAATCTCTGTAACCTCCTCCAGCCCCTAATACCCTCTCTAACTCTGTAAACTCCTCCAGCCCTTCCAACCCTCCCTATGTCTGTAACCTCCTCCAGCACTTCCAACATTCCCTATCTCTGTAAACTCCTCCAGCCCTTCCAAATCTCCCTATCTCTGTAACCTCCTCCAGAGCCTACAACCCTCCCTAACTCTGTAACCTCCTCCAGCCCTTACAACCGTCCGTATCTTTGTAACCTCCTCCAACCCTACAACCCTCCATATCTCTGTAACCGCCTCCAGCACCTACAACCCTCCTTAACTCTGTAACCACCCCAAACCGTACAACACTCGTGATATCTGTAACTTTCTCCAGCCCCTACAACCCTCCCTATCTCTGTAACTTCCTCCAACTCCTACAAAATGCCATTACTCAGTAACCAAATCCAACGCATACAAACCTCCAAATCTCTGTAACCTCCTCCAGCCCCTAATACCCTCCTTTTCTCTGTAAACTCCTCCAGCCCCTACAACCCTCCCTATCTCTGCATGGTCCATCAGCCCCTAGAACCCACCCTATCTCTGTATCCTCCTCCAGTCCCATTTCCCCAGTACTGGTGCCAGACCCCATGAATAGAAACCCAATTCTCCCATACAAATCTTACAGCCGCACAGTCTTACAAACATACTGACGTAAGTACATACAGTTTAGGAGCAGGAGTAGGCCATTCGGCCCTTTGTGCCGCACGAACATTTGAGAAGATCATGACTGACCTGTTTGTGGTTCAGCTCCACTTTCCTCTCCACCCCCTATACCCTTTCACCCCCTCCTCAGTCAGAAATCTGTCTAACTCAGTCTTGAATATATTCAGTCCCCCTGTCTCCACTGCTCTCTGAGGAAGAGAATTCCACAGACTGTCCACCCTCTGAGAGAAAGAATTCTCCTCACCTCCATCTTGAATGAGAGACCCCTTTTTTAAACTGTGTCCCCTAGTTCTAGTCTCTCCCACAAGGGGAAACATGCTCTCAGCATCCACCCTGTCAAGTCCCCTCAGAATCTTATCTGTCGAAATAAGATCACCTCTCATTATTCTGAACTCCAATGGATACAGGTCCAGCCTGTCTAACCTTTCCTCATAGGATAACCCCCTCATCCCAGGAATCAGTCAAGTCACCCTTCTCTGAGCTGCTTCTGAAAAACTTATGTCCATTCTTAAATAAAAAAAAGATCCCTACCTTTTACTTCCTGTTAGCCATCCAATCCTCTATCCATGCCTCCCCCTACACCATCAACTCATACGTCGTGCAGCAACCTTTGAAGTGGCACCTTATTAAATGCCTTTTGCAAATCCACCTACACCACATCTACATGTTCCCCCTTTGTCCACATTGCTAATTACATCCTCAAAGAAATCCAATTAATTTGTCAAACACAATTTCCCTTTCACAAAACCATGTTGACTCTGCCTCACATTTTCCAAGTGCCCTGCTAAACCCCCTTAATAATAGATTCTAACATTTCCTTGTGACAGATGTTAAGCTAACTCGCCTGCAGTTTCTGGCTCTCTGTCTCCTTCCTTTCTTGAACAGAGGAATCACATTTACTATTTTCCAATCTCATGGGACCTTTCCTGAATCAAGGGAATTTGGGAAAATTACAACCAATCCATCACCTATCTCAGCAGCTACTTCTTTTGTGACCCGAGGAGGAAGTCTATCAGAACCTGGGAACTTTTCTGCTTTTAGTTTTAATAATATTCTCAGTCCCATTTCTCTGGTGACTAAAACTGTGTAAGTCCCTCCCTTTCACCACTCGATTTACAAGCATTCCTGGGATGTTTTTTGTGTTTTCTACACTGAAGAGAGACACAAAATATCTATTTAAGGCTTCTACCATTTGCGTATTCCCCATTATTTTCTCACTGTTGCCATTAATATTATTATCATGAATAATAAACTCTGAGTGTTTTTGCCGCATGCCAATTTGCTCGCGGCTCAGATAGTAACCCAGAGATTAGTGCCTTTTTGGTTCAGCTTTTTAGTTTAACCCACAGCTGCTCATACTCCCTCAGAAGTCCTGCCGATGCCATTGGTACCCACACGGAGCACGACCACTGGGTCCTTCCTCTCCCACTCCAGGTTCCTCTCCAGACCCGAGGAGCTGTCCCTAAGCCTGGAACCGAGCAGGCAACACAACCGTTCGCAGAGAACTGTGTTTATTCCCCTCACCAAACAGTCCCCCCACTATCATTACATTCCTATTTACACCCCACCTCCCTCCACTTGAATGGCTTCCTGCAGCATGATGCCTTGGTCAGCTCGCTTGTCCACACTGCAGCCCCCACTTTCATCCAGACGAGCTGCAAGGGCCTCGAGCCTGTTGGACATGTGGAAAAGGCTGAGGCCCCCTGACTTCTACCTCCTCAGCCCCCAAGACGACCTCACCCGCAGTCACACCCTCCAGTCTCTGAGCTCTGACCCAATCAGAGGACTCCAGCCAAATGCTGTGACCGCCTCTGGGGACAACACAATCCAGGTGACCACACCTCTCCACCTCCTGCACCCTAGATGCATCGCAGAGTCCAAAGCCCGGACTCCAGCTCATTAGTCTCTGAGCTGGAGATCCTCGAGCTGCGGACACTCATGGTAGATGTGTCACACAGGGACCCTCCATCACTTGTGGGCTGCACCTTTTTGCCTCATCACATCCCCGTGAAGCACCTCGGTGCAGGCATGTTGTTTTACTTTGTCCAAGGCGCTATCAGAATACAAGTTTGTGTCTTAACTGGCGTGTGGTGTTGACGTGCCCAGTAATGGTGATTGATTGTCCAGTAATGGTGATTGATTGTCCTGTAATGGTGATGGATTGTCCAGTAATGGTGATTGATTGTCCTGTAATGGTGATGGATTGTCCAGTAATCGTGATTGATTGTCCTGTAATGGTGATGGATTGTCCAGTAATGGTGATTGATAGTACAGTAATGGTGATTGATTGTCCAGTAATGGTGATTGATTCAGGGTTGGGCCTGGACAACGTATCAATACAGACCTGAGATCAACAGCTGCAAGACTCTCTCCTTCCAGAATTCGCTTCTCAAATGAGGTCTTGAAGCTGATTCATGATTAGCCACATCTGATTGCTGGGACTGTCACTTTAAGCCACATATATAAAGGACAGGGGTTTCACTGGGATCATTACCTGGGCTGGGATAAGCTGTAAGATGCAGGCTTTCCTCTTCACCCTGCTCCTGGGAGCAGAAAGTATGATCACATATATACTGAAATGTGTGTGTGGGGGTGAACAAGTGTGTCTGCTTGTCTGGCAATGTCTCCTCTCCCTGGTTACCCATCCCCTTTCCTTTCCCTGGCAACAGTCTGAGATTGAACCTGTCAGCTTGCAACCTCGGGGTCACATTTGACCCCCAGATTTGCTCCCTGTCAAACCATTGCTATTTCCACCTCCGCAACATTGCCCAGCTTTACCCCGACCCCGTCTCGTCTCATCTCATCTACTGCTGATACCCTCATCCAATCCAGCATTGCCCCCAGATGCGGCTATTCCCACAAATCCCTGACTGTTCTCCCACATTCTACCCACCGTAAACTTGAGGTCATCCGAACCTCTGCTGCCCGTGCCTTAACTCTCTCTGAGTCCCACTCACCTATCATCTCTGGTGCTCACTGACCTGCATTGGCTCCTGGTTAGCAACATATTGATTTTAAAATTCCTCCAGCCCCTACAACTTTCCCTATATCCGTAACATCCTCCAGCACCTACAACCCTCCCTATATCTGTGAACTCCTCCAGCCCCTATAACCCTCCCTATCACTATAAACTCCGCCAGCACCTACAACCCTCCCTATTGCTGTAAACTCCTCCAACCCCTATATCCCTCCCTATCTCTGTGACCTCCTCCAGCCGCTACAGCTCTCCCTATATCTGTAACTTCCTCCAGCCCCTACAAACCTCCCTATGTCTGTAAGTTCCTCCAGCCCCTACAACCCTCCCTATCTCTATAACAACTGCCAGCGCCTTCAACTCTCCCTATCTCTGTAACCTCAGCCAGTCCCTACAATCCTCCCTATTGCTGCAACCACCTCCAGCACATACAATACTCCCTATCTCTTCAACCTCCTCCAGATTCTACAGGCCTCCCTGTCTCTGTAACCTCTTCCAGCCCTTACAAACGCGTGTATCTCTGTAACCTCCTAAAGTTCCAACGCCCTCCCTATCTCTTTAACCTCCTCCAGTTCCAATGCCCTCCCTATCTCTATAACCTCCTCCAGTCCCTACAGCCCTCCCAATCTCTGTTACCTCCTGCAAGACCTACAACCCTCGGTATCTCTGTAAATTCCTCCAGCAATGACAATCATTCAAATCTCTGTAATAACCTCCAGCCCCTACAACAATCCCCAACTTTGTAACGTCCTCCAGCAACTACTACCCTCCCTATCTCCCCAGCCTCCTCCAGCCCCTACAAACCTCCCCATCTCTGTAACCTCCTCCAGCCCCTACAACCCGCCCTATCTCTGTAAACTCCTCCAGCCACTACAACCCTCCCTATCTCTGAAAAATCCTCCAGCCCCTTCAACCCTCCCTTTCTCTGTAACGTCCGTCAGTCTCTACAACCCTCCCTATCTCTGATAACTCCTCCTGCCTCAACAACACACTCTAAATCTGTAACCTCCTCCAGCAGCTACAATCCTCCCTATCTCTGTAACCTCCTTCAGACCCTACAATGCTCCCTGGCTCTGTAACCTACTCCAGCGCCTACAACCCTCTCTATCTCTCTGACCTCCTCCAGCCCCTACAACCCTCCCTATCTCTGTAACGTGCTCCAGCCCCTACAACCCTCCCTATCTCTGTAACCTCCTCCAGCCCCTACAACCCTCCCTATCTCAGTAACCTCTTCCAGCCCCTACAACTCTCCCTATCAATGTAAACTCCTCCACCCCCTACAACCCTCCCTATCTCTGTAAACTCATCTAGCCCCTACAAACCTCCATATCTCTGTGACCTCCTCCAGCCCCTACAACCCTCCATATCTCTGTAACATCCTCCAGCCCCTACACCCTCCCCGTTTCTCCAGTACTGGTGCCAGGCCCCATGAATAGAAACCCAATTCTCCCACGCGAATCTTACAGCCACACAGTCATACAAACACACTGACATAAGTACAATCAGAGGACTCCAGCCTAAGGGCTGTGACCACCTCTGGGGACAACACAATCCAGGTGACCACACCTCTCCACCTCCTGCACCCTAGATGCATCGCAGAGTCCAAAGCCCGGACGCCAGCTCATTAGTCTCTGAGCTGGAGTTCCTCGAGCTGCGGACACTCACTGTAGATGTGTCACACAGGGACCCTCCATTCCTTGTGGGCTGCACCTTTTTGCCTGATCACATCCCCGCCAAGCACCTCGGTGAGGGGGGATGTTTTACGCTGTCCAAAGCACTAGCAGAATGCAAGATTTTATAGTAACTTTCCTACGCTTCAACTGTGGGATAATTAACTCCAGGCGTGCAGGGTGGACATGTCCAGTAATGCTGACTGATTGTCCAGTAATGGTGACAGATTGTCCAGTAATGGTGATTGATTCAGTGTTGGGCCTAGACAACGTATCAATACAAACCTAAGGTCAACAGCTGCAAGTATCTCTCTCCTTCCAGAATTCGTTTATCAAATGAGGTCTTGAAGCTGATTGATGATTAGCCACGTCTGATTGCTGGGACTGTCACTTTAAGCCACATATATAAAGGACAGGGGCTTCACACTGGGATCATTACCTGGGCTGGGATAAGCTGTAAGATGCAGGCTTTCCTCTTCACCCTGCTCCTGGGAGCAGCAGGTATGATCACAGATATACTGAAATGTGTGTGTGGGGGTGAACAAGTGTGTCTGCTTGTCTGGCAATGTCTCGTCTCCCTGGTTACCCATCCCCATTCCTTTCCCTGGCAAAAGTCTGAGACTGACCCTGTCAGCTTGCAACCTCGGGGTCATATTTGAGCCCCAGATTTGCTCATTGCCAAACCATTCCTATTTCCACCTCCCCAACATTGCCCAGCTTCACCCCGACCCCGTCTTGTCTCATCTCATCTACTGATGAAACCCTCATCCAATGCAGCACTGCCCCCAGATGCGGCTATTACCACAAATCCCTGACTGTTCTCCCACGTTCTACCCTCCGTAAACTTGAGGTCATCCAAACCTCTGCTGCCCGTGCCTTAACTCACACTGAGTCCCACTCACCTATCATCTCTGGTGCTCGCTGACCAGCATTGGCTCCTGGTTAGCAGCATATTGATTTTAAATTTCCTCCAGCCCTACAACCCTCCCTATCTCTGTAACCTCCTCCAGCACCTACAACCCTCACTATCTCTGTAACCTCCTCCAGCCCCTACAACCCTCATTCTCTCTGTAATCTCCTCCAGCCCCGACAACCCTCCCCATCTTTTTATCCTCCTCCAGCCCTTACAAACCTCCCCGTTTCCCCAGTACAGATGCCAGACTCCATGAATAGAAACCCAATTCTCCCACACAAAAATTACAACCACACAGTCATACAAACATACTAACATAAGTACATGCAGTTTAGGAGCAGGAGTAGGCTATTCGGCCCCTCGATCCTGCTCCATCATTTTAGAAGATCATGACTGACCTGTTTGTGGTTCAGCTCCACTTTCCTATCTGCCCCCTATAACCTTTGACCCCCTCGTCAATCAGAAATCTGTCTAACGCAGTCTTGAATATATTCAGTCCCCCTGGCTCCACTGCTCTCTGAGGAAAAGAATTCCACAGACTGTCCTCTGAGAGAAAGAATTCTCCTCACCTCCAATTTGAATGAGAGACCCCTTTTTTAAACTGTGCCCCCTAGTTCTAGTCTCTCCCACAAGGGGAAACATGCTCTCAGCATCCACCCTGTCAAGTCCCCTCAGAATCTTATCCGTCACAATAAGATCACCTCTCATTCTTCTAAACTCCAATGGATACAGGCCCAGCCTGTCCAGCCTTTCCTCATAGGATAAACCCCTCATCCCAGGTATCAGTCATCACCCTTTCTGAATTACTTTCCAACACAGTTATGTCCTTTATTAAATAAGGAGACCCAAGCTGTACACAGTACTCCAGATGTGCTGTCACCAACACTCTGCACAATTGCAGAAAAACATCCCTACTTTTATATCCCATTCCCCTTGCAATAAAGGCCGACATTTCATTTGCCTTCCCAATCACCTGCTGTACCTGCAGACTAACATTCTGTCATTCATACACCAGGACACCCAGATCCCTCTGCACTGCAGAGTTCCGTAATCTCTCTCCATTTACACAATATGCTACTTTTCTATTTTTCTTGCCAAAGTGAACAAGTTCACATTTTCCCACATTATTCTCCATCTGCTAATTTTTTGCCCACTCAATTAACCTGTCTATAACGCTTTTCAGACTCCTTATGTCCTCTTCACAACTTACCTTCCTACCTACCTTTGTGCCATCAGCAAATGTATCAACCACACCTTTGGTCTCTCTATCCAAGCTATTGATACAGATTGTAAGTAGTTGACCTCCCAGCTCTGATGTCAATGGCACTCCGCTAGTTACATCCTGCCAACACAAAAATGAAAAAAATTGGTCCCATCCTTTGACTTCCTGTTAGCTATCCAATCCTCTATTCATGCCACCCCCTAAACCATCAACTCTTATCTTGTGTAGCAATCTTTGAAGTGGCACCTCATCAAATGCATTTTGCAACTCCAAGTACACCACATCTACAGGTTCCCCCTTTGTCCACATTGCTTGTGACATACTCGAAGAACTCCAATTAATTTGTCAAACACAATTTCCCTTTCACAAAACCATGTTGACTCTGCCTCACATTTTTCCAAGTGCCCTGCTATAAGCCCTTTAATAACAGATTCTAACATTTCCTTGTGACAGATGTTAAGCTAACTCGCCTGCAGTTTCCAGCTCTCTGTCTCCTTCCTTTCTTGAACAGCGGAGTCACATTTACTATTTTCCAATCTCATGGGACCTTTTCTGAATCTAGGGAATTTGGGAAAATTACAACCAATCCATCACCTATCTCAGCAGCTACTTCTTTCGTGATGCGAGGATGAAGTCCACCAGAATCTGGAACTTGTCAGCTTTTAGTTTTAATCATTTTCCCAGTCCGCTTTCTCTGGTGACTAAAACTGTGTAATTTCCTCCCTCCCTTTCACCACTCGATTTACAAGCATTCCAGGGATGTTATTTGTGTTTTCTACACTGAAGAGAGACACAAAATATCTATTTAATGCTTCTACCATTTCCGTATTCCCCAATATTTTCTCATTGTTGCCATTAATATTATTATAATGAATAATAAACTCTGAGTGTTTTTGCCCCATGCCAATTTGCTCTCGGCTCAGATAGTAATCCAGAGATTAGTGCCATTTTGGTTCTGCTTTTAACTTTAACCCGCAGCTGCTCATACTCCCTCAGAAGTCCTGCCAATGCCATTGGTACCCACATGGACCACGACCACTGGGTCCTTCCTCTCCCACTCCAGGTTCCTCTCCAGACCCGAGGAGCTGTCCCTAAGCCTGGAACCGAGCAGGCAACACAACCGTTCGCAGACAACTTTGTTTATTCCCCTCACCAAACAGTCCCCCCACTATCATTACATTCCTATTTACACCCCACCTCCCTCCACTTGAATGGCTTCCTGCAGCGCGATGCCTTGGTCAGCTCGCTTGTCCACACTGCAGCCCCCACTTTCATCCAGACGAGCTGCAAGGGCCTCGAGCCTGTTGGACAAGTGCAAAAGTCTCACTACCCCCCAATTCCACTTCCTCGGCCCTCAAGCCTGCCTCACCCACAGTCACGCCCTCCATTCCCTGAGCACTGACCCAATCAGAGGACTCCAGCCTCAGGGCTGTGACCCCCTCTGGGGACAACACAATCCAGGTGCCCACACCTCTCCACCTCCTGCACCTTAGATGCATCGCAGAGTCCAATGCCCGGACTCCAGCTCATTAGTCTCTGAGCTGGAGTTCCTCGAGCTGCGGACACTCACGGTAGATGTGTCACACAGGGACCTTCCGTCCCTTGTGGTCTGCACCTTTTTGCCTCATCACATCCCCGCCAAGCACCTCGGTGGGGGAGGGATGTTTTACACTGTCCAAAGTGCTATCGGAATGCAAGAATTTGTCGTAACTGGGGTGTAGGGAGGACGTGTCTATTAATCGTGATTGATTGTCCAGTAATGGTGATTGATTGTCCAGTAATGGTGATGGATTGTCCAGTAATGGTGATTGATTCAGGGTTGGGCCTGGACAACGTATCAATACAGACCTGAGGTCAACAGCTGCAAGCTTCTTTCCTTCCAAAATTCGCTTCGCAAATGAGGTCTTGAAGCTGATTGATGATTAGCCACATCTGATTGCTGGGACTGTCACTTTAAGCCACATATATAAAGGACAGGGGCTTCACTGGGATCATTACCTGGGCTGGGATAAGCTGTAAGATGCAGGCTTTCCCCTTCACCCTGCTCCTGGGAGTGGCAGGTATGATCACAGATATACTGAAATGTGTGTGTGGGGGTGAACAAGCATGGTTGCTTGTCTGGCAATGTTTCCTCTCCCTGGTTACCCATTCCCATTCCTTTCCCTGACAACAGTCTGAGACTGACCTGTAACTCTGTAACCTCCTCCAGCCCCTGCAACCCTCCCTATCTCTGTAACTTCCTCCAGCCCCTGCAACCCTCCGTATCTCTGTAACCTCCTCCAGTCCCTACAACCCTCCCTATCTCTGTAACCTCCTGCAGCCCCTACAACCCTCCCTATCTCTGTAACCTCCTCCAGCCCCTACAACCCTCCCTATCTCTGTAACATCCTCCAGTCCCGACAGCCCTCCGTATATGTGTAACCTCCTCCGACCCCTAAAACTGTCCCTATCTGTGTAACCTCCTCCAGCCTCCACAAATCTCCATTTCTCTGTACCTCCTCCAGCCCCTACAACCCTCCCTATCTCAGTAACCTCCTCCATTCCCTACAACCCTCTGAAATGTCTGCTCTCCTGCCACACTCATTCCCTCCTCCTTTAAATCGCTCTTAAAATCCAATCATTTTGACTAATCATTTGGCTGCCTGTCTCTGATGTCTCTTTATGTGACTCAGCGAGATACTTTTTTTTGATAATCAACCCTCTGAAGCTGTTTCATTATGTTAAAGGCACTATAGAAACATAAGATGTTGTTGTTGCTAATGTCTGAGTGTGTGCATATGTGCGTGTTTGTATGTGTGTGAGTGTTTGTATTTGTGTGTGCGTATGTGATTATGTGTATGTGTTTGTGAGAGAACGTAGGTGTGTTTGTGTGTACAGGTACCTTTCTGACTGTGTGTGTGTTTGTGTGCGTGTCTGAATGTAAATGTGTACATGTGCCTGTGAATGAGTGTCCATGTGTGTATGTGTATTTGTGTGTGTATGTGTATGTGTTTGTGTGTGTGTATTTGCCTGCACATGTGAGACTGTGTGTGTTTGTGTGTGTGCATGTGAGTGTGATTGTGTGTACCTGGGTATGTTTATTTGTGTGTGAGTGTGCCTCTGTGTGTGTGAGTCTGTGTGTAAGTGTGTGTATTTATTTATGTGTGACTCTGTGTGTGTATTTGTATGTGGGAGTGTCTGAGAGTGTTTTTGTGAGTGTGACTGTGTGTGTGCTTGTGTGTGTGTTTATTTGTGTGAGTGTGACTCTGTATGAATGTCTATTTGTGTGTGAGTGTGTGTATGTGACTGTGTGTATGTGTCTGTATTTGAGTTTGTGTGTGATTGTGTGGCTGTGTGTAAGTGTGCATTTGTGCATGTTTGTGTGTGTGTGTGTGTGTGACTTTCGGTGTGTGATTGTGTGTAATTGTGTGTATTTGTCTGAGTGTGATTGTGTGTAAGTCGGTTTTTGTGTGTGTGTGTGTGTGTGTGTGTGTGTGTGTGTGTGTGTGTGTGTGACTGTGGGTGCCTGTGTATGTGTGACTGTGTGTGTGTATTTGTGTGCGTGTGTATTTGTGGGTGTGTATGTGTGTGACTGCGTGAAAGTGTGTATGTGTGGCTCTGTGTAAGTATGTGTGTGGTTGTGTAAGTGTGTGTATTTTTGTGTGTGTGATTGTGTTTAAGCGTGTGTGTGTGTGACTGCATAATTGTGTGTGTGTTTGTGGGTGATTGTGTGTAAGTTTGTGTGTGATAGTGGGAGTGTGTGTACAATCAGATGATGACTATCACTCTCTGTAATCTTCTTTACTCAGCTGCTGCTTCTGCGAATCTGAAGATCATTAATGGCCAGAATTGTTCTCCTCACTCTCAGCCCTGGCAGGTTTTGCTGACCTTTAATGGGTATCGCTGGTGTGGGGGCTCGCTGATAAACGACCAGTGGATAGTGTCAGCTGCTCATTGTTACCACCCGTAAGTCCAGAGATGATCACAGCAACGTGCAAACATAAAAACATACACAAACATACAAACATACACAAACATACATACATATACAAACATACACAAACATACAAACACTCACAAACATACATAGAAACATACATAAACATACAAACATTCACAAACATACACAAGCATGCATAGAAGCAAACATTCACAAACATACAAACCTACTCAAACACACATACAAGCGTACACAAAAAAACAAACACACACAAACATACATACAAACATATACAGTCATACACAGATCAACACTGAATCATACAGAGACAAAACCATGAACATACAGATGTAGAAGCATACAATCTTACAGCACACACATACAAACAATGATGGAGTAATAAGGGTTCTCTTGCAGTCGTTTGTCATACTTTCTGTGTCACAATATGTGCACTCACCCTCCAAAAAGGCTATATAGAAACTTCAACATCCCCCTTAAACCTCCAAAAAAAGGCAAAACTCCAGATGACTAATGCCCGGGTCGTGAGGGGGCAGTTTGACACTGGCCTCCTCTAAATTGTGTTTTTTTTCTTGTTGGCAAGAATGACCCAAAATTAATGATTAAATCAGGGTCAAAGTTAAAGGAAGGAGCAAGCCAAAGAGGAGCAGCAGATACAAAACACAGGGTTCAGCCTCAGCTGGAGTCTTGTGTCCAGCTCTGGGCACCACACTGTAGGAAGGATGTGACGGCATTAGAGAGGCAGCAGTAAGGATTCATGAGAATGGATCCAGGGATGAGGAACTTCAGTTAATGTGGAGAGACTGGAGGAACTGGGACCGTTCTCCTTGGAGAATATGTATGTTTGTATGTATGTTTGTGTATGTTTGTATGTTTGTATGTATGTATCCCCTTGGTGAAGAGAAGGTCGAGAGGAGATTTAATAGAGGTGTTCAAAATCACGAGGGGTCTGGACTGGGTAGAGGGGGAGAAAATGTTCCCATTGGGGGAAGGATCGAGAACCAGAGGGGCACAGATTTAAGGGGATTAGTAAAAGAAGCAACAGAGACATGAGGAGAAACATTTTCACCCAGCGAGTGGCTAGGATCTCGAATGCACTGCCCGAGAGTTTGAGGGAGGCAGGTTCAATCCAGGCTTTCGACAGGGAATCGGGTCATTATCCGAAGGGGAAACATTTGCAGGTTATGGGGAAAGGAGAGGGGGAATGAGTTTAGGTGAGTCGCTCTTTCAGAGAGCCGACCCAGACATGGCATCCAGCTGCGCAATAACCATTCGGCGGCTTCTGGGAAACAGGAAGTGGGGAAATGACAGTGTTGCCCTCTTCTCCTCAGATTGCCCAGGTCCAGCATTTTCGTGGCTCATCTGGGTGAGCACAACCTCTCTCACTCCGAGGGGACAGAGCAGCGAATCCAAGTGGTCAAGGCCATCGTGCACCCCAATTACAACTACAGGAACTTCAACAACGACATCTTGCTGCTCAAACTGGCCTGGCCGGCCACATTCAACCAGTACGTCAGGCCCATCCCTCTGCCCAGCCAGTGTGCCACAGCCGGGACTCAATGCAGCACCTCTGGCTGGGGGAGACTCATGATTAACGGAGGTAAGGAGGGCCGGGGTGGTGAGGGGTTGGTGGGGGGGGGAGCGGGAAGGTGAGTTGGGGTTGGGGGTTGAATGAATGCTGCGCTGGTTTGAGGGGATGGTGGGTGGGAGGGCAGTGTAGGGTGGTGGAATGTGTGATCAAGCAATAATGCTTCACTTTCCAGCCATAACTGAAATGTAGCCATCACTGCTCCCTGGAGACCTGTCCCAGCTTTGGAGACAGTTGCAGAGATTTACTAGCAATGTGCCGGCTGTTTGAAGGATCTATCTAATGAGACCCCACTCTCCCCACTGCTCTTTCCCCCATAGCCCTATAATTTCCCTCCCTTCAAGTATTTATCCAATCCCTCTTTTGAAAGTTCCTTTTGAATCTGCTTCCACCGCCCTTTCAGGCAGCGCCTTCCAGATCACAACAACTCGCTGTGTCAAAATAAAATTCTCCTCATCTCCCTCTCTGGGTCTTTTCCCGATTCTCTTCAATCTGAGTCCCTCTGGTTACTGACCCTCCTGTCACTGGAAACAGTTTCTCCTTATTGACTCTATCCAAGCCCTTCATGATTTTGAACGTCTCGATTCAATCTCCCCCTTAACCTTCTCTGCTCTAAGGAGAACGATCGCAGCTTCTCCAGTCTCTCCACATTTGTTCCATCCACCTGGTCTCGCAGCCCCACACCCAGTCGCAATTCAGCTTGATTTTAGCAATAACATCTTTGTTTTTAAATCCCTCCATGGCTTTTCCCTCCCAATCTTTGTAACCTCCTCCAGATCCGACAACCACCCTGATCTTTTTAACCTCGTCCCGCTCCGAGAACTCTCCCTATCTCTGTTACACCCTCCAGTCCCTACAACCCTCCCTATCTCTGTAACCCCCTCCAGCCCCTACAACCCTCCCCATCTCTTTAACCTTCTCCAGCCCCGACAACCATCCTGATCTCTGTAACCTCCTCCAGCCCCTTAATTCCTCCGAGATCTCTGTGCTCCTCCAATACCGGCCTCTTGAGCTTGCCCCGATTCCCATCGCTCCACTATTGGCGACCGTGCCTTCAGCTGCCTGGGGCCCTAAGCTCTGGAATTCCCTCCCTAAACCTCTCCAACTCTCTCTCTCTTTCAAAACACTCCTTAAAATGTATCTCTTCAACTGAGCTTTGGGTGATCTGTCCCTAATATCTCCTTATGTAGCCTGATGCCAAATTTAGCTTGTTTCAATCTCTTATGAAGCATCTTGGAATGTTTTATAAAGTTAACAGTTCTATATAAATTCAAGTATGCTGTTGTTATTAAGGTGGTGTTAATAGCAATCTATGCATGGGCACAATGAGTTATTCTGCTGCTGATTACGTTGGCCTGTCCCTTTAACAGGGCAACCTCTCATTGATCTAAATGCTGAGGTCATTCAGAGTTCCATTGCCGATTGGCAAATGCCTGACAATTTAATCCCTTCTTCCTCAAGGGATGTTCCACTGCCAATTGCACATTGATAGTTCTCTAGACGGCCCCCAGTGTTTCATATTGAGCTCTCCTTCTCCTGGCCACGAGGTTCTTCACCATCCTGTCTACAGTAACTGAACATGTCTTTGTGTCTTGGTGAGTAGACCTGGATTCAATGCCCAGTGTGTGCTTTAACCAGACACAACACTCAGTAAGCAAGACTTTTGATTATGTCGCTTGGACGTGGGACAAGGAGAGTCACGTTTGGATTGAACTGTGCTGACTCATTTCTTTCCCCTTCAGGTGAATTACCCGAAGTCCTACAGTGCCTGAATCAGCCCATCCTGCCTGATGCTGATTGCGCCAAAGCTTATCCACTCTACTTCACGGACAACATGTTCTGCTCAGGATACTGGGAGGGAGGTCAGGGCACATGCCAGGTAAGTGTGGCCTGACAGGGTGAACCCGATGCATCAAACCTTGAGCGATAGGAAACGTCTTAAGCTGAGAGACAGAGGTTACCTCTACCTGAGGGATGGGGAATGTCTGAATTTGAGGGTGCGTAGGAGCAGGAGGAGGATATTTGGCCCCTTTATCCATCTGACAGTGCAGCACTCCCTCAGGATGAACCTCTAGCAATGCAGCACTCCCTCAATACTGACCCTCCAGCAGTGCAGCACTCCCTCAGTACAGACCCTCCAGCAGTGCAGCACTCCCTCAGTATGACACTCTGACAGTGCAGAGCTCCCTCGGTACTGACCCTCTGACAGTGCAGCACTCCCTTAATACTCACCCTCCGACAGTGCAGTGATACCTCAGTACTAACCCTCCAAAAGTGCAGCACTGCCTCAGTACTGAACCTCCAACAGTGCAGCACTCCCTCAGTACTGATCCTCTGACATTGTAGCAGCCCTTCAGTACTGACCCTCTGGCAGTGCAGGTCTCCCTCAGAACTGACCCACCCACAGTTGAGCACTCCCTCAGTACTAATCTTCCCCAGGGTAGCGCTCCCTCAGTACTAATCATCCGACAGTGCAGCACTCACACAGTATTGGCTCTGCATCCTTGCAGCACTCCCTCAGTGCTGACCCTCCAACAGTGCTGCACTCCCTTAGCACTGACCCTCTGACATTGCAGCACTCCCTGAGTCCTGACCCTCTAACAGTGCAGCACTCCCTTAGCACTGACCCCCTGACAGTGCAGCACTCCCTCAGCACTGACCCTCCAACAGTGCAGCATTCCCTAATCACTGACCCTCTGATAGTGCAGCAATCCCTCAGCACTGACACTCCGTCAGTGCAGGGCAACCTCAGTACTGACCCCCAGACAGTGCAGCACTCCCTCAGTCGTGACTGTCCGACAGTGCAGCGCTCCCTCAGCACTGACCATCCGACAGTGCAGCGCTCACTGAGCGCTGAGCCTTGTCCTTTGGTTTTCGCGACCAGAATCCTGGGGGTGCTACAGATGTCCATCCGATTATCACATGGTCTATCTCACTCTGAATTACAGTCCATGTCTTTTTTGCTGCAGGGAGACTCAGGGGGACCTGTGGTCTGTAATGGGGAGCTACAAGGCATTACTTCCTGGGGTTACCTCTGTGCAATGAAGGATCATCCCGGCGTCTTTGTGAAAGTTTGTAACTTCAACAATTGGATCCAAACGGTCATGGATGAAAACTGAGTGGAGAATCCTAACCCTGAAACTACCTGCAATGAGGAAAAGTAAAATGTTGCAAGTTTCCAATAAAGATTGATTGTCAAGTTGTGTTGCATTTGGATTTTTTTTGCTAAATCTCATTTGGAACGTGCAGAATCCCACATCCATCCCCTCGCTGCCTCCAGACTGTAACTATTCCAACATTCCTCTCGGAAATCTGCTTTCCTCAGGGGGACATCAGAAATAGGAGCGGGATGAGGCCATTCAGCCCCTCGAGTTCCTTCCCCCATTCTATACAATCATGGCTGATACTCTACCTCGACCCCGCTTTCCCTACTTATTGCTTAGCACCCAAAAATCTATCCATCTCCGTCTTGAATGCATTCAGTGACGGAGCATCCACAGCTCTCTGGGGGAGAGAATTCCAAAGATTTCTCCTTCCGTGAACTGAAGCACATCCAAAAATGTGCAACCCCCTGTCCTAACTCACACAAAGTCTCGTACACCCAGCAGCCCCTGTTGCTCGCTGATCTACATTGGCTCCTGGTCTGGCACCACATCGATTTTATAATCCCCATCCTGGTTTTCAAATCCTTCCATGGCCTCCTCACCTTCTCCCTATCTCTGTAACCTCCTCCAGCCCCTACAACCCTCACTATCTCTGTAACCTCCTCCAGCCCCTAAAACCCTCCCTATCTCTGTAACCTCCTCCAGCCCCTACAACCCTCACTATCTCTGTAACCTCCTCCAGCCCCTAAAAACCTCCCTATCTCTGTAACATCATCCAGCCCCTACAACCCTCACTATCTCTGTTACCACCTCCAGCCCCTACAACCCTCACTATCTCTGTAACCTCCTCCAGCCCCTACAAACATCACTATCTCTGTAACCTCCTCCACCCTACAACCCTCCCTATGTCTGTAACCTCCTCCAGCACCTACAACGCTCCCTATCTCTGTAATCTCCTCCAGCCCCTACAACCCTCCCTATCACTGTAACCTCCTCCAGCCCCTACAACAATCCCTATATCTGTAACCTCCTCCATCCCCTACAAAAATCCCTATATCTGTAACCTCCTCCAGCACCTACAACAATCCCTATATCTGTAACTTCCTCCAGCACCTACAACAATCCCTATATCTGTAACCTCCTCCAGCACCTACAACAATCCCTATATCTGTAACCTCCTCCAGCCCCTACAACCCTCCCCATCTCTATAACCTCCTCAAGCCCCTACAACCCTCCCTATCAATGTAACCTCCTCCAGCCCCTACAACCCTCACTATCTCTGTAACCTCCTCCAGCAACTACAACAATCCCTATCACTGTAACCTCCTCCAGCCCCTACAACAATCCCTATATCTGTAAACTCCTCCAGCACCTACAACAATCCCTATCTCTGTAACCTCCTCCAGCCTCTACAACCCTCCCCATCTCTATAACCTCCTCAAGCCCCTACAACCCTCCCTATCTATGTAACCTCCTCCAGCCCCTACAACCCTCACTATCTCTGTAACCTCCTCAAGCAACTACAACAATCCCTATCTCTATAACCTCCTCCAGCCCCTACAACAATCCCTATCTCTGTAACCTCTTCCATCCCCTACAAAAATCCGTATCTCTGTAAATTACTCCAGCCCCTACAACAATTCTTTTCTCTGTAACCTACTCCGTCCCCTACAACAATCCCTATCTCTGTAAATTACTCCAGCCCCTACAACAATTCTTTTCTCTGTAACCTACTCCATCCCCTACAAAAATCCCTATTTCTGCAACCTCCTCCAGCCCTTACAACACCCACTATCTCTGTAACATCCTCCAGCCCTTACAACACCCACTATCTCTGTAACATCCTCCAGCCAATACAACCCTCACTATCTCTGTAAGCTCCTCCCGGCCCTACATACCTCATTATCTCTGTAACCTCCTCCAGCACCTTCAAACTTTCCTATATCTGTAACCTCCTCCAGACCCTACAACAATCCATTTCTCTGTAACCTCCTCCAGCCACTACAACGCTCACTATCACTGTTACCTACTCCAGCCCCGACAACCCTCCCTATCTCTGTAACCTCCTCCAGACCCTAAAACCCTCACTATCACTGTTACCTACTCCAGCCCCGACAACACTCACTATCTCTGTAACCTCCTCCAGGCCCGAAATCCCTCAATATCTCTGTAACCATCTCCACCCCTACAACAATCCCTATCTCTGTAACCTCCTCCAGCACGTACAACAATCCCTATCTCTGTAACCACCTCCAGCCCCTACAATCCTCCCTATCTCTGTAACATCCTCCAGCACCTACAACAATCCATATCTTTGTAACATTCCAGTCCCTACAATCCTCCCTATCTCTGTAACATCCTCCAGCACCTACAACAATGCCTATCTTTGTAACATCCTCCAGCACCTACAACCCTCCCTATCTCTGTAAGCTCCTCCCGCCCCTACATACCTCACTATCTCTGTAAACTCCTCCAGCACCTTCAACCTTTCCTATATCTGTAACCTCCTCCAGACCCTACAACAATCCCTTTCTCTGTAACCTCCTCCAGCCCCTACAACCCTCACTACCAATGTTACCTACTCCAGCCCCTACAACACTCACTATCTCTGTAACCTCCTCCAGGCCCTAAAACCCTCACTATTTCTGTAACCATCTCCACCCCTACAACAATCCCTATCTCTGCAACCTACTCCAGCACCTACAACAATCCCTATCTTTGTAACATCTTCCAGTCCCTACAATCCTCCCTATCTCTGTAACATCCTCCAGCACCTACAACCCTCCCTATCTCTGTAAGCTCCTCCCGCCCCTACATACCTCACTCTCTGTAACCTCCTCCAGCAACTTCAACCTTTCCTATATCTGTAACCTCCTCCAGACCCGACAACAATCCCTTTCTCTGTAACCTCCTCCAGCCCCTACAACACTCACTATCTCTGTAACCTCCTCCAGGCCCTAAAACCCTCACTACCTCTGTAACCATCTCCACCCCTATAACAAACCCTATCTCAGTAACCTCCTCCAGCCCCTACAATCCTCCATATCTCTGTAACATACTCCAGCACCAACAACAATCCCTATCTTTGTAACATCCTCCAGCACCTACAACCCTGCCTATCTCTGTAACATCCTCCAGCACCTACAACAATCCCTATCTCTGTAACCACCTCCAGCCCCTACAATCCTCCCTATCTCTGTAACATCCTCCAGCACCTACAACAATCCCTATCTTTGTAACATCTTCCAGCCCCTACAATCCTCCCTATCTCTGTAACATCCTCCAGCACCTAGAACAATCCCTATCTTTGTAACATCCTCCAGCCCCTACAACCCTCCCCATCTCTGTAACCACCTCCAGCCACTAAAACCCTCCCTATCACTGTAACCTCCTCCAGCCCCTACAACCCTCACTATCTCTGTAACCTCCTCCAGCACCTACAACAATCCCTATCTCTGTAACCTCCTCCAGACCCAACAACTCTCACTATCTCTGTAAGCTCCTCCATCCCCTGAAACAATCGCTATCTCTGTAACCTACTCCAGCCCCTACAACATTCCCTACCTCTGTTACCACCTCCAGCACTTAAAACCCTCACTACCTCTGTAACCTCCTCCAGCCTCGACAACCCTCACTATATCTGTAACCTCCTCCAGACCCTTAAACACTCACTATCTCTGTAACCTCCTCAAGCCCCTACAAAAATCCCTATCTCTGTAACCTCCTCCAGCACCTACAGCAATCTCTATCTCTGTAACCTCCTCCAGCCACTACAACCCTCCCCATCTCTGTAAAATCCTCCAGCCCCTACAACCCTCCCTATCACTGTAACCTCCTCCTGCCTCTACAACCCTCACTATCTCTGTAACCTCCTCCAGCCCCTACAACACTCACTATCTCTGTAACCTCCTCCAGCCCGTACAACAATCCCAACCTCTGTTACCTCCTCCAGCCCTTACAACCCTCACTACCTCTGTAACCTCCTCCAGCCCCTACAACCCTCACTATCTCTGTAACCTCCTCCAGCCCCTACAACCCTCACTATCTCTGTAACCTCCTCCAGCCCCTACAACAATCCCTATCTCTGTTAACTCCTCAAGCCCCTACAAAAATCCCTATCTCTGTAACCTACTCCAGCACCTACAACAATCCCTATCTCTGTAACCTCCTCCAGCCCTTACAACCCTCACTACCTCTGTAACCTCCTCCAGCCAATACAACCCTCACTATTTCTGTAACCAAATCCAGCCCCTACAACAATCCCTATCTCTGTAACCTCCTCCAGCACCTACAACAATCCCTATCTCTGTAACCTCCTCCAGCCCCTACAACCCTCCCTATCTCGGTAACCTCCTCCAGCACCTACAACAATCCATATCTTTGTAACTTCCTCCAGCACCTACAACAATCCATATCTCTGTAACCTCCTCCAGCACCTACAACCCTCCCCATCTCTGTAACCTCCTGCAGCCCCAACAACCCTTGCTATCTCTGTAACCTCCTCCAGCCCCTACGACCCTCTCTATCTCTGTAACCTCCTCCAGCCCCTACAACAATCCCTATCTCTGTAACCTACTCCAGCCCCAACAACAAGCCCTATCTCTGTAACCTCCTCCAGCCCCTACACCCCTCCCTATCTATGTAACCTCCTCCAGACCCTACAACGCTCACTAACTCTCTAAACTCCTCCAGATGCTACAAACCTCCCTATCTCTGTAAACTCATCTAGCCCCTTCAAACCTCCCTATCTCTGTAACCTACTCCAAGTCCTACAAAATTCCTTGACTCTGTAACGTCCTCCAGCACATACAAACCTCCCTATCTCTGTAACCTCCTCCAGCATCGACAACCCTCCCTATCTTTGTAACCTCCTCCAGCCCCTACAACCCTCCCTATCTCGGTAACCTCCTCCAGCACCTACAACAATCCATATCTTTGTAACTTCCTCCAGCACCTACAACAATCCCTATCTCTGTAACCTCCTCCAGCACCTACAACCCTCCCCATCTCTGTAACCTCCTCCAGCCACTACAACGCTCACTATCACTGTTACCTACTCCAGCCCCGACAACACTCACTATCTCTGTAACCTCCTCCAGGCCCTAAATCCCTCAATATCTCTGTAACCATCTCCACCCCTACAACAATCCCTATCTCTGTAACCTCCTCCAGCACGTACAATATCCCTATCTCTGTAACCACCTCCAGCCCCTACAATCCTCCCTATCTCTGTAACATCCTCCAGCACCTACAACAATCCCTATCTTTGTAACATTCCAGTCCCTACAATCCTCACTATCTCTGTAACATCCTCCAGCACCTACAACAATGCTTATCTTTGTAACATCCTCCAGCACCTACAACCCTCCCTATCTCTGTAAGCTCCTCCCGCCCCTACATACCTCACTATCTCTGTAAACTCCTCCAGCACCTTCAACCTTTCCTATATCTGTAACCTCCTCCAGACCCTACAACAATCCCTTTCTCTGTAACCTCCTCCAGCCCCTACAACCCTCACTACCACTGTTACCTACTCCAGCCCCTACAACACTCACTATCTCTGTAACCTCCTCCAGGCCCTAAAACCCTCACTATCTCTGTAACCATCTCCACCCCTACAACAATCCCTATCTCTGCAACCTACTACAGCACCTACAACAATCCATATCTTTGTAACATCTTCCAGTCCCTACAATCCTCACTATCTCTGTAACATCCTCCAGCACCTACAACAATGCCTATCTTTGTAACATCCTCCAGCACCTACAACCCTCCCTATCTCTGTAAGCTCCTCCCGCCCCTACATACCTCACTATCTCTGTAAACTCCTCCAGCACCTTCAACCTTTCCTATATCTGTAACCTCCTCCAGACCCGACAACAATCCCTTTCTCTGTAACCTCCTCCAGCCCCTACAACCCTCACTACCACTGTTACCTACTCCAGCCCCTACAACACTCACTATCTCTGTAACCTCCTCCAGGCCCTAAAACCCTCACTATCTCTGTAACCATCTCCACCCCTACAACAATCCCTATCTCTGTAACCTCCTCCAGCCCCTACAATCCTCCATATCTCTGTAACATACTCCAGCACCAACAACAATCCCTATCTTTGTAATATCCTCCAGCACCTACAACCCTGCCTATCTCTGTAACATCCTCCAGCACCTACAACAATCCCTATCTCTGTAACCACCTCCAGCCCCTACAATCCTCCCTATCTCTGTAACATCCTCCAGCACCTACAACAATCACTATCTTTGTAAAATCTTCCAGCCCCTACAATCCTCCCTATCTCTGTAACATCCTCCAGCACTTAGAACAATCCCTATCTTTGTAACATCCTCCAGCCCCTACAACCCTCCCCATCTCTGTAACCACCTCCAGCCACTAAAACCCTCCCTATCACTGTAACCTCCTCCAGCACCTACAACCCTGACTATCTCTGTAACCTACTCCAGCCCTTACAACACCCACTATCTCTGTAACATCCTCCAGCCCTTACAACACCCACTATCTCTGTAACATCCTCCAGCCCTTACAACCCTCACTATCTCTGTAAGCTCCTCCCGCCCCTACATACCTCACTATCTCTGTAACATCCTCCAGCACCTTCAAACTTTCCTATATCTGTAACCTCCTCCAGACCCTACAACAATCCATTTCTCTGTAACCTCCTCCAGCCCCTACAACGCTCACTATCACTGTTACCTACTCCAGCCCCGACAACCCTCCCTATCTCTGTAACCTCCTCCAGACCCTAAAACCCTCACTATCACTGTTACCTACTCCAGCCCCGACAACACTCACTATCTCTGTAACCTCCTCCAGGCCCTAAATCCCTCAATATCTCTGTAACCATCTCCACCCCTACAACAATCCCTATCTCTGTAACCTCCTCCAGCACGTACAACAATCCCTATCTCTGTAACCACCTCCAGCCCCTACAATCCTCCCTATCTCTGTAACATCCTCCAGCACCTACAACAATCCCTATCTTTGTAACATTCCAGTCCCTACAATCCTCCCTATCTCTGTAACATCCTCCAGCACCTACAACAATGCCTATCTTTGTAACATCCTCCAGCACCTACAACCCTCCCTATCTCTGTAAGCTCCTCCCGCCCCTACATACCTCACTATCTCTGTTAAGTCCTCCAGCACCTTCAACCTTTCCTATATCTGTAACCTCCTCCAGACCCTACAACAATCCCTTTCTCTGTAACCTCCTCCAGCCCCTACAACCCTCACTACCACTGTTACCTACTCCAGCCCCTACAACACTCACTATCTCTGTAACCTCCTCCAGGCCCTAAAACCCTCACTATCTCTGTAACCATCTCCACCCCTACAACAATCCCTATCTCTGCAACCTACTCCAGCACCTACAACAATCCCTATCTTTGTAACATCTTCCAGTCCCTACAATCCTCCCTATCTCTGTAACATCCTCCAGCACCTACAACCCTCCCTATCTCTGTAAGCTCCTCCCGCCCCTACATACCTCACTATCTCTGTAACCTCCTCCAGCAACTTCAACCTTTCCTATATCTGTAACCTCCTCCAGACCCGACAACAATCCCTTTCTCTGTAACCTCCTCCAGCCCCTACAACCCTCACTACCACTGTTACCTACTCCAGCCCCTACAACACTCACTATCTCTGTAACCTCCTCCAGGCCCTAAAACCCTCACTACCTCTGTAACCATCTCCACCCCTATAACAATCCCTATCTCTGTAACCTCCTCCAGCCCCTACAATCCTCCATATCTCTGTAACATACTCCAGCACCAACAACAATCCCTATCTTTGTAACATCCTCCAGCACCTACAACCCTGCCTATCTCTGTAACATCCTCCAGCACCTACAACAATCCCTATCTCTGTAACCACCTCCAGCCCCTACAATCCTCCCTATCTCTGTAACATCCTCCAGACCCTACAACCCTCCCTATCTCTGTAACCTCCTCCAGCCCTTACAACCCTCACTACCTCTGTAACCTCCTCCAGCCAATACAACCCTCACTATTTCTGTAACCAAATCCAGCCCCTACAACAATCCCTATCTCTGTAACCTCCTCCAGCACCTACAACAATCCCTATCTCTGTAACCTCCTCCAGCCCCTACAACCCTCCCTATCTCGGTAACCTCCTCCAGCACCTACAACAATCCATATCTTTGTAACTTCCTCCAGCACCTACAACAATCCCTATCTCTGTAACCTCCTCCAGCACCTACAACCCTCCCCATCTCTGTAACCTCCTGCAGCCCCAACAACCCTTCCTATCTCTGTAACCTCCTCCAGCCCCTACGACCCTCTCTATCTCTGTAACCTCCTCCAGCCCCTACAACAATCCCTATCTCTGTAACCTACTCCAGCCCCAACAACAAGCCCTATCTCTGTAACCTCCTCCAGCCCCTACACCCCTCCCTATCTATGTAACCTCCTCCAGACCCTACAACCCTCACTAACTCTCTAACCTCCTCCAGATGCTACAAACCTCCCTATCTCTGTAAACTCATCTAGCCCCTTCAAACCTCCCTATCTCTGTAACCTACTCCAAGTCCTACAAAATTCCTTAACTCTGTAACGTCCTCCAGCACCTACAAACATCCCTATCTCTGTAACCTCCTCCAGCATCGACAACCCTCCCTATCTTTGTAACCTCCTCCAGCCCCTACAACCCTCCCTATCTCGGTAACCTCCTCCAGCAACTACAACAATCCATATCTTTGTAACTTCCTCCAGCACCTACAACAATCCCTATCTCTGTAACCTCCTCCAGCACCTACAACCCTCCCCATCTCTGTAACCACCTGCAGCCCCAACAACCCTCCCTATCTCTGTAACCTCCTCCAGTCCCTACGACCCTCACTATCTCTGTAACCTCCTCCAGCCCCTACAACAATCCCTATCTCTGTAAATTACTCCAGCCCCTACAACAATTCTTTTCTCTGTAACCTACTCCGTCCCCTACAAAAATCCCTATTTCTGCAACCTCCTCCAGCCCTTACAACACCCACTATCTCTGTAACATCCTCCAGCCCTTACAACACCCACTATCTCTGTAACATCCTCCAGCCCCTACAACCCTCACTATCTCTGTAAGCTCCTCCCGCCCCTACATACCTCACTATCTCTGTAACCTCCTCCAGCACCTTCAAACTTTCCTATATCTGTAACCTCCTCAAGACCCTACAACAATCCATTTCTCTGTAACCTCCTCCAGCCCCTACAACGCTCACTATCACTGTTACCTACTCCAGCCCCGACAACCCTCCCTATCTCTGTAACCTCCTCCAGGCCCTAAATCCCTCAATATCTCTGTAACCATCTCCACCCCTACAACAATCCCTATCTCTGTAACCTCCTCCAGCACGTTACAATATCCCTATCTCTGTAACCACCTCCAGCCCCTACAATCCTCCCTATCTCTGTAACATCCTCCAGCACCTACAACAATCCCTATCTTTGTAACATTCCAGTCCCTACAATCCTCACTATCTCTGTAACATCCTCCAGCACCTACAACAATGCTTATCTTTGTAACATCCTCCAGCACCTACAACCCTCCCTATCTCTGTAAGCTCCTCCCGCCCCTACATACCTCACTATCTCTGTAAACTCCTCCAGCACCTTCAACCTTTCCTATATCTGTAACCTCCTCCAGACCCTACAACAATCCCTTTCTCTGTAACCTCCTCCAGACCCTACAACCCTCACTACCACTGTTACCTACTCCAGCCCCTACAACACTCACTATCTCTGTAACCTCCTCCAGGCCCTAAAACCCTCACTATCTCTGTAACCATCTCCACCCCTACAACAATCCCTATCTCTGTAACCTCCTCCAGCCCCGACAATCCTCCATATCTCTGTAACATACTCCAGCACCAACAACAATCCCTATCTTTGTAACATCCTCCAGCACCTACAGCCCTGCCTATCTCTGTAACATCCTCCAGCACCTACAACAATCCCTATCTCTGTAACCACCTCCAGCCCCTACAATCCTCCCTATCTCTGTAACATCCTCCAGCACCTACAACAATCCCTATCTTTGTAACAACTTCCAGCCCCTACAATCCTCCCTATCTCTGTAACATCCTCCAGCACCTAGAACAATCCCTATCTTTGTAACATCCTCCAGCCCCTACAACCCTCCCCATCTCTGTAACCACCTCCAGCCACTAAAACCCTCCCTATCACTGTAACCTCCTCCAGCCCCTACAACCCTCACTATCTCTGTAACCTCCTCCAGCACCTACAACACTCACTATCTCTGTAACCTCCTCCAGCCCTTACAACACCCACTATCTCTGTAACATCCTCCAGCCCTTACAACACCCACTATCTCTGTAACATCCTCCAGCCCTTACAACCCTCACTATCTCTGTAAGCTCCTCCCGCCCCTACATACCTCACTATCTCTGTAACATCCTCCAGCACCTTCAAACTTTCCTATATCTGTAACCTCCTCCAGACCCTACAACAATCCATTTCTCTGTAACCTCCTCCAGCCCCTACAACGCTCACTATCACTGTTACCTACTCCAGCCCCGACAACCCTCCCTATCTCTGTAACCTCCTCCAGACCCTAAAACCCTCACTATCACTGTTACCTACTCCAGCCCCGACAACACTCACTATCTCTGTAACCTCCTCCAGGCCCTAAATCCCTCAATATCTCTGTAACCATCTCCACCCCTACAACAATCCCTATCTCTGTAACCACCTCCAGCCACTAAAACACTCACTATCTCTGTAACCTCCTCCAGCACCTACAACAATCCCTATCTCTGTAACCTCCTCCAGACCCAACAACTCTCACTATCTCTGTAAGCTCCTCCATCCCCTGAAACAATCGCTATCTCTGTAACCTACTCCAGCCCCTACAACATTCCCTACCTCTGTTACCACCTCCAGCACTTAAAACCCTCACTACCTCTGTAACCTCCTCCAGCCTCGACAACCCTCACTATATCTGTAACCTCCTCCAGACCCTTAAACCCTCACTATCTCTGTAACCTTCTCCAGCTCCTACAATCCTCCCTATCTCTGTACCCTCCTCAAGCCCCTACAAAAATCCCTATCTCTGTAACCTACTCCAGCACCTACAGCAATCTCTATCTCTGTAACCTCCTCCAGCCACTACAACCCTCCCCATCTCTGTAAAATCCTCCAGCCCCTACAACCCTCCCTATCACTGTAACCTCCTCCTGCCTCTACAACCCTCACTATCTCTGTAACCTCCTCCAGCACCTACAACAATCCCTATCTCTGAAACCTCCTCCAGCCCGTACAACACTCACTATCTCTGTAACCTCCTCCAGCCCGTACAACAATCCCAACCTCTGTTACCTCCTCCAGCCCTTACAACCCTCACTACCTCTGTAACCTCCTCCAGCCCCTACAACCCTCACTATCTCTGTAACCTCCTCCAGCCCCTACAACCCTCACTATCTCTGTAACCTCCTCCAGCCCCTACAACAATCCCTATCTCTGTTAACTCCTCAAGCCCCTACAAAAATCCCTATCTCTGTAACCTACTCCAGCACCTACAACAATCCCTATCTCTGTAACCTCCTCCAGCCCTTACAACCCTCACTACCTCTGTAACCTCCTCCAGCCAATACAACCCTCACTATTTCAGTAACCAAATCCAGCCCCTACAACAATCCCTATCTCTGTAACCTCCTCCAGCACCTACAACAATCCCTATCTCTGTAACCTCCTCCAGCCCCTACAACCCTCCCTATCTCGGTAACCTCCTCCAGCACCTACAACAATCCATATCTTTGTAACTTCCTCCAGCACCTACAACAATCCATATCTCTGTAACCTCCTCCAGCACCTACAACCCTCCCCATCTCTGTAACCTCCTGCAGCCCCAACAACCCTTGCTATCTCTGTAACCTCCTCCAGCCCCTACGACCCTCTCTACCTCTGTAACCTCCTCCAGCCCCTACAACAATCCCTATCTCTGTAACCTACTCCAGCCCCAACAACAAGCCCTATCTCTGTAACCTATCCAGCACCTACAACAATCCCTATCTTTGTAACATCTTCTAGTCCCTACAATCCTCCCTATCTCTGTAACATCCTCCAGCACCTACAACCCTCCCTATCTCTGTAAGCTCCTCCCGCCCCTACATACCTCACTATCTCTGTAACCTCCTCCAGCAACTTCAACCTTTCCTATATCTGTAACCTCCTCCAGACCCGACAACAATCCCTTTCTCTGTAACCTCCTCCAGCCCCTACAACCCTCACTACCACTGTTACCTACTCCAGCCCCTACAACACTCACTATCTCTGTAACCTCCTCCAGGCCCTAAAACCCTCACTACCTCTGTAACCATCTCCACCCCTATCTCTGTAACCTCCTCCAGCCCCTACAATCCTCCATATCTCTGTAACATACTCCAGCACCAACAACCCACCCCATCTCTGTAACCTCCTGCAGCCCCAACAACCCTTCCTATCTCTGTAACCTCCTCCAGCCCCTACGACCCTCTCTATCTCTGTAACCTCCTCCAGCCCCTACAACAATCCCTATCTCTGTAACCTACTCCAGCCCCAACAACAAGCCCTATCTCTGTAACCTCCTCCAGCCCCTACACCCCTCCCTATCTATGTAACCTCCTCCAGACCCTACAACCCTCACTAACTCTCTAACCTCCTCCAGATGCTACAAACCTCCCTATCTCTGTAAACTCATCTAGCCCCTTCAAACCTCCCTATCTCTGTAACCTACTCCAAGTCCTACAAAATTCCTTAACTCTGTAACGTCCTCCAGCACCTACAAACATCCCTATCTCTGTAACCTCCTCCAGCATCGACAACCCTCCCTATCTTTGTAACCTCCTCCAGCCCCTACAACCCTCCCTATCTCGGTAACCTCCTCCAGCACCTACAACAATCCATATCTTTGTAACTTCCTCCAGCACCTACAACAATCCCTATCTCTGTAACCTCCTCCAGCACCTACAACCCTCCCCATCTCTGTAACCTCCTGCAGCCCCAACAACCCTCCCTATCTCTGTAACCTCCTCCAGCCCCTACGACCCTCACTATCTCTGTAACCTCCTCCAGCCCCTACAACAATCCCTATCTCTGTAAATTACTCCAGCCCCTACAACAATTCTTTTCTCTGTAACCTACTCCGTCCCCTACAAAAATCCCTATTTCTGCAACCTCCTCCAGCCCTTACAACACCCACTATCTCTGTAACATCCTCCAGCCCTTACAACACCCACTATCTCTGTAACATCCTCCAGCCCCTACAACCCTCACTATCTCTGTAAGCTCCTCCCGCCCCTACATACCTCACTATCTCTGTAACCTCCTCCAGCACCTTCAAACTTTCCTATATCTGTAACCTCCTCAAGACCCTACAACAATCCATTTCTCTGTAACCTCCTCCAGCCCCTACAACGCTCACTATCACTGTTACCTACTCCAGCCCCGACAACACTCACTATCTCTGTAACCTCCTCCAGGCCCTAAATCCCTCAATATCTCTGTAACCATCTCCACCCCTACAACAATCCCTATCTCTGTAACCTCCTCCAGCACGTACAACAATCCCTATCTCTGTAACCACCTCCAGCCCCTACAATCCTCCCTATCTCTGTAACATCCTCCAGCACCTACAACAATCCCTATCTTTGTAACATTCCAGTCCCTACAATCCTCCCTATCTCTGTAACATCCTCCAGCACCTACAACAATGCTTATCTTTGTAACATCCTCCAGCACCTACAACCCTCCCTATCTCGGTAAGCTCCTCCCGCCCCTACATACCTCACTATCTCTGTAAACTCCTCCAACACCTTCAACCTTTCCTATATCTGTAACCTCCTCCAGATCCTACAACAATCCCTTTCTCTGTAACCTCCTCCAGCCCCTACAACCCTCACTACCACTGTTACCTACTCCAGCCCCTACAACACTCACTATCTCTGTAACCTCCTCCAGGCCCTAAAACCCTCACTATCTCTGTAACCATCTCCACCCCCACAACAATCCCTATCTCTGCAACCTACTACAGCACCTACAACAATCCATATCTTTGTAACATCTTCCAGTCCCTACAATCCTCCCTATCTCTGTAACATCCTCCAGCACCTACAACAATGCCTATCTTTGTAACATCCTCCAGCACCTACAACCCTCCCTATCTCTGTAAGCTCCTCCCGCCCCTACATACCTCACTATCTCTGTAACCTCCTCCAGCAACTTCAACCTTTCCTATATCTGTAACCTACTCCAGACCCGACAACAATCCCTTTCTCTGTAACCTCCTCCAGCCCCTACAACCCTCACTACCACTGTTACCTACTCCAGCCCCTACAACACTCACTATCTCTGTAACCTCCTCCAGGCCCTAAAACCCTCACTATCTCTGTAACCATCTCCACCCCTACAACAATCCCTATCTCTGTAACCTCCTCCAGCCCCTACAATCCTCCATATCTCTGTAACATACTCCAGCACCAACAACAATCCCTATCTTTGTAACATCCTCCAGCACCTACAAACCTGCCTATCTCTGTAACATCCTCCAGCACCTACAACAATCCCTATCTCTGTAACCACCTCCAGCCCCTACAATCCTCCCTATCTCTGTAACATCCTCCAGCACCTACAACAATCCCTATCTTTGTAACATCTTCCAGCCCCTACAATCCTCCCTATCTCTGTAACATCCTCCAGCACCTAGAACAATCCCTATCTTTGTAACATCCTCCAGCCCCTACAACCCTCCCCATCTCTGTAACCACCTCCAGCCACTAAAACCCTCCCTATCACTGTAACCTCCTCCAGCCCCTACAACCCTCACTATCTCTGTAACCTCCTCCAGCACCTACAACAATCCCTATCTCTGTAACCTCCTCCAGACCCAACAACTCTCACTATCTCTGTAACCTCCTCCAGCCCCTGAAACAATCCCTATCTCTGTAACCTACTCCAGCCCCTACAACATTCCCTACCTCTGTTACCACCTCCAGCACTTAAAACCCTCACTACCTCTGTAACCTCCTCCAGCCTCGACAACCCTCACTATATCTGTAACCTCCTCCAGACCCTTAAACCCTCACTATCTCTGTAACCTTCTCCAGCTCCTACAATCCTCTCTATCTCTGTACCCTCCTCAAGCCCCTACAAAAATCCCTATCTCTGTAACCTACTCCAGCACCTACAGCAATCTCTATCTCTGTAACCTCCTCCAGCCACTACAACCCTCCCCATCTCTGTAAAATCCTCCAGCCACTACAACCCTCCCCATCTCTGTAAACTCCTCCAGCCCCTACAACCCTCCCTATCACTGTAACCTCCTCCAGCCTCTACAACCCTCACTATCTCTGTAACCTCCTCCAGCACCTACAACAATCCCTATCTCTGTAACCTCCTCCAGCCCCTACAACACTCACTATCTCTGTAACCACCTCCAGCCCGTACAACAATCCCAACCTCTGTTACCTCCTCCAGCCCTTACAACCCTCACTACCTCTGTAACCTCCTCCAGCCCCTACAACCCTCACTATCTCTGTAACTTCCTCCAGCCCCTACAACCCTCACTATCTCTGTAACCTCCTCCAGCCCCTACAACAATCCCTATCTCTGTTAACTCCTCAAGCCCCTACAAAAATCCCTATCTCTGTAACCAACTCCAGCCCCTACAACAATCCCTATCTCTGTAACCTCCTCCAGCCCTTACAACCCTCCCTATCTCGGTAACCTCCTCCAGCACCTACAACAATCCATATCTTCGTAACTTCCTCCAGCAACTACAACAATCCCTATCTCTGTAACCTCCTCCAGCACCTACAACCCTCCCCATCTCTGTAACCTCCTGCAGCCCCAACAACCCTCCCTATCTCTGTAACCTCCTCCAGCCCCTACGACCCTCTCTATCTCTGTAACCTCCTCCAGCCCCTACAACAATCCCTATCTCTGTAACCTACTCCTTCCCCAACAACAAGCCCTATCTCTGTAACCTCCTCCAGCCCCTACACCCCTCCCTATCTATGTAACCTCCTCCAGACCCTACAACCCTCACTAACTCTCTAACCTCCTCCAGATGCTACAAACCTCCCTATCTCTGTAAACTCATCCAGCCCCTTCAAACCTCCCTATCTCTGTAACCTACTCCAAGTCCTACAAAATTCCTTAACTCTGTAACGTCCTCCAGCACCTACAAACCTCCCTATCTCTGTAACCTCCTCCAGCATCGACAACCCTCCCTATCTTTGTAACCTCCTCCAGCCCCTACAACCCTCCCTATCTCGGTAACCTCCTCCAGCACCTACAACAATCCATATCTTTGTAACTTCCTCCAGCACCTACAACAATCCCTATCTCTGTAACCTCCTCCAGCACCTACAACCCTCCCCATCTCTGTAACCTGCTGCAGCCCCAACAACCCTCCCTATCTCTGTAACCTCCTCCAGCCCCTACGACCCTCACTATCTCTGTAACCTCCTCCAGCAACTACAACAATCCCTATCTCTGCAACCTCCTCCAGCCCCTACAACAAGCCCTATCTCTGTAACCTCCTCCTGCCCCTACACCCCTCCCTATCTATGTAACCTCCTCCAGACCCTACAACCCTCACTAACTCTCTAACCTCCTCCAGATGCTACAAACCTCCCTATCTCTGTAAACTCATCTAGCCCCGTCAAACCTCCCTATCTCTGTAACCTACTCCAAGTCCTACAAAATTCCTTAACTCTGTAACGTCCTCCAGCACCTACAAAACTCCCTATCTCTGTAACCTCCTCCAGCATCGACAACCCTCCCTATCTCTGTAAACTCCTCCAGCCCCTACAACCCTCACTATCTCTGTAACCTCCTCCAGCACCTACAACAATCCCTATCTCGGTAACCTCCTCCAGCCCAAACAACCCTCATTATCTCTGTAACCTCCTCCAGTCCCTACAACAATCCCTATCTCTGTAACCACCTCCAGCCCCTACAACATTCCCTACCTCTGTTACCTCCTCCAGCACTTACAACCTTCACTACCTCTGTAACCTCCTCCAGCCCATACAACCCTCACTATCTCTGAAACCTCCTCCAGACCCTAAAACCCTCACTATCTCTGTAACCACCTCCAGCCCCTACAACAATCCATATCTCTGTTACCACCTCCAGCACCAACAACAATCCCTATCTCGGTAAGCTCCTCCAGCACCTACAACAATCCATATCTCTGTAAATTCCTCCAGCGCCTACAACCCTCCCCATCTCTGTAACCTCCTCCAGCCCCTACAACCCTCCTTATCTCTGTAACCTACTCCAGCCCCTACAACAATCCCTATTTCTGTAACCTCCTCCAGCCCTTACAACCCTCACTCCCTCTGTAACCTCCTCCAGCCAATACAACCCTCACTATTTCTGTAACCAAATCCAGCCCCTACAACAATCCCTATCTCTGTAATAATCTCCAGCACCTACAACAATCCCTATCTCTGTAACCTCCTCCAGCCCCGACAACCCTCCCTAACTCTGTAACCTCCTCCAGCACCTACAACCCTCCCCATCTCTGTAACCTCCTCCAGCCCCAACAACAATCCCTATCTCTGTAACCTCCTCCAGCCCCGACAACCCTCCCTAACTCTGTAACCTCCTCCAGCACCTACAACCCTCCCCATCTCTGTAACCTCCTCCAGCCCCAACAACCCTCCCTATCTCTGTAACCTCCTCCAGCCCCTACAACCCTCACTATCTCTGTAACCTCCTCCAGCAACTACAACAATCCCTATCTCTGCAACCTCCTCCAGCCCCTACAACAATCCCTATCTCTGTAAGCTACTCCAGCCCTTACAATAATCCCTATCTCTGTAACCTCCTACAGCCCCTACACCCCTCCCTATCTATGTAACCTCCTCCAGACCCTAAAACCCTCACTAACTCTCTAACCTCCTCCAGATGCTACAAACCTCCCTATCTCTGCAAACTCATCTAGCCCCTTCAAACATCCCTATCTCTGTAACCTACTCCAAGTCCTATAAAATTCCTTAACTCTGTAACGTCCACCAGCCCCGACAACCCTCACTATCTCTGCAACCTCCTCCAGCACCGACAACAATCCCTATCTCTGTAACCTCCTCCAGCCCTATAACCCTCACTATCTATGTAACCTCCTCGAACCTCTACAACAATCCCTATTTCTGTAAACTCCTCGAGCCGCTACAAACCTCCCCATCTCTGTAACCTCCTCCAGCCCCTACAACCCACCCTATCACTGTAACTTCCTCCAGCCCCTACAATCCTCACTACATCTGTAACCTCCTCCAGGCCCTACAACCCTCACTATCTCTGTAACCTCCTCCAGCTACTACAACCCTCACTATCTCTGTAACCTTCTCCAGCCCCTACAACAATCCCTATCTCTGTAACCTCCTCCAGCCCCTATAACCCTCACTATCTATGTAACCTCCTCCAACCACTACAACAATCCGTACCTCTGTAAACTCCTCGAGCCCCTACAACCCTCCCAATCTCTGTAACCTCCTCCAGCCCCTACAACCCACCCTATCACTGTAACATCCTCCAGCCCCTACAACCCTCACTACATCAGTAACCTCCTCCAGCCCCTACAACCCTCACAATCTCTGTAACCTCCTCCAGCCTCTACAACCCTCACTATCTCTGTAAACTCCTCCAGCCCCTACAATCCTCCCTATCTCTGTTGACTTCTCCAGCCACTACAATCCTCCCTAT
The DNA here is from genome assembly GCA_026770705.1 of Isurus oxyrinchus. Classification (NCBI taxonomy): domain Eukaryota; kingdom Metazoa; phylum Chordata; class Chondrichthyes; order Lamniformes; family Lamnidae; genus Isurus; species Isurus oxyrinchus. The sequence continues at coordinate 19,518,380 of JANJGN010000034.1, read as the reverse complement.
CTCTGTTGACTCCTCCAGCCCCTACAACAATCCCTATCTCTGTAACCTCCTCCAGCCCCTACACCCCTCCCTATCTAGGTAACCTCCTCCAGACCCTACAACACTCACTAACTCTCTAACCTCCTCCAGATGCTACAAACCTCCCTAGCTCTGCAAACTCATCTAGCCCCTTCAAACCTCCCTATGTCTGTAACCAACTCCAAGTCCTACAAAATTCCTTAAATCTGTAACGTCCTCCAGCACCTACAAACCTCCCTATCTCTGTAACCTCCACCAGCATCTACAACCCACCCTATCTCTGTAACCTCCTCCAGCCCCGACAACCCTCACTATCTATGTAACCTCCTCCAGCACCTACAACAATCCCTATCTCTGTAACCTCCTCCAGCCCCTACACCCCTCCCTATCTATGTAACCTCCTCCAGACCCTACAACACTCACTAACTCTCTAACCTCCTCCAGATGCTACAAACCTCCCTAGCTCTGCAAACTCATCTAGCCCCTTCAAACCTCCCTATGTAACCAACTCCAAGTCCTACAAAATTCCTTAACTCTGTAACGTCCTCCAGCACCTACAAACCTCCCTATCTCTGTAACCTCCTCCAGCACCTACAACAATCCCTATCTCTGTAACTTCCTCCAGCCCCTACAACCCTCATTATCTCTGTAAACTCCTCCAGCCCCTACAACAATCCCTATCTCTGTAACGTCCTCCAGCCCCTACAACCCTCACTATCTATGTAACCTCCTCCAGCACCTACAACATTCCCTATCTCTGTAACCTCCTCCAGCCCCTACAACCCTCACTATCTCTGTAACCTCCTCCAGCCCCTACAACAATCCCTACCTCTGTTACCTCCTCCAGCCCTTACAACCCTCACTACCTCTGTAACCTCCTCCAGCCCCTACAACCCTCACTATCTCTGTAACCGCCTCCAGCCCCTACAACCCTCACTATCTCGGTTAACTCCTCCAGCCCCTACAAAAATCCCTATCTCTGTAACCTACTCCAGCCCCTACAACAATCCCTATCTCTGTAACCTCCTCCAGCCCTTACAACCCTCACTACCTCTGTAACATCCTCCAGCCCCTACAACCCTCACTATATCTGAAACCACCTCCAGCCCCTACAACAATCCCTATCTCTGTAACGTCCTGCAGCACCAACAACAATCCCTATCTCTGTAACCTCCTCCAGCACCTACAACCCTCCCTATCTTGGTAACCTCCTCCAGCGCCTACAACAATCCCTATCTTTGTAACCTCCTCCAGCACCTGCAACAATCCCTATCTCTGTAACCTCTTCCAGCCCCTACAACCCTCCCCATCTCTGTAAAATCTTCCACCCCAACAACCCTACCTATCTCTGTAACCTCCTGCCGCCCCAACAACCCTCACTATCTCTGTAACCTCCTCCAGCAACTACAACCATCCTTATCTCAGCAACATCCTCCAGCCCCTACAACAATCCCTATCTCTGTAACCTACTCCAGCCCCTAGAACAATCCCTATCTCTGTAACCTCCTCCAGCCCCTACACCCCTCCCTATCTATGTAACCTCCTCCAGAACCTAAAACCCTCACTAACTCTCTAACCTCCTCCAGATGCTACAAACCTCCCTATCTCTGTAAACTCATCTAGCCCCTTCAAACCTCCCTATCTCTTTAACCTCCTCCAGCACCTACAACAATCTCTATCTCTGTAACCTCCTCCAGCCACTATAACCCTCACTATCTATGTAACCTCCTCCAACCCCTACAACAATCCCTATCTCTGTAACCTCCTCCAGCCCCTACAACCCTCCCTATCACTGTAACCTACTCCAGCCCCTACAACCCTCACTATCTCTGTAACCTCCTCCAGCGCCTACAACAATCCCTTTCTCTGTAACCTCCTCCAGCCCCTACAACACTCACTATCTCTGTAACCTCCTCCAGCCCCTACAACCCTCCCTACGTCTGTTACCTCCTCCAGCCCTTACAACACTCACTACCTCTGTAAAATCCTCCAGCCCCTACAACCCTCACTATCTCTGTAACCTCCTCCAGCCCCTAATACCCTCCCTATCACTGTAACCTACTCCAGCCCCTACAACCCTCCCTATCACTGTAACCTACTCCAGCCCCTACAACCCTCACTATCTCTGTAACCTCCTCCAGCGCCTACAACAATCCCTTTCTCTATAACCTCCTCCAGCCCCGACAACACTCACTATCTCTGTAACCTCCTCCAGCCCCTACAACCCTCCCTATGTCTGTTACCTCCTCCAGCCCTTACAACACTCACTACCTCTGTAACCTCCTCCAGCCCCTACAACCCTCCCCATGTCTGTAACCTCCTCCAGCCCCTACAACCCTCCCTATCACTGTAACCTCCTCCAGCCCCTACAACCCTCAATATCTCTGTAATCTTCTCCAGCCCCTACAGCATTCCGTACCTCTGTTACCTCCTCCAGCCCGTACAACCCTCCCTGTCTCTGTAACCTCCTCCAGCCCCTACAACCCTCACTATCTCTGTAACCCCCTCCAGACCCTACAACCCTCACTATCTCTGTAACCTCCTCCTGACCCTAAAACCCTCACTATCTCTGTAACCTCCTCCAGCTCCTACAATCCTCCCTATCTCTGTAACCTCCTCCAGCCCCTACAACAATCCCTATCTCTGTAACCTACTCCAGCCCCTACAACAATCCCTATCTCTGTAACCTCCTCCAGCCCTTACAACCCTCACTACTTCTGTAACCTCCTCCAGCCCCTACAACCCTCACTATCTCTGTAACCACCTCCAGCCCCTACAACAATCCCTATCTCTGTAAACTCCTCCAGCACCTACAACAATCCTTATCTCTGTAACCTCCTCCAGCCCCTACAACAATCCCTATCTCTGTAAACTCCTCCAGCACCTACAACAATCCTTATCTCTGTAACCTCCTCCAGCCCCTACAACCCTCCCCATCTCTGTAACCTACTCCAGCCCCTACAACTCTCCCTATCTCTGTAACCTCCTCCAGCCCCTACAACCCTCACTATCTCTGTAACCTCCTCCAGCTCCTACAATCCTCCCTATCTCTGTAACCTCCTCCAGCTCCTACAACAATCCCTATCTCTGTAACCTACTCCAGCCCCTACAACAATCCCTATCTCTGTAACCTACTCCAGCCCCTACAACAATCCCTATCTCTGTAACCTCCTCCAGCGCTTACAACCCTCACTACTTCTGTAACCTCCTCCAGCTCCTACAACCCTCCCTATCTCTGTAACCTCCTCCAGCACCTACAACAATCCCTATCTCTGTAACCTACTCCAGCCCCTACAACATTCCCTACCTCTGTTACCTCATCCAGCCCTTACAACCCTCAGTACCTCTGTAACCTCCTCCAGCCCCTACAACCCTCACTATCTCTGTAACCTCCTCCAGACCCTAAAACCCTCACTATCTCTGTAACCTCCTCCAGCTCCTACAATCCTCCCTATCTCTGTAATGTCCTACAGCCCCTACAAAAATCCCTATCTCTGTAACCTACTCCAGCCCCTACAACAATCCCTATCTCTGTAACCTCCTCCAGCCCTTACAACCCTCACTACCTCTGTAACCTCCTCCAGCCCCTACAACCCTCACTATCTCTGTAACCACCTCCAGCCCCTACAACAATCCCTATCTCTGTAACCTCCTCCAGCACCTACAACAATCCCTATATCGTTAACCTCCTCCAGCCCCTACAACCCTCCCCATCTCTGTAACCTCCTCCAGCCCCTACAACCCTCACTATCTCTGTAACCTCCTCCAGCCTCAACAACCCTCACTATCTCTGTAACCTCCTCCAGCAACTACAACAATCCCTATCTCTGTAACCTCCTCCAGCCCCTACACAATCCCTATCTCTGTAACCTACTCCAGCCCCTACAACCCTCCCTATCTCTGTAAACTCCTCCAGACCCTACAACCATCACTAACTCTCTAACCTCCTCCAGACGCTACAAACCTCCCTATCTCTGTAAACTCATCTCGCCCCTTCAAACCTCCCTATCTCTGTAACCTACTCCAAGTCCAACAAAATTCCTTAACTCTGTAACCTCCTCCAGCATCTACAATCCTCCCTATCTCTGTAATGTCCTACAGCCCCTACAAACATCCCTATCTCTGTAACCTATTCCAGCCCCTACAACAATCCCTATCTCTGTAAACTCCTCCAGCCCTTACAACCCTCATTACCTCTGTAACCTCCTCCAGCCCGTACAACCCTCACTATCTCTGTAACCACCTCCAGCCCCTACAACAGTCCCTATCTCTGTAACCTCCTCCAGCCCTTACAACCCTCACTACCTCTGTAACCTCCTCCAGCCCGTACAACCCTCACTATCTCTGTAACCACCTCCAGCCCCTACAACAATCCCTATCTCGTTAAACTCCTCCAGCCCCTACAACAATCCCTATCTTTGTAACCTCCTCCAGCACCTACCAGAATCCCTATCTCTGTAACCTCCTCCAGCCCCTAGAACCCTCCCCATCTCTGTAACCTCCTCCAGCCCCTACAACCCTCACTATCTCTGTAACCTCCTCCAGCAACTACAACAATCCCTATCTCTGTAACCTCCTCCAGCCCCTACAACAATCCCTATCTCTGTAACCTACTCCAGCCCCTACAACCCTCCCTATCTCTGTAAACTCCTCCAGACCCTACAACCATCACTATCTCTCTAACCTCCTCCAGACGCTACAAACCTCCCTATCTCTGTAAACTCATCTCGCCCCTTCAAACCTCCCTATCTCTGTAACCTACTCCGTCCAACAAAATTCCTTAACTCTGTAACCTCCTCCAGCACCTACAAACCTCCCTATCTCTGTAACCTCCTCCAGCCTCGACAACCCTCCCTATCTCTGTAAACTCCTCCAAGACCTACAACCCTCCCTATCTCTGTAACCACCTCCAACCAATACAACGCTCGCAATATCTGTAATTCCTCCAGCCCCAACAATCCTGCCAATGTCTGTAACCTCCTCCAGCCCTTACAACCCTCACTATCTCTGTAACCTCTTCCAGGCCTGACAAACCTCCCTGTTTCTCAAGTACTGCTGCCAGACACTATGAATGGAAACCCAATTTTCCCTCTCAAATCTTACAGCCACACAGTCATACAAACATACTGACATAATTACATACAGTTTAGGAGCAGGAGGAGGCTATTCGGCCCCTCGATCCTACTCCATTATTTGATAAGCTCATGGCTGACCTTTTTTTGGTTCAGCTCCACTTTCCTCTCTACTCCCTAAACACTTTGACCCCCTCGTCAATCAGAAATCTGCCTAACTCAGTCTTGAATATATTCAGTCCCCCTGTCTCCAAAGCTCTCTGAGGAAGAGAATTCCACAGACTGTCCACCCTCTGAGAGAAAGAATTCTCCTCACCTCCATCTTGAATGAGAGACCCCTTTTTTAAACTGTGCCCCCTAGTTCTAGTCTCTCCCACAAGGGGAAACATGCTCTCAGCATCCACCCTGTCAAGTCCCCTCAGAATCTTATCTGTCGCAATAAGATCACCTCTCATTCTTCTAATCTCCAATGGATACAGGCCTAGCCTGTCCAGCCTTTCCTCATAGGATAACCCCCTCATCCCAGGAATCAGTCATCACCCTTTCTGAATTACTTTCTAACACAGTTATGTCCTTTATTAAATAAAGAGACCCAAGCTGTACACAGTACTCCAGATGTGCTGTCACCAACACACTGCACAATTGCAGAAAAACATCCCTACTTTTATATCCCATTCCCCTTGCAATAAAGGCCAACATTTCATTTGCCTTCCCAAACACCTGCTGTACCTGCAGACTAACATTCTGTCATTCATACACCAGGACACCCAGATCCCTCTGCACTGCAGAGTTCCGTAATCTCTCTCCATTTACACAATATGCTACTTTTCTATTCTTCCTGCCAAAGTGAACAAGTTCACATTTTCCCACATTATTCTCCATCTGCTAATTTTTTGCCCACTCATTTAACCTGTTTATAACGCTTTTCAGACTCCTTATGTCCTCTTCACAACTTACCTTCCTACCTATCTTTGTGCCATCACCAAATGTATCAACCACACCTTTGGTGTCTTCATCCAAGCTATTGATATAGATTGTAAGTAGTTGACGTCCCAGCTCTGATGTCAATGGCACTCCGCTAGTTACATCCTGCCACCTAAAAATGAGATAAATTGATCCCTAAAATTTACTTCCTGTTAGCTATCCAATCCTCTATCCATGCCTCCCCCTACACCATCAACTCTTACCTTGTGTAGCAACCTTTGAAGTGGCACCTCATCAAAGGCCTCTTGCAAATCCAAGTACACCACATCTACAGGTTCCCCCTTTGTCCACATTGCTTGTGACATACTCGAAGAACTCCAATTAATTTGTCAAACACAATTTCCCTTTCACAAAACCATGTTGACTCTGCCTCACATTTTCCAAGTGCCCTGCTATAACCACCTTAATAATAGATTCTAACATTTCCTTGTGACAGATGTTAAGCTAACTCGCCTGCAGTTTCTGGCTCTCTGTCTCCTTCCTTTCTTGAACAGAGGAGTCACATTTACTATTTTCCAATCTCATGGGACCTTTCCTGAATCAAGGGAATTAGGGAAAATTACAACCAATCCATCACCTATCTCAGCAGCTACTTCTTTTGAGACCTGAGGATGAAGTCTATCAGAACCTGGGAACTTGTCAGCTTTTAGTTTTAATCGTTTTCCCAGTCAGCTTTCTCTGGTGACTAAAACTGTGTAAGTTCCTCCCTCCCTTTCACCACTCGATTTACAAGCATTCCTGGGTTGTTATTTGTGTTTTCTACACTGAAGAGAGACACAAAATATCTATTTAATGCTTCTACCACTTCCGTATTCCCCATTATTTTCTCACTGTTGCCATTAATATTATTATCATGAATAATGAACTCTGAGTGTTTTTGCCCCATGCCAATTTGCTCTCGGCTCAGATAGTAATCCAGAGATTAGTGCCTTTTTGGTTCTGCTTTTGAGTTTAACCCACAGCTGCTCATACTCCCTCAGAAGTCCTGCCGATGCCATTGGTACCCACACGGACCACAACCACTGGGTCCTTCCTCTCCCACTCCAGGTTCCTCTCCAGACCCGAGGAGCTGTCCCTAAGCCTGGAACCGAGCAGGCAACACAACCGTTCGCAGAGAACTGTGTTTATTCCCCTCACCAAACAGTCCCCCCACTATCATTACATTCCTATTTACACCCCACCTCCCTCCACTTGAATGGCTTCCTGCAGCACGATGCCTTGGTCAGCTCGCTTGTCCACACTGCAGCCCCCACTTTCATCCAGACGAGCTGCAAGTGCAAAGGGCAGAGGCTCCTCAACTGCTACCTCCTCGGCCCACAAGCCTGCCTCACCCACAGTCACGCCCTCCAGTCCCTGACCTCTGACCCAATCAGAGGACTGCAGCTTAAGGGCTGTGACTGCCTCTGGGGACAGCACCATCCAGTTGACAACACAACTCCACCTCCTGCAACGTACATGCATCGCAGAGTCCAAAGACCTCAGGTCTGTATTGATACGTTGTCCAGGCCCAACCCTGAATCAATCATCATTACTGGACAATTAATCACCATTACAGGACAATCAATGACTATTACTGGATACGATCACGATACATGCCAGATGTTAAATGTCCCACAGCTGAAGCGTAGCAAAGTTAGGACAAAAACTTGCATTCCGATAGCGCCTTGGACAAAGTAAAATGTTCCTCCCCCACCGAGGTGCTTCACGGGGATGTGATGAGGTAAAAAGGTGCAGCCCACAAGGGATGGGGGGTCCCTGTGTGACACATCTACCGTGAGTGTCGGCAGCTCCAGGAACTCCAGCTCAGAGACTAATGAGCTGCAGTCCGGGCTTTGGACTCTGCGATGCATCTAGGGTGCAGGAGGTGGAGAGGTGTGGTCACCTGGATTGTGTTGTCCCCAGAGGCGGTCACAGCCCTGAGGCTGGAGTCCTCTGATTGGGTCAGAGCTCAGGGACTGGAGGGCGTGACTGTGGGTGAGGCAAGCTTGGGGACCGAGGAGATAGAAATGGGGGGGCCTCAGACCTTTGCAGTTGTCCAACAGGCTCGAGGCCCTTGCAGCTCGTCTGGATGAAAGTGGGGGCTGCAGTGTGGACAAGCGAGCTGATCAAGGCATCGTGCTGCAGGAAGCCATTCAAGTGGAGTGAGGTGGGGTGTAAATAGGAATGTAATGATAGTGGGGGGACTGTTTGGTGAGGGGAATACACACAGCTCTCTGCAAACGGCTGTGTTGCCTGCTCGGTTCCAGGCTTAGGGGCAGCTCCTTGGGTCTGGAGAGGAACCTGGAGTGGGAGAGGAAGGACCCAGTGGTCGTGCTCCGTGTGGGTACCAATGGCATTGGCAGGACTTCTGAGGGAGTATGAGCAGCTGTGGGTTAAACTAAAAAGCAGAACCAAAAAGGTATTAATCTCTAGGTTACTATCTGAGCCACAAGCAAATTGGCATGGGGCAAATAAGGTCAGAGAGTTTATTATTCCTGACAATAATATTAATAGCAACAGTGAGAAAATAATGGGGAATACGGAAGTGGTAGAAGCATTAAACAGATATTTTGTGTCTCTCTGCAGTGTAGAAAACACAAATAACATCCCAGGAATGCTTGTAAATCGAGTGGTGAAAGGGAGAGAGGAACTTACACAGTTTTAGTCACCAGAGAAAGGGGACTGAGAAAATTATTAAAACTAAAAGCTGACAACTTCCCAGGTTCTGACAGACTTCATCCTCGGGTCTCAAAAGAAGTAGCTGCTGAGATAGGTGATGGATTGGTTGTAATTTTCCCAAATTCCCTAGATTCAGGAAAGGTCCCATGAGATTGGAAAATAGTAAATGTGACTCCTCTGTTCAAGAAAGGAAGGAGACAGAGAGCTGGAAACTGCAGGCGAGTTAGCTTAACATCTGTCACAAGGAAATATTAGAATCTGTTGCTAAGGGGGTTATAGCAGGGCACTTGGAAAATGTGAGGCAGAGTCAACATGGTTTTGTGAAAGGGAAAGTGTATTTGAAAAATTTATTGGTGTTCTTTGAGGATGTAACAAGCAATGTGGACAAAGGGGGAACCTGTAGATGTGGTGTACTTGGATTTCCAAAAGGCATTTGATGAGGTGCCACTTCAAAGGTTGCGACACAAGGTAAGAGTTGATGGTGTAGCGGGGGGCATGGATAGAGGATTGGATAGCTAACAGGAAGTCAAAGGTAGGGATTAATTTTTTTTCATTTTAGGGTTGGCAGGATGTAACTAGCAGAGTGCCATTGACATCAGAGCTGGGACATCAACTACTTACAATCTATATCAATAGCTTGGATGAAGACACCAAAGGTGTGGTTGATAAATTTGCTGATGGCACAAAGATAGGTTGGAAGGTAAGTTGTGAAGAGGACATAAGGAGTCTGAAAAGCGTTATAGACAGGTTAATTGAGTGGGCAATAAATTGGCAGTTGTAGAATAACGTGGGAAAATGTGAACTTGTTCACTTTGGTAGGAAGAATAGAAAAGTAGCATATTGTGTAAATGGAGAGAGATTACGGAACTCTGCAGTGCAGAGGGATCTGGGTGTCCTGGTGTATGAATGACAGAATGTTAGTCTGCAGGTACAGCAGGTGATTGGGAAGGCAAATGAAATGTTGGCCTTTATTGCAAGGGGAATGGGATATAAAAGTAGGGATGTTTTTCTACAATAGTGCAGGGTGTTGGGTAGAGCACATCTGGAGTACTGTGTACATTTTGGGTCTCCATATACAAGAAAGGACATAACTGTGTAAGAAGCAATTCAGAGAAGGGTCACTTGATTGATTCCTGGGATGAGGGGATAATCTTATGAGGACAGGTTGGACAGGCTGGGTCTGTATCCATTGGAGATTAGAAGAATGAGAGGTGATCTTATTGCGACAGATAAGATTCTGAGGGGACTTGACAGGGTGGATGCTGAGAGCATGCTTCCCCTTGTGGGAGAGACTAGAACTAGGGGGCACAGTTTAAATAAGGCGTCTCTCATTCAAGATGGAGGTGAGGAGAATTCTTTCTCTCAGAGGGTGGACAGTCTGTGGAATTCTCTTCCTCAGAGAGCAGTGGAGACAGGGGGACTGAATATATTCAAGACTGAGTTAGACAGATTTCTGATTGAGGAGGAGGTCAAAGGGTATAGGGGGTGGAGAGGAAAGTGGAGCTGAACCACAAACAGGTCAGCCATGAGCTTATCAAATGATGGAGCAGGATCGAGGGGCCGAATGGCCTACTCCTGCTCCTAAATTGTATGTACTGATGTCAGTATGTTTTTATGACTGTGTGGCTGTAGGATTTGTGTTGGAGAATTGGGTTTCTATTCATGGGGTCTGGCACCAGTACTGGGGAAACTGGCAGGTTTGCAAGGGCTGGCGGTGGTTACAGAGATAGGGAGGGTTGTAGGCGCTGGAGGAGGTTACAGAGATAGGGAGGGTTGTAGGGGCTGCAGGAGGTTATAGAACTAGGGAGCGTTGTAGGGTCTGGAGGAGGTTACAGAGATAGGGAGGAGTGTAGAGGCTGGAGTAGGTTACAGAGATAGGGAGGGTTGTAGGGGCTTGAGCAGGTTACAGAGATAGGGAGGGTTGTAGGGGCTGGAGGATGTTACAGAGATAGGGAGGGCTGTAGGGGCTGGAGGAGGATACAGTGATAGTGAGGGTTGTAGGGGCTGGAGGAGGTTACAGAGATAAGGATTGTTGAAGGGGCTGGAGGAGGTTACAGAGATAGTGAGGGTTGTAGGGGCTGGAGGAGGTTACAGAGATAATGAGGGTTGTAGAGGCTGGAGGAGGTTACAGAGATAGTGATTGTTGTAGGGGCTGGAGGAGGTTACAGAGATAGTGAGGGTTGTAGGGGTTGAAGGAGGTTACAGAGATAGGGAGGAGGTGAGGAGGCCATGGAAGGATTTGAAAACCAGGATGGGGATTATAAAATCGATGTGGTGCCCGACCAGGAGCCAATGTAGAACAGCGAGCATCAGGGGCTGCTGGGTGCACGAGACTTTGTGTGAGTTAGGACAGGGGGTTGCAGATTTTTGGATGTGCTTAAGTTCACGGAAGGAGAAATCTTTGGAATTCTCTCCCCCAGAGAGCTGTGGATGCTCCGTCACTGAATGCATTCAAGACGGAGATGGATAGATTTTTGGGTGCTAAGCAATAAGTAGGGAAAGCGGGGTCGAGGTAGAGTATCAGCCATGATTGTATAGAATGGGGGAAGGATGCTCGAGGGGCTGAATGGCCTCATCCCGCTCCTATTTCTGATGTCCCCCTGAGGAAAGCAGATTTCCGAGAGGAATGTTGGAATAGTTACAGTCTGGAGGCAGCGAGGGGATGGATGTGGGATTCTGTGCGTTCCAAATCAGATGTAGCAATAAAAAAACCCAAATACAACACAACTTGATAACAATCTTTATTGGAAACTTGCAACGTTTTACTTTCCCTTATTGCAGGTAGTTTCAGGGTTAGGATTCTCCACTCAGTTTTCAGCCATGACCATTTGGATCCAATTGTTGTAGTTACAAACTTTCACAAAGACGCTGGGATGACCCTTCATAGCACAGTCATAACCCCAGGAAGTAATGCCTTGTAGCTCCCCATTACAGACCACAGGTCCCCCTGAGTCTCCCTGCAGCAAAAAAGACATGGACTGTAATTCAGAGTGAGATAGACAAAGTGATAATCGGATGGTCATCTGTAGCACCCCTGGGATTCTGGTGTGGGACCCGAGCTCGCTGGGTGGTACTCTGTCCGCACAATCAGGAGGTTGCGGGTCTGAGTACCAGTCCAGAGACCCAAAGGACAAGGCTCAGTGCTGAGGGAGATCTGCATTTTCAGAGAGTCAGTGCTGAGGGAGTGCTGCACTGTCAGAGGGTCAGTACTGAGGGAGCGCTGCACTGTCAGAGGGTCAGTGCTGAAGGAGTGCTGCACTGTCGGTGTGTCAATACTGAGGCACTGCTGCACTGTCAGAGGATCAGTACCGAGGGAGTACTGCACTTTCGGAGGGTCATACTGAGGCATGGCTGCACTGTCGGAGGGTCTGTACTGAGGGGGTGCTGCACTGTCAGTGTGTCTTACCGATGGAGTGCTGCACTGTCGGAGGGTCAGTACTGAGGGGGTGCTGCATTGTCAGAGGGTCATACTGAGGGAGTGCTGCACTGTCAGAGGGATTAAAGGGGCCAAATAACCTCCTCCTGCTCCTATACACCCTCAAATTCAGACCTTCCCTATCCCTCAGGTAGAGGTAACCTCTGTCTCCCAGCTTGAGATGCTTCCTATGACTAATGGTTTGATGCATTCGGGCTCATCTTGTCAGGACACTCTTACCTGGCATGTGCTCTGACCTCCCTCCCAGTATCCTGAGCAGAACATGTTGTCCGTGAAGTAGGGTGGATAAGCTTTGGCGCAATCAGCATCAGGCAGGATGGGCTGATTCAGGCACTGTAGGACTTCGGAATATTGTACTGAAGGGGAAAGAAATGAGTCAGCACAGTCCGATCCAAACGTGACTCTCCTCCTCCTACGTCCAAGCGACTTAATCAATATTCTTGCTTACTGAGTGTTGTGTACAGAGCTCTGGTTAAAGCACACACTGGGCATTGAATCCAGGTCTGCTCACCAAGACACAAAGAGATGTTCAGTTACTGTAGACAGGATGGTGAAGAACCTCGTGGCCAGGAGAAGGAGAGCTCAATATGAAACACTGGTGGCCGTCTAGAGAACTGTCAATGTGCAACTGGCAGTGGAACATCCCTTGAGGGAGAAGGGATTAAATTGACAGGCATTTGCCAATCGGCAATGGAACTCTGAATGACCTCAGCATTTAGATCAATGAGAGGTTGCCCTGTTAAAGGGACAGGCCAACGTAATCAGCAGCAGAATAACTCATTGTGCCCATGCATAGACTGCTATTAACACCACCTTAATAACAACAGCATACTTGAATTTATATAGAACTGTTAACTTTATAAATCATCACAAGATGCTTCATAAGAGATTGAAACAAGCTAAATTTGGCATCAGGCTACATAAGGAGATATTAGGGACCGATGACCCAAAGCTCAGTTAAAGAGGTTCATTTTAAGGAGTATTTTAAAGGAGGAGAAAGAGAGAAAGAGTTAGAGAGGTTTAGGGAGGGAATTCCAGAGCTTAGGGCCTCAGGCAGCTGGAGGCACGGTCGCCAATAGAGGAGCGATGGGAATCGGGGCAAGCTCAAGAGGCCGGAATTGGAGTAGCACAGAGATCTCGGAGGAATGTAGGGACTGGAGGAGGTTACATATATCAGGAGGGTTGTAGGGGCTGGAGGAGGTTACAGAGAAAATGAGAGTTGTACGAGCTGGAGGCGGTTACAGAGATAGGGAGGGTTTTAGGGGCTGGAGGGTGTAACAGAGATAGGGAGGGTTGTCGGAGCTGGAGGAGGTTACAAAGATCAGGGTGGTTGTTGGAGCTGGAGGAGGTTACAAAGATTGGGAGGGAAAAACCATGGAGGGATTTAAAAACAAAGATGTTATTGCTAAAATCAAGCTGAATTGGGACTGGGTGTGGCTCTGCGAGACCAGGTGGATGGGACTAATGTGGAGAGACTGGAGAAGCTGCGATTGTTCTCCTTAGAGCAGAGAAGGATAAGGGGGAGATTGAATCGAGATGTTCAAAATCATGAGGGGTTTGGATAGAGTCAATAAGGAGAAACTGTTTCCAGTGGCAGGAGGGTCGGTAACCAGAGGGACTCAGATTGAAGAGAATCGGGAAAAGAACCAGAGGGGGAGATGAGGAGAATTTTATTTTAACACAACGAGTTGTTGTGATCTGGAAGGCGCTGCCTGAAAGGGCGGTGGAAGCAGATTCAATAGGAACTTTCAAAAGAGGGATTGGATAAATACTTGAAGGGAGGGAAATTATAGGGCTATGGGGGAAAGAGCAGTGGGGAGAGTGGGGTCTCATTAGATAGATCCTTCAAAGAGCCGGCACATTGCTAGTAAATCTCTGCAACTGTCTCCAAAGCTGGGACAGGTCTCCAGGGAGCAGTGATGGCCACATTTCAGTTATGGCTGGAAAGTGAAGCATTATTGCTTGATCACACATTCCAACACCCTACACTGCCCTCCCACCCACCATCCCCTCAAACCAGCGCAGCATTCATTCAACCCCCAACCCCAACTCACCTTCCCGCTCCCCCCCACCAACCCCTCACCACCCCGGCCCTCCTTACCTCCGTTAATCACGAGATTCCCCCAGCCAGAGGTGCTGCATAGAGTCCCGGCTGTGGCACACTGGCTGGGCAGAGGGATGGGCCTGACGTACTGGTTGAATGTGGCCGGCCAGGCCAGTTTGAGCAGCAAGATGTCGTTGTTGAGGTTCACGTTGTTGAACTTGGGATGCGCGATGGCCTTGGCCACTTGGATTCGCTGCTCTGTCCCCTCGGACTGAGAGAGGTTGTGCTCGCCCAGATGAGCCACGAGGATGCTGGACCTGGGCAATCAGAGGAGAAGAGGGCAACACTGTCATTTCCCCACTTCCTCTTTCCCAGAAGCCGCCGAATGGTTATTGCGCAGCTGGAGGCCGTGTCCGTGTCGGCTCTCTGAAAGAGCGAATCACCTAAACTCATCCCCGCTCTCCTTTCCCCATAACCTGCAAATGTTTCCCCTTCGGATAATGACCCGATTCCCTGTCGAAAGCCTGGATCGAACCTGCCTCCCTCAAACTCTCGGGCAGTGCATTCCAGATCCTAGCCACTCGCTGGGTGAAAATGTTTCTCCTCATGTCTCTGTTGCTGCTTTCACTAATCCCGTTAAATCTGTGCCCCTCTGGTTCTCGATCCTTCCCCCCAATGGGAACATTTTCTCCCCCTCTACCCAGTCCAGACCCCTCGTGATTTTGCACACCTCTATTAAATCTCCTCTCGACATTCTCTTCACCAAGGGGATACATACATACAAACATACACAAACATACAAACATACACAAACATACATACAAGCATACATATTCTCCAAGGAGAACGGTCCCAGCTCCTCCACTCTCTCCACATTAACTGAAGTTCCTCATCCCTGGATCCATTCTCATGAATCCTTACTGCTCCCTCTCTAATGCCTTCACATCCTTCCTACAGTGTGGTGTCCAGAGCTGGACACAAGACTCCAGCTGAGGCTGAACCCTGTGTTTTGTATCTGCTGCTCCTCTTTGGCTTGCTCCTTCCTTTAACTTTGACCCCTGATTTAATCATTAATTTTGGGTCATTCTTGCCAACAAGAAAAAAAAAACAATGTAGAGGAGGCCAGTGTCAAACTGCCCCCTCACTACCCGGGCATTAGTCATCTGGAGTTTTGCCTTTTTTTGGAGGTTTAAGGGGGATGATGAAGTTTCTATACAGCCTTTTTGGAGGGTGAGTGCACATATTGTGACACAGAAAGTATGACAAACGACTGCAAGAGAACCCTTATTACTCCATCATTGTTTGTATGTGTGTGCTGTAAGATTGTATGATTGTACATCTGTATGTTCATGTTTTTGTCTCTGTATGATTCAGTGTTGATCTGTGTATGATTGTATATGTTCGTATGTATGTTTGTGTGTGTTTGTGAGTGTTCGTATGTTTGTGTATGTTTGTATGTATGTTTGTGTATATTTGTGTATGTTTGTATGTATCTGTCTATGTTTCTGTTTGTGCATATTTGTGAGTGTTCATGTTTGTGCATATTTGTATGTTTGTGCATGTTTATATGTTCATGCATGTTTGCATCTTTGTGCATGCTTGTATGTATGCTTATGTTTGTTTGTTTGTTTGTGTATGTTTACATGTGTGCATGCTTGTGTATGTTTGTGAGTGTTTGTATGTTTATGTATGTCTGTGCATGTTTGTTTGTATGTTTGTGTGTGTTTGTATGTTTATGTATGTCTGTGATGTTTGTATGTATGTTTGTGAGTGTTTGTATGTTTATGTATGTTTGTGTATGTTTGAATGTATGTTTGTGTACATTTGTATGTTTGTGTACATTTGTATGTTTGTGTATGTTTGTATGTTTGTGTATGTTTTTATGTTTGCACGTTGCTGAGATCATCTCTGGACTTACGGTTGGTAACAATGAGCAGCTGACACTATCTACTGGTCGTTTATCAGCGAGCCCCCACACCAGCGATACCCATTATAGGTCAGAAAAACCTGCCAGGGCTGAGAGTGAGGAGAACAATCATGGCCGTTAATGATCTTCTCATCCGCAGAAGCAGCAGCTGAGTAAAAAGAGAGTGAGGGTCATCATCTGATTGCACACATGCTCCCACAATCACACACACACACACACACACACACAAACACACACACACACACACACACACACACACACATACACACAGATACACACACACTTACACACAATCACACACACGCACCCACAGTCACACACACACCCACACACACACGCACCCACAGTCACACAGACGCACCCACAGTCACACACACACACAAATACACACACACACACACACACACACACAAATACACACACACATACACACTTACACACAGCCACACAATCACACACACAAACACACACAAATACACACACTTACATACAATCATACACAAATATGCACACTTACACACAATCACACACACACAAATACACACACACATGCACCCACAGTCAAACACACATGCAAATACACACACAGAGTCACACTCACACACAAATATACACATACACACACACACATACAATCATACTCACAATCACACTCTCAGACACACCCACACACAAATTCACACAGTCACAGAGTCACATGCATGCACAAATACACACACTTACACACAGTCACACATCCATTCACACTCACACACAAATAAACACACTCAGGTAAACACACAATCACACTCACGGACACACACAGAGTCTCACGTGCAGGCACCTACATGCACACATACAAATGCACACACACGCACACACATACACACACAAACAAATACACACACTCATACAAATACACACACGCACACTCACTCACACACACACATAAACACTTACATTCAGACACACGCACACAAACACACAAACAGTCACAAAGGTATATATACACACAAACACACATATGTTCTCTCACAAACACATAAACTCAATCACATGCACACACAAATGCACACACCCACACTTGTACACATACACATACACACACACACACAATTACACACACTCACACACATACAAACGCTCACATATGCACACACTTAGACACTTAGCAACAACAACACCTTAAGTTTCTATAGTGCCTTTAACATAATGAAACAGCTTCACAGGGCTGATTATCAAACAAAGTATTTTGCTGAGTCACATAAGGAGACATCAGGGACAGGCAGCCAAATGGTTAGTCAAAATGATTGGATTTTAAGAGCGTTTTAAAGGAGGAGGGAGAGAGAGAGAAAGAGAGACAGAGAGAAGTGGAGAGGTTTAGGGAGGGAATTCCAGAGCTTAGGGCCTCAGGCAGCTGAAGGCACCACCACCAGTGGTGGAGCGATGGGAATCGGGGGATGGACAAGAGGCCAGAAATGGAGGAGCGCAGAGATCTCAGAGGATTGTAGGGACTGGAGGAGGTTACAGAGATAGGGAGGGTTGTAGGTGCTGGAGGAGGTCACAGAAATAGGGAGGGATGTATGGACTAGAGGAGGTTACAGAGCTAGGGAGGGTTGCAGAGGCTGGAGGAGGTTACGGAGATAGGGGGATTTGTAGGGGCTGGAGGAGGTTACAGAGTTAGGGAGGGTTGTAGAAGCTGGAGGAATTTACTAGAGATAGGGAGGGTTGTAGGGGCTGGAGAAGTTATGGAGATAGGGGGTTTGTAGGGACTGGAGGAGGTTACAGATATAGGGGGTTTGTGGGGACTGGAGGAGGTTACGGAGATAAGGGGGTTTGTAGGGGCTGGAGGAGGTTATGGAGTTAGGAGTGTTGTAGGGGCTGGAGGAGGTTACAGAGATAGGGAGGGTTGTAGGGGCTGGAGGAGGTTACAGAGATAGGGAGGGTTGTAGGGGCTGGAGGAGGTTACAGAGATAGGGAGGGTTGTGGTGCTGGAGGAGGTTACAGAGATAGGGAGGGTTGTAGGGGCTGGAGGAATTTTAAAATCAATATGTTTCTAACCAGGAGCCAATGCTGGTCAGCGAGCACCAGACATGATAGGTGAGTGGGACTCAGTGCGAGTTAAGGCACGGGCAGCAGAAGTTCAGATGACCTCGAGTTTACGGAGGGTAGAATGTGGGAGAACAGTCAGGGATTTGTGGGAATAGCCGCATCTGGGGGCAATGCTGGATTGGATGAGGGTATCAGCAGTAGATGAGATGAGACGAGACGGGGTCGGGGTGAAGCTGGGCAATGTTGCGGAGGTGGAAATAGCAATGGTTTGATAGTGAGCAAATCTGGGAGTCAAATGTGACCCCAACGTTGCAAGCTGACAGGTTCAATCTCAGACTGTTGCCAGGGAAAGGAATGGGGAGGGGTAACCAGGGAGAGGAGACATTGCCAGACAAGCAGCCACGCTTGTTCACCCCCACACACACATTTCAGTATATCTGTGATCATACCTGCCGCTCCCAGGAGCAGGGTGAAGAGGAAAGCCTGCATCTTACAGCTTATCCCAGCCCAGGTAATGATCCCAGTGAAGCCCCTGTCCTTTACGTATGTGGCTTAAAGTGACAGACCCAGCATAGGACGTGGCTAATCATTAACCAGCTTCAAGACCTCATTTGAGAAGCGAACTCCGGAAGGAGAGACGCTTGCAGCTGTTGACTTCAGGTCTGTATTGATACGTTGTCCAGGCACAACACTGAATCAATCACCATTACTGGACAATCAATCACCATTTCTGGACATGTCCACCCCACATGCCAGATGTTAAATGTCCCACAGCCGAAGCGTAGGAAAGTTACGACAAAATCTTGCATTCCGATAGCGCCTTGGACAAAGTAAAACGTCCCTCCCCCACCGAGGTGCTTCACGGGGATGTGATGAGGCAAAAAGGTGCAGCCCACAAGGGATGGAGGGTCCCTGTGTGACACATCTACCGTGAGTGTCCACAGCTCGAGGAACTCCAGCTCAGAGACTAATGAGCTGCAGTCCGGGCTTTGGACTCTGCGATGCATCTAGGGTGCAGGAGGTGGAGAGGTGTGGTCACCTGGATTGTGTTGTCTCCAGAGGCGGTCACAGCCCTTAGGCTGGAGTCCTCTGATTGTACTTATGTCAGTGTGTTTGTATGACTGTGTGGCAGTAAGATTTGTGTGGGAGAATTGGGTTTCTATTCATGGGGTCTGGACCAGTACTGGGGAAACGGGGATGGTTGTAGGGACTGGAGGAGGTTACAGAGATGGGGAGGGTTGTAGGGGTGGAGGAGGTTACAGAGATAGGGAGTGTTGTAGGGGCTGGAGGAGGTTACAGAGATGGGGAGGGTTGTAGGGGCTGGAAGCAGTTACAGAGATAGGGAGGATTGTAGGGGCTGGAGGAGTTTACAGAGATAGGGAGGCTTATGGGTGCTGGAGGAGGCTATATTGATAGGGAGGGTTGTATAGGCTGGAGGAGGTTTCAGAGATAGGGAGGGTTGTAGGGGCTGGAGGAGATTTCAACGTTAGGGAGTTTTGTAGGGGCTGGAGGAGATTTCAGAGATAGGTAGGGTTGTCGGGGCTGGAGGAGGTTTCAGGAATAGTGAGGGTTGTAGGGGCTGGAGGTGGGTACAGAGATAGGGAGGACGTGAGGAGCCCGTGGAAGGATTTAAAAACCTCACACCAAGTCTCGTGCATCCAGCAGCCCCTGATGCTCGCTGATCTACATTGGGTCCTGGTCGGGCACAACATCGATTTTATAATCCCCATCCTGGCTTTCAAATCCTTCCATGGCCTCCTCATCTCCTCCTTGTCTCTGTAACCTCCTCCAGCACCTACAACAATCCCTATCTCTGTAACCTCCTCCAGCCCCTACAACCCTCACTACCTCTGTAACCTCCTCCAGCCCCTACAACCCTCACTACCTCTGTAACATCCTCCAGCCCCTACAACCTTCCCTATCTCTGTAACCTCCTCCAGCCCTTACAACAATCCCTATCTCTGTAACCTCCTCCAGCCCCTACAACCCTCACTATCTTTGTAACCACCTCCAGCCCCTACAACCTTCCCTATCTCTGTAACCTCCTCCAGACCCTACAACTCTCCCTATCTCTGTAACATCCTCCAGCCCCTACAACCCTCCCTATCTCTGTAACCTCCTCCAGCCCCTACAACCCTCACTATCTCTGTAACCTCCTCCAGCCCTTACAACAATCCCTATCTCTGTAACCTCCTCCAGCCCCTACAACCCTCACTATCTCTGTAACCACCTCCAGCCCCTACAACCCTCCCTATCTCTGTAACCGCCTCCAGCCCCTACAACCCTCCCTATCTCTGTAACCGCCTCCAGCCCCTACAACCCTCACTACCTGTGTAACCTCCTCCAGCCCCTACAACCTTCCCTATCTCTGTAACCTCCTCCAGCACCTACAACCCTCACTATCTCTGTAACCTCCTCCAGCCCTTACAACAATCCCTATCTCTGTAACCTCCTCCAGCCCCTACAACCCTCACTATCTTTGTAACCACCTCCAGCCCCTACAACCTTCCCTATCTCTGTAACCTCCTCCAGACCCTACAACTCTCCCTATCTCTGTAACATCCTCCAGCCCCTACAACCCTCCCTATCTCTGTAACCTCCTCCAGCCCCTACAACCCTCACTATCTCTGTAACCTCCTCCAGCCCTTACAACAATCCCTATCTCTGTAACCTCCTCCAGCCCCTACAACCCTCACTATCTCTGTAACCACCTCCAGCCCCTACAACCCTCCCTATCTCTGTAACCGCCTCCAGCCCCTACAACCCTCCCTATCTCTGTAACCGCCTCCAGCCCCTACAACCCTCCCTATCTCTGTAAACTTCTCCAGCCCCTACAACCCTCCCTATCTCTGTAACCTCCTCCAGCCCCTACAACAATCCCTATCTCTGTAACCAACTCCAGCACCTACAACCCTCCCTAACTGTTTAACCACCTCGAGCTCCTACAACCCTTCCTATCTCTGAAACCTCCTCCAGCCTAGAACATCCTTTCTGAGATACGGAGCCCAAAATTGCTCACAATATTCTAAATGTGGTCTGACCAGGGCCTTATAAAGTCTCAGCAGCACGTCCCTGCTTTTATATTCTAGTCCTCTTGAAATAAATTCCAACATTACATTTGCCTTCCTAACTACCGACTCAAGCTGCAAGTTAACCTTAAGAGAATCCTGGACTAGGACTCCCAAGTCCCTTTGCACTCCAGATTTCCGAATTCTCTCCCCATTTAGAAAATAGTCTATGTCTCTATTCTTCCTACCATAGTGCATGACCTCACACTTCCAATTGGCGGTGGGCTATGAATGCAGGCCTAGCCAGTGATGTCCACATCCTATAAACAAATGAGAAAAAAAGCAAGCGTTAAGCAGATGCCAGGGTACGTCTTCAGTCTCCCTAAGCACCAAGCCCCATGCCTAGAGTCCAAGGTAGAAGGTGACATCTCAGAACACTTAGGAAGAATATTGTGTTTTGCGTGAACCACACTTAGCAGCAATTGGTGCTCCCTTTGTGTTGGACACAGTGAATCGTTGGATGTCAGAGTGCTTGCTTTCCAACATGACTATTATGTTTCACAAGCCCCTCCTGGCTTTAATGGTGGAACCCATGCTTCAGTCTGCATTGTGCCTGCTCTTCTATCCTTCCATTCTCAGGCACGTTCACGCCCCATGTTGACCATTACTCTAATCCGAATGCAGTTGCACAGAGCTCTGGTGAGGCCATGCCTGGAGTACCTTGTACAGCCTTGGCCTCCTTATTTGAAAAAAAGGATACAGTTGCATTTAAAGCAGTTCAGAGAATGTTCGTTCGACTGATGAAGGGGTCGTCTTATGAGGGAAGGTTGAGCAGGTTGGGCCTGTACTCATCGGAGTTTGGAAGAATGAGAGGTGATCTTTTTGAACTATATAAGATCCTGAGGGGATGTGACAGGGTAGATGCTGAGAGGATGTTTCCTCTTGTGGGGGGGACTAGAACTAGGGGACACATTTTAAATTAAGAGCTCTCTTTTTTAGGATGGAGATGAAGAGAATTTTTTTTCTCTCAGAGAGTCGTTAGTCTGTAGAATTCTCTTCCCCAGAGAGCAGTGGAGGCCGGGTCATTGAATCTATTCAAGGCTGAGTTGAATAGATATTTGATAGACAAGGGGTGTTGGGGGGGGGTGTTGCGAGGGGTCAGGGCTATGGGGGACAGGCAGGAAGGTGGAGTTGAGGCCACAATCAGATCAGCCATGACTCTTATTAAATGGCGGAACAGGCCCGAAGGGCTGAAAGGGCTACTCCTGCTTCCAAGTTTCTATTAGCTCCGCAGGGTAGTTCAGGAAGACACGTGTGTGCATAGGATGTGCGAAGATGAGCCGTAGACAGGGGCTTCCCAGCTTTTGAGTGAGCGGTTGCTCCGTAGTTGTGACGAAAGCGACACAGATCTTGCTTTCATGACTTGTGCTCAGTTGCGGCTGTCCATATCTCTTTTTTCAAGGTGTGTATAAATCTCTCAACGTCTCCATTAACTCCTGGCCAATGGAGTGTGACCTGTCGATGAGTGAAACTGAGATTGTTGGTAAAGTGACTGAGCTCATGGCTGTGGAATGAGGATCCATTGTCACTTCCCACCATTTGTGGGGCTCCAAATGAGGTGAAGGCCCGGTCAAGCTTCGGGAACGACCGCTCTCGTCGAAGCTGATGTGACTCTTTCCACGGCAGGCAACATGCTGCAGTCACCAACGCCCACAAGCAGGTGCCCACCAGTGGACAGGTCTGCAAAAAGCAGCGCCAATGCCAAGTCGCGGCTCTGGGGGTAGTCCAGACGCCTTGGGAGGATCAGGAAGGTTTGATATTGTGGTTGCTTGACAAACGCTGACTGGTTTTGTGTTCGACCATACAGTCAATTCCTGGTAACCTTTCCCTCAGGAGTTTTGACAGATCCCTGGTGACCTTCACGTGCCATATCGGTAACATGTTCCCTCAATGATTGTGGATTGACAGTACCATTGCAGCTCAACACAAGATCACTTGCAGCTGTAATGGTGAGATCATTTCTAAAGTTGGGGAGACCTTGTAGCAGGCATGCGATATAGTTTGTAAATGCTCTCTTCCCAGTTTTGCGACTCCATAGCTGTCATATATCATTGTAATGCCTCCTCTTGTTTGGTTGCCACTTTAATGTTAGTTGGCTTTAGCGATTTTGGCACCGTATTTAGGCCTATGCGGTTGAGATGTTCTTCGAAAACCTTTTCCTCATGGCTAGAAGGACTAACAGTTGGCAAGCAATGTCATGGAAGATAGCCTGTTGGGTTGAGAATGCCCGGCTGATACTCAACATGGAGCTTGAGTATCCAACGTTCTATTTGAGAAGGTGGTTTGCCAGGTAGCTTGAACAAGGTTACTAGTGATCTAAGATTGGTTATGACTTCAAATGGGGATGAAACAGTTAGATACCTCATGTGATTGGGAGCACTTACCTCTCTTCTTTGTGAATAACATTACTCCACAGGCATTGGCGATTGACTTGCCATCGCAGCAATGGATGGGCTCCCTGCATGAGAACAGCATCCATGATGAGCTGTGTGGTGTGCTCAGGGTCAAAGCGGGCTTTAATGCAACTTGCTGACAGTTGGATGGTTTGGTGCACTTGGTGATCCCTTTTGTCAGACCGTGTCTGATTGGGGTCAGATATTTAAAAAAAAAATTCACTTATGAGATGTGGGCATCGCTGGCTTGGCCAGCATTTATTGCCCATCCCTAATTGCCCTCGTTCGGGGGTGGGGGGGGGTATTTAAAAGTCAACCACATTGCTGTGGGTCTGGAGTCACATGCAGTCCAGACCGAATCAGGACATTAAATGTGAACCAGGTGGGTTTTTACAACAATTGGAAATGGTTACGTGATTATCAGTAGGCTTATTATCCCAGATTTTTATTGAATTCAAATTTCACCATCTGCCTTGGTGGGATTTGAACTTGGGTTGAGTTGCTGCAGTGCATCTTGTAGATGGTACACACACTGCTGCTACTATGCGTCGGTGGCGGAGGGAGTGAATGTTTGTGGATGTGGTGTCAATCAAGCATCTGCCTCTACATTGACTACGTCCTCTCTTGCCTCTTGCTGTGCTATGCATACGTGTATGTTGGTATTGGTAGTTGACTTTGAAGGACAAACACAGGCCAAGAGTTGGGGTTTTCTGCAAATTTGACACAGTTTGCCAGGAGCAGCACACTCCGCCCAGTGTGGGTAAACACGGCCAGAGTGGAAACATTCTGTGGATAAGTCACAGCGCCATTTGTGCGACTGCTGTTATTGAGCTGAAGGTGGATTCCTGGCACACAAGCGATGAACACAGGACACAGTTGAACTTGGAGTGCAGCTGCTACTTTTGGCAGACTCAACCTTCAGTATCTCTGGACTCTGAAACCAATAGTGACCTTGCTGCACCCGACAGCTCCACCGGCCTTCTATCCTCCTTGAGTGCTTTTAGTGTCGCTGTCCAGAAAAGCAATCCTTCAATTACTGACCTTTAGAACTGCGGTGTGACATGTTCAACATCACCACAGTAACATATAGCGGTTAGCTGTCTCCAACAAGTGTAATATTGCTTAATTGTCCCTTTGCTTCGAGCTAAGTGTGTCGGGACATAAGAACATCAGAAATTGCTTTTTCATACACGTGATATATATTGTCAATGCATTTTTTGACAAGTTTTGGCACACTACCCTGTGAACTCTCCATGTAGAGTCCACACTGTGACTCTAATTCACATGTACACTACCCTGTGAACTCTCCATGTAGTGCCCACACTGTGACTCTAATTCACACGTAAGTATCCTATGAACTCTCCATGTGGGTCCACACTGTGACTCTAATTCACACGGACACTATCTTGTCAACTCTCATGTAGGGTCCACACTGTGACTCTAATTCACACGTACACTATCCTGGCAACACTCCATGTAGTGCCCAAACTGTGACTCTGTTTCACACGTATATTATCCTATGAACTCTCCATGTGGGTCCACACTGTGACTAATTCACATGTACACTATCCTGTCAACACTCCATGTAGTGCCCAAACTGTGACTCTGTTTCACACGTATATTATCCTATGAACTCTCCATGTGGGTCCACACTGTCACTATAATTCACACGTACACTATCCTGTCAACTCTCCATGTAGGGTCCGTACTGTGACTCTAATTCACATGTACACTATCCTGTGAACTCTCCATGTAGGGTCCACACTGTGACTCTAATTCACACGTACACTATCCTGTCAACACTCCATGTAGTGCCCACACTGTGACTCTGTTTCACACGTACACTATCCTGTGAACTCTCCATGTAGGGTACACACTGTGACTCTAATTCACACGTACACTATCCTGTCAACTCTCCATGTAGGGTACACACTGTGACTCTATTTCACACATATATTATCCTGTCAACTCCCCATGTAGGGTACACACTGTGACTCTAATTCACACATATATTAACCTGTGAAATATCCATGTGGGTCCACACTGTGACTCTAATTCACATGTACACTACCCTGTGAACTCTCCATGTAGAGTCCACACTGTGACTCTATTTCACACGTATATTATCCTGTGAACTCTCCATGTAGGGTACACACATGACTCTATTTCACACGTACACTATCCTGTCAACTCTCCATGTAGGGTACACACTGTGACTCTGTTTCACATGTATATTGTCCTGTGAACTCTCCACGTGGGTCCACACTGTGACTCTATTTCACACGTATATTATCCTGTGAACTCTCCATGTAGGGTCCACACTGTGACTCTAATTCACACGTACACTATCCTGTCAACACTCCATGTAGTGCCCACACTGTGACTCTGTTTCACACGTACACTATCCTGTGAACTCTCCATGTAGGGTACACACTGTGACTCTAATTCACACGTACACTATCCTGTCAACTCTCCATGTAGGGTACACACTGTGACTCTATTTCACACATATATTATCCTGTCAACTCCCCATGTAGGGTACACACTGTGATTCTAATTCACACATATATTAACCTGTGAAATATCCATGTGGGTCCACACTGTGACTCTAATTCACATGTACACTACCCTGTGAACTCTCCATGTAGAGTCCACACTGTGACTCTATTTCACACGTATATTATCCTGTGAACTCTCCATGTAGGGTACACACATGACTCTATTTCATCCTGTGAACTCTCCATGTAGGGTACACACTGTGACTCTATTTCACACGTACACTATCCTGTCAACTCTCCATGTAGGGTACACACTGTGACTCTAATTCACACGTACACTATCCTGTCAATTCTCCATGAAGGGTCCACACTGTGACTCTATTTCACACGTATATTATCCTGTGAACTCTCCATGTAGGGTACACACGTGACTCTATTTCACACGTACACTATCCTGTCAACTCTCCATGTAGGGTACACACTGTGACTCTATTTCACACGTACACTATCCTGTCAACTCTCCATGTAGGGTCCACACTGTGACTCTAATTCACACGTACACTATCCTGGCAACACTCCATGTAGGGTCCACACTGTGACTCTAATTCACACGTATATTATCCTGGCAACACTCCATGTAGGGTCCACACTGTGACTCTAATTCACACGTATATTATCCTGTGAACTCTCCATGTAGGGTCCACACTGTGACTCTAATTCACACGTATATTATCCTGTCAACTCTCCATGTAGGGTCCACACTGTGACTCTAATTCACACGTACACTATCCTGGCAACACTCCATGTAGTGCCCAAACTGTGACTCTGTTTCACACGTATATTATCCTGTGAACTCTCCATGTGGGTCCACACTGTAACTAATTCACACGTACACTATCCTGGCAACACTCCATGTAGTGCCCAAACTGTGACTCTGTTTCACACGTATATTATCCTGTGAACTCTCCATGTGGGTCCACACTGTAACTAATTCACACGTACACTATCCTGGCAACACTCCATGTAGTGCCCAAACTGTGACTCTGTTTCACACGTATATTATCCTGTGAACTCTCCATGTAGGGTCCACACTGTGACTCTATTTCACACGTACACTATCCTGTGAACTCTCCATGTAGGGTCCGCACTGTGACTCTATTTCACACGTACACTATCCTGTGAACTCTCCATGTAGGGTCCACACTGTGACTCTGTTTCACATGTATATTGTCCTGTGAACTCTCCATGTAGGGTCCACATGGAGACTCTATTCCACACGTACACTATCCTGTGAACCCTTTATGACTCTGTTGGTGACGGTCTCACCCACGAGTCTGTCTGGAACGTGGTTGGTTTGGTGCTCTCACCATTCACAGCATCAGCTGTGTCCTCATCATTCCTGCAGGTAACCATGTCGCCGTTATCCGAGTTGGCACACAGAGAGAAGAGGTTTCGTTGGCTGAACGACGTTACAAAGAGCACCGCGTTGGGTGTGGTCTGCGCAGGCCAAGCCGTTCCGTGTAAAAATGGATGACCGACTTCGGTCAGAGTGATCCGGCCGGGAAGCGACCCGGTTAAAAAGCGTCCCGGCAGTTGCGCTGTTTGTAGCAGGCCGCTGTGTCAATTGCACTTGCTACTCATGTACTAGTTCCGAGTTCAACGGACTAGTAAAAAAGTCCGCCTCAACACAAACTGCCAAGGTAGAACTGAGGCTGGACAGACATCATTGCATAACCTACTGGGAACCGGGGAAGCAAGCCAGACTGCAGGATCTCGAGCCACCAGCAGTGAATATCATTGAACAGGAGAAGGTATCGGAGTCAAGCCCACAAAGCAAAAGGGAGGACTCGATAGCCATAAGAACACTCACCTTTTTTAATAATAAATTCAAGGTAACGGTAACTTTGAACGAGAAGGGGATCGTGGAGCCCCAAGATGATACAGGGGTCCCACCCACCTATGTTGAGCCTGTGGTGCTGTCACCCCATTGAAGACAGAAATGTAAGGAGAGAGGTGGAAATCCAATATCCCGTTGATGGTCTGCTCTGCAGTCAGTGCAATGTGATGCTTCCCAGGGTGGGCGAGTTCTGCAAACATATGGCTGTAAGACACCAAATCAAACACCTCCGTATGATATGTACCAAATGCAGGAAAACTGGCAAGTACCATTCCATTGCTTGTCACTATAGCAAGTGTAAAGGGGTCAGGCCACCCCTCACCAGGTACGATCTTTGAATGTGAACATTGCGAAATGCAATTCACATCTCAAATCGGGCTCAGCAATCAGGAGCATCACAGGCATGCAGAGGTACAGAACGCAAAGAGAGTAGCAGCTCACCCACCACAGGGTAAACCTGGCCGGAGTTTACAAATGGACGCATTTGCCAAAGCAGTACGAAGGCTGCGCAGATATTAACAAAAGGATTGCAGTCCATCTTACATCGAAAACAAACAGACGGATTGCTTCTAAGAGAAGATGTCTCCTGAAAGCAGAGTGAAAGTCAACGAGCATACCAACACTGCAAAGCAGCCAGAGGGAAGGTGCTTTGGAAATGGAAACTCCGCGAGAGGGGGATGACGCAGAGTTGGTCCCAGGGATCAGTTCCCGAACGGCAAGGAACGTGTGACCCCCAGCCAGTATCCCTAGATACAGGGATCTGGACGATCGGCTGAAATCAGCTGAGGAACTGATGATTGTAACCGATGATCCGGAAACGAGAGCCTTAGACATCAGCCTCGTGGAAAGCATCACAGATACGATACTGAATGAAAGGAAGGAAGATCCAACTGGCAAAGGGTCCAGGAATACAGTAGCTCACCCAAAAGACAGAAGCAGAATCACAAAGGCAAAGAAATAGTGAGCAGCGAAGAAAGCACATTTCAAATCTGCACACTTGGCATACAAGACTGACAGAAGGAAAATAGCTCATCTAATCACGGGTGCACCATCCACCCTCTTATGTCCGCCCAGCAAAGCTGGACTAGAGGAGAGTTTTACAGAAAAAACTCTCCAAACCCAGTAACAAACCAAACCTTCAGAAGTTTGCACCATATAAGGGAACGAGAGGCTACGACGCTTTGGAAGAGCCCATAGGTAAGGGAGAGGTCGAACAGGCGGTACGTGGCATGGATAAGAACGCGGCAGAGGGTCCTGATGGGATGAAGTGGGAAAACATCAGTGACATTCAGGCGGAGTTTGAAGACAGGATTCCAAGCCTCTTCACCCTCTGGCTCATGTCTAGTTCCATCCCTCGGGTGCTGAGAAAGAGTCGTACAGTTCTCATTCCCAAGACAGACGATGCCGACTAACGGCCAATAACGATCGGCCCGATTTTATTACAGCTCTTTACGAAGGTCATCGCCAAACGCTTAAGTGAAGCAGTCCAGATCAACCCCAGGCAGAAAGGGTTCTGGTGGCCACTCCTGGTTGTAAGGAGAACATCACGATTCTCAGTAATATCATGGAAGGGGCGAAATGCAACAGGAGAGAGCTGGCCGTTGTCTTTGTGGACCTGGCTGAGGCTTTCGATTCCATAGGGCATAAAATGCTCATGAAGGCACTTCAGAGAGCGGGGCTGCCCGAATCATTCGTAACCACGGTAACAGATCTGGACACGGAAACAGACACATACATTGAATGTAAAGTCGGCAGAACGAAACCCATTAACATCACAAGAGGGGTCAAACAAGGTGAGCTGTTATCACCAATACTGTTTAACATCGCGATGGATCCTCTGATCTGCACCCTACAGGAGGCACAGCTGGGGATCCACTTGCCCTTTCGGGGAACACAGATGAGTTGTTCAGCTCTGGCGTTCGCTGACGGCATTGCTCTGCTCAGTGACTTCCATGCCGGCATGACCAAGAACTTGGCCATTGGACAGGACTTCTGCCAAAAGACGGGGTCGGAGGTGAATGCCGGAAAGACCAAAAGCTTCCACTTCATCCACGAGGAAGACATTCCTGTACAACAGTAGAGCGAAGTGGCAGCTGAAAGGAGGTCCGATCTCTTCCATTCCACCAGGTGAGACGGAGAAATATCTGGGTGCCAGAATCGACCCCTGGGCGGGGGTAACTGAGGAACAATGGGGGATCCAAAATCGGTATGTGGATAGAGAATCTGAAGAAGGCAGCACTTTGGCCTATCCAAAGGATCGAAATCCTTAAAACACATCTGATTCCTAGAATCTACTTTCACTTAATCCTTGCTGAGGTTTCACAGAACACACTGATTAAACTGGATCACTATATCAATAATGCAACCAAAGAAATCCTCCATCTTCCACCACATACAACGGATGGTTTACTATACAGCAATAACTGGAATGGAGGTCCAGCCATGCCAAGACTTGAAGTCCAGATTCCGTCCGCCATTATCCAGAAACTGGAGGCGTTGGAGAGCTCCCTGGATGCGGTGATACAGGCCTCGTTTGAATTCAGTGGCATCGAAAACAAACAAACAATCGACTCCCTGAGGAACCTCAAAGTGCTCAGGGAGTTCGGAGAATCCCTCAAGGATAAAGG
Source organism: Isurus oxyrinchus (assembly GCA_026770705.1). Taxonomy (NCBI): domain Eukaryota; kingdom Metazoa; phylum Chordata; class Chondrichthyes; order Lamniformes; family Lamnidae; genus Isurus; species Isurus oxyrinchus. The sequence continues at coordinate 19,487,727 of JANJGN010000034.1, read as the reverse complement.
GGGTCCAAGAGGGACACATGAAGGAAATGGCGCGGACGAAGTTGGTATCGCCATGGGATGGACGGATACTACCCAAATGTCCAGACCCAAACCCGTCAATAGATACGCGGCTTGGAGGGAGGGTGAATATTTAAAGTGGACCGAACTCCAATGCCGAGGAACAGGCATCAGGTATTACGGAAATGACTACCCCTCAAACTCCTGGATCAAAACCTGTTTTAACATTAAACAGTTGAGACTCATTAACAGCTTATTACCGCGGTGTAATCTCTATCCAACGAGATCCACCTTAAACCCAGGCAGACAACACGCAAACAAATCCCGCAGACAGTGTGAGGCCCCGTTTGAATCACTGGCTCGCATCTCCGGCAACTGAACGTTCATTAAAAACGCTCGGATCAAAACACGTAACAAAATACTGGAACCGCTTGCAGCAGTTTCTCGCCAGGTACGGCTGGACATCTCACTTGGAACCGAGACTCTTCGGGAAGGACAGGTCCCTCTGGCAGTCAGACCTGGTTCTTGTCTAGGACGGAGTAGTAGCGGCGGTGGATGTCACAGTGCGTTTCGGGGACAATAACGAATCATTGGAGAAAGTTTGGGCAGAGAAAGAACACAAATGCCAAAATCTGAAGGACGAGATACTAGAACTGACAGGGGGCAGGTCCGTGCTGTTCTTCAGATTCGTCAAGCGATTCCTGAAGATTCACAAATCCAAGTCCTTCGCCCAGCTTATCCCGAGACTGACCATCTCTCTGACCTTGGAAATTTTACAAATCCTTGGAGACCAGTAGTCAGAGAATTGTTTCACAGATCCCACCTGGTGAGATGTCACAAGACCCAAGATGAAGGTTGGAGAGGTGCCACGAGCTGGGTATTGTATATCTCCAGAGTGAGAAGTCTAACGCCTGATCCCCGGTGGGTGGGTAAGGTGAATAATTTGTACATATTGGTTAAATGACCATGTTTAGTCTGGCATAACGGTTTTGGCTTTTACCTTGTTTAGTTGTTTGGGAGGTGGTTGCACGACGTTAATTATAATTACATTAACTATTACGGCTTTTTCCTTTGTTGATGTAAATAATTAATAAAAATAATTCACTTTTAGATGATGATATTCAGGGTAGGTCTTCGGACCGCTAACCATGTGATCGGCTACCTAGCTCCATCAGTACCTATATGATGAATATCCACGCTTAGTCAAACATGAGGATCAAGATCAGTTATCCCTGAGCTCCGCCTTCACCTGAGTCACTACCCTTGGTTGTGGTTTCCTGGAGTTAAGACACAATGTGGACGAGCCACGTAAATACTTGGATTGGGCGCTACATTCATTGTGCGTATTAAAATAGGGTCCACACTGTGACTCTATTTCACACGTATATTATCCTGTGAACTCTCCATGTAGAGTCCACACTGTGACTCTATTCCACACGTATATTATCCTGTGAAATCTCCATGTAGGGTCCGCAATTGACTCTAAATCACACGTATATTATCCTGTGAACTCTCCATGTAGGGCCAACTTGTTTCAGCTGCAGTTGCATGTTTAGATACAGAGAGAAACTTTCCATGACTATGGCTGGGCAGTATTAATGCAGCGCCTTGACCTTCCATGATTAATGGGAAGTTCTTTTCGAAGAGCATGTTGTGCCGATAACAGTATTTGCTTCATGGAATCTTGCCAATTGTTGTAAGTGTATGATCCATTTCCATCTGTCACTCTTTTCAAATCTTCCCACCATGTTTATGATATCATCATCACGCAGTGAGCAACTCTGTCTTCTCGTTGGGTAAACTCCAATGTTAACACGCAGCGGTGGGTGAATCTCTCCGCCTTGTTTACGATATTGTTATGACACAGTGAGTGCATCTTCCCACCATGTTTATAGTATTGTTAAGACGCAGTGAGTGCATCTTCCCACCATGTTTACAATTGTGTTAAGACACAGTGAGTGCATATTCCCACCATGTTTACGATATTGTTAAGATGCAGTGAGTGCATCTTCCCACCACGTTTACAATTGTGTTAAGACACAGTGAGTGCATCTTCCCACCATGTTTACGATATTGTTAAGATGCAGTGAGTGCAGCTTCCCACCATGTTTATAGTATTGTTAAGACGCAGTGAGTGCATCTTCCCACCATGTTTACGATATTGTTAAGACACAGTGAGTGCATCTTCCCACCATGTTTACGATATTGTTAAGACACAGTGAGTGTATCTTCCCACCATGTTTATCATATTGTTAAGACACAGTGCGTGCATTTTCCCACCATGTTTACGATATTCATAAGACACAGTGAGTGTATCTTCCCATGTTTACGATATTGTTAAGACACAGTGAGTGCCTTTTCCCACCATGTTTATGATATTTTAAGACACTGTGAGTGCCTCTTCCCACCATGTTTACGCTATTGTTAAGACACTGTGAGTGCACATTCCCACCATATTTGTGATATAATTAACACGCAGTGAGCAAGTTCATCTTCCCACTGCATTTACAATACCATTAACACACAGAAAGTGAGCGTATATTCCTGATGGATTTACAATGTTGTTAACATGCAGCAAGGTGGAAATATTCCCTTTACAATTACGATGTGGTTATCCCACAGCAAGGGGATATATATTTCCATTGCATTTATGATGTTATTATCATGCAGCGAGGGGGATATATTTCCATTGTGTTTACGAAGTTGTTAACAAGCAGTGAGGGAGGATATATTTCCATTGCCTTCACAATGTTGTTAAGACGCAGCAAGTGGGGATATATTTCCATTGTGTTTACGATAATGTTAAAATGCAGCGAGGGGGGATATATTCCCATTGCTTTTAAAATGTTATTAACACACAGCGAGGGGATATATTTCCATTGTGTTTATGATGTTGCTAACACACAGCGAGGGGATATATTTCCATTGTGTTTATGATGTTGCTAACACACAGTGAGTGGGGATATATTTCCATTGTGTTTACGAAGTTGTTAACATGCAGTGAAAGAGGATATATTTCCATTGCATTTATGATGTTGTTAACATGCAGCGAGGGGGATATACTTCCATTGTGTTTATGATGTTGTTAACACGCAGCGAGCGGGGATATATTTCCATTGTGTTTACGATGTTGTTAACATGCAGTGAGGGGGGGTATATTTCGATTGCCTTTACGATGTTGTTAACACGCAGCAAGTGGGGATATATTTCCATTGTGTTTACGAAAATGTTAAAACACAGCGAGGGGGGATACATTCCCATTGCCTTTACAATGTTATTAACACACAGCGAGGGGGATATATTTCCATTGTGTTTATGATGTTGCTAACACACAGTGAGTAGGGATATATTTCCATTGTGTTTACGAAGTTGATAACATGCAGTGAAGAGGATATATTTCCATTGCATTTATGATGTTGTTAACATGCAGCGAGGGGGGATATATTTCCATTGTGTTTACGATGTTGTTAACACGCAGCGAGGGGGGATATATTTCCATTGTGTTTATGATGTTGTTAACAAACAGCGAGGTGGGATATATTTCCATGGTGTTTACGATGTTGTTAACACGTAGCGAGGGGGATATATCTCCATTGTATTTACAATGTTGTTAACATGCAGTGAGGGGGGATATATTTCCATTGTGTTTATGATGTTGTTAACACACAGTGAGTGGGGATATATTTCCATTGTGTTTACGATGTTGTTAACACGCAGCGAGGGGGGGATATATTTCCATTGCGTTTACGATGTTGTTAACATGCAGTGAGGGCGGATATATTTCCATTGTGCTTATGAATTTGTTAACACGTAGCGAGCGGGGATATATTTCCATAGTTTTTACGATGTTATTAACACGCAGCGAGGGGGGGATATATTTCCATTGTATTTATGATGTTGTTAACATGCAGTGAGGGCGGATATATTTCCATTGTGTTTAGATGTTGTTAACACGTAGCGAGCGGGGATATATTTCCATAGTTTTTACGATATTGTTAACATGAAGCGAGTGCGGATATATTTCCATTACATTTACGATGATGTTAACACGCAGCGAGTGGGGATATATTTCCATTGCATTTACGATGTTGTTAACACACAGCAAGTAGGGATATATTCCCATTGCATTTTCAATGTTGTTAACACGCACCGAGTGGGGATATATTTCCATTGTATTTATGAAGTTGTTAACACGCAGTGAGCGGGGATATACTTCCATTGTGTTTATGATGTTGTTAACACATAGCAAGGTGGGATATATTCCCATTGTATTTACAATGTTGTTAACACGCAGCGAGGGGGGATATATTTCCATTGTATTTATGATGTTGTTAACACGCAGCGAGCGGGGATATACTTCCATTGTGTTTATGATGTTGTTAACATGTAGGGAGGGGAGATATATTTCCATTACATTTACGATGTTGTTAACATGCAGTGAGGGGGGGGACATATTTCCATTGTGTTTACATTGTTGTTAATACGCAGCGAGGGGGATATATTTCCATTGCGTTTACAATGTTGTTAACATGCAGTGAGGGGGGATATATTTCCATTGTGTTTATGATGTTGTTAACATGCAGTGAGGGGGGATATATTTCCATTGCGTTTACGATGTTGTTAACAAGCAGCGAGGGGGGGATATATTTCCATTGCGTTTACAATGTTCTTAACACACAGCATGTGGGGATATATTTCCATTGTATTTATGAAGTTGTTAACACGCAGCGAGCGGGGATATACTTCCATTGTGTTTATGATGTTGTTAAGACGTAGCAAGGTGGGATATATTCCCATTGTATTTACAATGTTGTTAACACACAGCGAGGGGGATATATTTCCATTGTATTTACAATGTTGTTAACACGCAGCGAGGGGGGATATATTTCCATTGTATTTACAATGTTGTTAACACGCGGTGAGGGGGTATATATTTCCATTCTGTTTATGATGTTGTTAACATGTAGGGAGGGGAGATATATTTCCATTACATTTACGATGTTGTTAACATGCAGTGAAGGGGGGACATATTTCCATTGTGTTTACATTGTTGTTAACACGCAGCGAGGGGGATATATTTCCATTGCGTTTACAATGTTGTTAACATGCAGTGAGGGGAGATATATTTCCATTGTGTTTACGATGTTGTTAACACGCAGCGAGGGGGGGATATATTTCCATTGCGGTTACGATGTTGTAAACATGCAGTGAGGGCGGATATATTTCCATTGTGTTTATGATGTTGTTAACACGTAGCGAGCGGGGATATATTTCCATAGTTTTTACGATATTGTTAACATGCAGCGAGTGGGGATATATTTCCATTACATTTACGATGTTGTTAACACACAGCAAGTGGGGATATATTTCCATTGCATTTACGATGTTGTTAAAATGCACCGAGTGGGGTTATATTTCCATTGCATTTTCGATGTTGTTAACACACAGCATGTGGGGATATATTTCCATTGTATTTATGATGTTGTTAACATGCAGCGAGTGGGGATATACTTCCATTGTGTTTATGATGTTGTTAACACGTAGCAAGGTGGGATATATTTCCATTATATTTACGATGTTGTTAACACGCAGCGAGGGGTGGATATATTTCCATTGCGTTTATGATGTTGTTAACATGCAGTGAGGGCAGATATATTTCCATTGTGTTTATGATGTTGTTAACACGTAGCGAGCGGGGATATATTTCCATAGTTTTTACGATATTGTTAACATGCAGCGAGTGGGGATATATTTCCATTACATTTACGATGTTGTTAACATGCAGCAAGTGGGGATATATTTCCATTGCATTTTCGATGTTGTTAACATGCACCGAGTGGGGATATATTTCCATTACATTTACGATGTTATTAACACACAGCAAGTGGGGATATATTTCCATTGCATTTTCGATGTTGTTAACACACAACATGTGGAGATATATTTCCATTGTATTTATGATGTTGTTAACACGCAGCAGCGGGGATATACTTCCATTGTGTTTATGATGTTGTTAACACGTAGCAAGGTGGGATATATTTCCATTGTATTTACAATGTTGTTAACACACAGCGAGGGGGGATATATTTCCATTGCATTTTCGAAGTTGTTAACACACAGCATGTGGGGATATACTTCCATTGTGTTTATGATGTTGTTAACACGTAGCAAGGTGGGATATATTTCCGTTTTATTTACGATGTTGTTAACACGCAGCGAGGGGTGGATATATTTCCATTGCGTTTATGATGTTGTTAACATGCAGTGAGGGCAGATATATTTCCATTGTGTTTATGATGTTGTTAACACGTAGCGAGCGGGGATATATTTCCATAGTTTTTACGATATTGTTAACATGCAGCGAGTGTGGATATATTTCCATTACATTTATGATGCTGTTAAAACGCAGCGAGTGGGGATCTATTTCCATTGCATTTATGATGTTGTTAACACACAGCAAGTGGGGATATATTTGCATTGCCTTTATGATGTTGTTAACACGCACCGAGTGGGGATATATTTCCATTGCATTTACGATGTTGTTAACACACAGCAAGTGGGCATAAATTTCCATTGCATTTTCGATGTTGTTAACACACAGCATGTGGGGATATATTTCCATTGTATTTATGATGTTGTTAACAAGCAGCGAGTGGGGATATAATTCCATTGTGTTTATGATGTTGTTAACACCTAGCAAGGTGGGATATATTCCCATTGTATTTACAATGTTGTTAACACACAGCGAGGGGGGATATATTTCCATTGTATTTACAATGTTGTTAACACGCAGCGAGGGGGGATATTTTTCTATTGTGTTTATGATGTTGTTAACACGTAGGGAGGGGAGATATATTTCCATTACATTTACGATGTTGTTAACATGCAGTGAGGGGGGGGACATATTTCCATTGTGTTTACGATGTTGTTAACACGCAGCAAGGGGGGATATATTTCCATTGCATTTACGATGTTGTTAACACGCAGCGAGGGGGGATATATTTCCAATGCATTTACAATGTTGTTAACACACAGCAAGTGGGGATATATTTCCATTGCATTAACGATGTTGTTAACAAACAGTGATGTGGGGATATATTTCCATTCTGTTTATGATGTTGTTAACACACAGCGAGGGGGGATGTATTTCCATTGCATTTATGATGTTGTTAACACACAGCAAGTGGGGATATATTTCCATTGCATTTTCGATGTTGTTAACACACAGCATGTGGGGATATATTTCCATTGTATTTATGATGTTGTTAACACGCAGCGAGTGGGGATATAATTCCATTGTGTTTATGATGTTATTAACACGTAGCAAGGTGGGATAGATTCCCATTGTATTTACAATGTTGTTAACACACAGCGAGGGGGGATATATTTCCATTGTATTTACAATGTTGTTAACACGCAGCGAGGGGGGATATTTTTCTATTGTGTTTATGATGTTGTTAACACGTAGGGAGGGGAGATATATTTCCATTACATTTACGATGTTGTTAACATGCAGTGAGGGGGGGACATATTTCCATTGTGTTTACGTTGTTGTTAACACGCAGCGAGGGGGATATATTTCCATTGCGGTTACGATGTTGTAAACATGCAGTGAGGGCGGATATATTTCCATTGTGTTTATGATGTTGTTAACATGTAGCGAGCGGGGATATATTTCCATAGTTTTTACGATATTGTTAACATGCAGCGAGTGGGGATATATTTCCATTACATTTACGATGTTGTTAACACACAGCAAGTGGGGATATATGTCCATTGCATTTACGATGTTGTTAACATGCAGTGAGGGTGATATATTTCCATTGCATTTACGATGTTGTTAACACGCACCGAGTGGGGTTATATTTCCATTGCATTTTCGATGTTGTTAACACACAGCATGTGGGGATATATTTCCATTGTATTTATGATGTTGTTAACATGCAGCGAGCGGGGATACACTTCCATTGTGTTTATGATGTTGTTAACACGTAGCAAGGTGGGATATATTTCCATTGTATTTACGATGTTGTTAACACGCAGCGAGGGGTGGATATATTTCCATTGCGTTTATGATGTTGTTAACATGCAGTGAGGGCAGATATGTTTCCATTGTGTTTATGATGTTGTTAACACGTAGCGAGCGGGGATATATTTCCATAGTTTTTACGATATTGTTAACATGCAGCGAGTGGGGATATATTTCCATTACATTTACGATGTTGTTAACACGCAGCAAGTGGGGATATATTTCCATTGCATTTTCGATGTTGTTAACATGCACCGAGTGGGGATATATTTCCATTGCATTTTCGATGTTGTTAACACACAACATGTGGAGATATATTTCCATTGTATTTATGATGTTGTTAACACACAGCAGCGGGGATATACTTCCATTGTGTTTATGATGTTGTTAACACGTAGCAAGGTGGGATATATTTCCATTGTATTTACAATGTAGTTAACACACAGCGAGAGGGGATATATTTCCATTGCATTTACGAAGTTGTTAACACACAGCATGTGGGGATATATTTCCATTGTATTTATGATGTTGTTAACACGCAGCGAGCGGGGATATACTTCCATTGTGTTTATGATGTTGTTAACACGTAGCAAGGTGGGATATATTTCCATTTTATTTACGATGTTGTTAACACGCAGCGAGGGGGATATATTTCCATTGCGTTTACAATGTTGTTAACATGCAGTGAGGGGGGATATATTTACATTGTGTTTATGATGTTGTTAACACGCAGCAAGGGGGGATATATTTTCATTGCATTTACGATGTTGTTAACACGCAGCGAGGGGGGATATATTTCCAATGCATTTACGATGTTGTTAACATTAACACACAGCAAGTGGGGATATATTTCCATTGCATTTATGATGTTGTTAACAAACAGTGATGGGGGGATATATTTCCATTCTGTTTATGATGTTGTTAACACACAGCGAGGTGGGATATATTCCCATTGTATTTACGATGTTGTTAACACGCAGCAAGTGGGGATATATTTCCATTGCATTTTCGATGTTGTTAACACACAGCATGTGGGGATATATTTCCATTGTATTTATGATGTTGTTAACACGCAGCGAGTGGGGATATACTTCCATTGTGTTTATGATGTTATTAACACGTAGCAAGGTGGGATATATTCCCATTGTATTTACAATGTTGTTAACACACAGCGAGGGGGGAATATATTTCCATTGCGTTTATGATTTTGTTAACATGCAGTGAAGGCAGATATATTTCCATTGTGTTTATGATGTTGTTAATACATAGCGAGCGGGGATATATTTCCATAGTTTTTACGATATTGTTAACATGCAGCGAGTGGGGATATATTTCCATTGCATTTACGATGTTGTTAATATACAGCAAGTGGGGATATATTTCCATTGTATTTATGATGTTGTTAACACGTAGGGAGGGGAGATATATTTCCATTACATTTACGATGTTGTTAACACGCAGTGAGGGGGGACATATTTCCATTGTGTTTACGATGTTGTTAACACGCAGCGAGGGGGATATATTTCCATTGCATTTACAATGTTGTTAACATGCAGTGAGGGCGGATATATTTCCATTGTGTTTATGATGTTGTTAACACGTAGCGAGCGGGGATATATTTCCATAGTTTTTACGATATTGTTAACATGCAGCGAGTGGGGATATATTTCCATTACATTTACGATGTTGTTAACACACAGCAAGTGGGGATATATGTCCATTGCATTTACGATGTTGTTAACATGCAGTGAGGGTGATATATTTCCATTGCATTTACGATGTTGTTAACACGCACCGAGTGGGGTTATATTTCCATTGCATTTTCGATGTTGTTAACACACAGCATGTGGGGATATATTTCCATTGTATTTATGATGTTGTTAACATGCAGCGAGTGGGGATATACTTCCATTGTGTTTATGATGTTGTTAACACGTAGCAAGGTGGGATATATTTCCATTGTATTTTAAATGTTGTTAACACGCAGCGAGGGGTGGATATATTTCCATTGCGTTTATGAGGTTGTTAACATGCAGTGAGGGCAGATATATTTCCATTGTGTTTATGATGTTGTTAACACGTAGCGAGCGGGGATATATTTCCATAGTTTTTACGATATTGTTAACATGCAGCGAGTGGGGATATATTTCCATTACATTTACGATGTTGTTAACACGCAGCAAGTGGGGATATATTTCCATTGCATTTTCGATGTTGTTAACATGCACCGAGTGGGGATATATTTCCATTACATTTACGATGTTATTAACACACAGCAAGTGGGGATATATTTCCATTGCATTTTCGATGTTGTTAACACACATGTGGAGATATATTTCCATTGTATTTATGATGTTGTTAACACGCAGCAGCGGGGATATACTTCCATTGTGTTTATGATGTTGTTAACACGTAGCAAGGTGGGATATATTTCCATTGTATTTACAATGTTGTTAACACACAGCGAGGGGGGATATATTTCAATTGCATTTTCGAAGTTGTTAACACACAGCATGTGGGGATATATTTCCATTGTATTTATGATGTTGTTAACACGCAGTGAGCGGGGATATACTTCCATTGTGTTTATGATGTTGTTAACATGTAGCAAGGTGGGATATATTTCCATTTTATTTACGATGTTGTTAACACACAGCGAGGGGTGGATATATTTCCATTGCGTTTATGATGTTGTTAACATGCAGTGAGGGCAGATATATTTCCATTGTGTTTATGATGTTGTTAACACGTAGCGAGCGGGGATATATTTCCATAGTTTTTACGATATTGTTAACATGCAGCGAGTGGGGACATATTTCCATTGCATTTACGATGTTGTTAATATACAGCAAGTGGGGATATATTTCCATTGTATTTATGATGTTGTTAACACGTAGGGAGGGGAGATATATTTCCATTACATTTACGATGTTGTTAACACGCAGTGAGGGGGGACATATTTCCGTTGTGTTTACGATGTTGTTAACACGCAGCGAGGGGGATATATTTCCATTGCATTTACAATGTTGTTAACATGCAGTGAGGGGGGATATATTTCCATTGTGTTTACGATGTTGTTAACACGCAGCGAGGGGGAACATATTTCCATTGCATTTACGATTTTGTTAACATGCAGTGAGGGCGGATATATTTCCATTGTGTTTATGATGTTGTTAACACGTAGCGAGCGGGGATATATTTCCATAGTTTTTACGATATTGTTAACATGCAGCGAGTGGGGATATATTTCCATTACATTTACGATGTTGTTAACACACAGCAAGTGGGGATATATGTCCATTGCATTTACGATGTTGTTAACATGCAGTGAGGGTGATATATTTCCATTGCATTTATGATGTTGTTAACATGCACCGAGTGGGTTTATATTTCCATTGGATTTTCGATGTTGTTAACACACAGCATGTGGGGATATATTTCCATTGTATTTATGATGTTGTTAACATGCAGCGAGCGGGGATATACTTCCATTGTGTTTATGATGTTGTTAACACGTAGCAAGGTGGGATATATTTCCATTGTATTTACGATGTTGTTAACACGCAGCGAGGGGTGGATATATTTCCATTGCGTTTATGATGTTGTTAACATGCAGTGAGGGCAGATATATTTCCATTGTGTTTATGATGTTGTTAACATGTAGCGAGCGGGGATATATTTCCATAGTTTTTACGATATTGTTAACATGCAGCGAGTGGGGATATATTTCCATTACATTTACGATGTTGTTAACACGCAGCAAGTGGGGATATATTTCCATTGCATTTTCGATGTTGTTAACATGCACCGAGTGGGGATATATTTCCATTACATTTACGATGTTATTAACACACAGCAAGTGGGGATATATTTCCATTGCATTTTCGATGTTGTTAACACACAACATGTGGAGATATATTTCCATTGTATTTATGATGTTGTTAACACGCAGCAGCGGGGATATACTTCCATTGTGTTTATGATGTTGTTAACACGTAGCAAGGTGGGATATATTTCCATTGTATTTACAATGTTGTTAACACACAGCGAGGGGGGATATATTTCCATTGCATTTTCGAAGTTGTTAACACACAGCATGTGGGGATATATTTCCATTGTATTTATGATGTTGTTAACACGCAGCGAGCGGGGATATACTTCCATTGTGTTTATGATGTTGTTAACACGTAGCAAGGTGGGATATATTTCTATTTTATTTACGATGTTGTTAACACGCAGCGAGGGGTGGATATATTTCCATTGCGTTTATGATGTTGTTAACATGCAGTGAGGGCAGATATATTTCCATTGTGTTTATGATGTTGTTAACACGTAGCGAGCGGGGATATATTTCCATAGTTTTTACGATATTGTTAACATGCAGCGAGTGGGGATATATTTCCATTGCATTTACGATGTTGTTAATATACAGCAAGTGGGGATATATTTCCATTGTATTTATGATGTTGTTAACACTTAGGGAGGGGAGATATATTTCCATTACATTTACGATGTTGTTAACACGCAGTGAGGGGGGACATAGTTCCATTGTGTTTACGATGTTGTTAACACGCAGCGAGGGGGATATATTTCCATTGCATTTACAATGTTGTTAACATGCAGTGAGGGGGGATATATTTCCATTGTGTTTACGATGTTGTTAACACGCAGCGAGGGGGGACATATTTCCATTGCATTTACGATTTTGTTAACATGCAGTGAGGGCGGATATATTTCCATTGTGTTTATGATGTTGTTAACACGTAGCGAGCGGGGATATATTTCCATAGTTTTTACGATATTGTTAACATGCAGTGAGTGGGGACATATTTCCATTACATTTACGATGTTGTTAACACACAGCAAGTGGGGATATATGTCCATTGCATTTACGATGTTGTTAACATGCAGTGAGGGTGATATATTTCCATTGCATTTACGATGTTGTTAACACACAGCAAGTGGGGATATATTTGCATTGCGTTTATGATGTTGTTAACATGCACCGAGTGGGGATATATTTCCATTGCATTTACGATGTTGTTAACACACAGCAAGTGGGCATAAATTTCCATTGCATTTTCGATGTTGTTAACACACAGCATGTGGGGATATATTTCCATTGTATTTATGATGTTGTTAACAAGCAGCGAGTGGGGATATAATTCCATTGTGTTTATGATGTTGTTAACACCTAGCAAGGTGGGATATATTCCCATTGTATTTACAATGTTGTTAACACACAGCGAGGGGGGATATATTTCCATTGTATTTACAATGTTGTTAACACGCAGCGAGGGGGGATATTTTTCTATTGTGTTTATGATGTTGTTAACACGCAGCAAGTGGGGATATATTTCCATTGCATTAACGATGTTGTTAACAAACAGTGATGGGGGGATATATTTCCATTCTGTTTATGATGTTGTTAACACACAGCGAGGGGGGATGTATTTCCATTGCATTTATGATGTTGTTAACACACAGCAAGTGGGGATATATTTCCATTGCATTTTCGATGTTGTTAACACACAGCATGTGGGGATATATTTCCATTGTATTTATGATGTTGTTAACACGCAGCGAGTGGGGATATAATTCCATTGTGTTTATGATGTTATTAACACATAGCAAGGTGGGATATATACCCATTGTATTTACAATGTTGTTAACACACAGCGAGGGGGGATATATTTCCATTGTATTTACAATGTTGTTAACACGCAGCGAGGGGGGATATTTTTCTATTGTGTTTATGATGTTGTTAACACGTAGGGAGGGGAGATATATTTCCATTACATTTACGATGTTGTTAACATGCAGTGAGGGGGGGACATATTTCCATTGTGTTTACGTTGTTGTTAACACGCAGCGAGGGGGATATATTTCCATTGCGTTTAGAATGTTGTTAACATGCAGTGAGGGGGGATATATTTCCATTGTGTTTATGATGTTGTTAACACGCAGCAAGGGGGGATATATTTTCATTGCATTTACGATGTTGTTAACACGCAGCGAGGGGGGATATATTTCCAATGCATTTACGATGTTGTTAACACACAGCAAGTGGGGATATATTTCCATTGCATTTATGGTGTTGTTAACAAACAGTGATGGGGGGATATATTTCCATTCTGTTTATGATGTTGTTAACACGCAGCGAGGGGGGATATATTTCCATTGCATTTATGATGTTGTTAACACACAGCAAGTGGGGATATATTTCCATTGCATTTTCGATGTTGTTAACACACAGCATGTGGGGATATATTTCCATTGTATTTATGATGTTGTTAACACGCAGCGAGTGGGGATATAATTCCATTGTGTTTATGATGTTGTTAACATGTAGCAAGGTGGGATATATTCCCATTGTATTTACAATGTTGTTAACACACAGCGAGGGGGGAATATATTTCCATTGCGTTTATGATTTTGTTAACATGCAGTGAAGGCAGATATATTTCCATTGTGTTTATGATGTTGTTAACACGTAGCGAGCGGGGAATTATTTCCATAGTATTTACGATGTTGTTAACACGCAGCGACAGGGGGATATATTTCCATCGTATTTACGATGTTGTTAACATGCAGTGAGGGAGGATATATTTCCATTGTGTTTATGATGTTGTTAACACGTAGCGAGCGGGGATATATTTCCATAGTTTTTACGATATTGTTAACATGCAGCGAGTGTGGATATATTTCCATTACATTTATGATGCTGTTAAAACGCAGCGAGTGGGGATCTATTTCCATTGCACTTATGATGTTGTTAACACACAGCAAGTGGGGATATATTTGCATTGCGTTTATGATGTTGTTAACACGCACCGAGTGGGGATATATTTCCATTGCATTTACGATGTTGTTAACACACAGCAAGTGGGCATAAATTTTCATCACATTTTCGATGTTGTCAATGCACAGCATGTGGGGATATATTTCCATTGTATTTATGATGTTGTTAACACGCAGCGAGTGGGGATATAATTCCATTGTGTTTATGATGTTGTTAACACGTAGCAAGGTGGGATATATTCCCATTGTATTTACAATGTTGTTAACACACAGCGAGGGGGGATATATTTCCATTGTATTTACAATGTTGTTAACACGCAGCGAGGGGGGATATTTTTCTATTGTGTTTATGATGTTGTTAACACGTAGGGAGGGGAGATATATTTCCATTACATTTACGATGTTGTTAACATGCAGTGAGGGAGGGACATATTTCCATTGTGTTTACGTTGTTGTTAACACGCAGTGAGGGGGATATATTTCCATTGCGTTTACAATGTTGTTAACATGCAGTGAGGGGGGATATATTTCCATTGTGTTTACGATGTTGTTAACACGCAGCGAGGGGGGATATATTTCCATTGCATTTACGATGTTGTTAACACGCAGCGAGGGGGGATATATTTCCAATGCGTTTATGATGTTGTTAACACACAGCATGTGGGGATATATTTCCATTGCATTTACGATGTTGTTAACAAACAGTGATGGGGGGATATATTTCCATTGTGTTTATGATGTTGTTAACACACAGTGAGGGGGGATATATTTCCATTGCATTTATGATGTTGTTAACACACAGCAAGTGGGGATATATTTCCATTGCATTTTCGATGTTGTTAACACACAGCATGTGTGGATATATTTCCATTGTATTTATGATGTTGTTAACACGCAGCGAGCGGGGATATACTTCCATTGTGTTTATGATGTTGTTAACACGTAGCAAATAGGGATATATTTCCATTGTGTTTACGATGTTGTTAACAAACAGCAAGGGGGGAATATATTTCCATTGCGTTTATGATTTTGTTAACATGCAGTGAAGGCAGATATATTTCCATTGTGTTTATGATGTTGTTAACACATAGCGAGCGGGGATATATTTCCATAGTTTTTACGATATTGTTAACATGCAGCGAGTGGGGATATATTTCCATTACATTTACGATGTTGTTAACATGCAGCGAGTGGGGATATATTTCCATTGCATTTACGATGTTGTTAATATACAGCAAGTGGGGATATATTTCCATTGTATTTATGATGTTGTTAACACGCAGCGAGTGGGGATATATTTCCATTGTTTTTATGATGTTGTTAACACGTAGGGAGGGGAGATATATTTCCATTACATTTACGATGTTGTTAACACGCAGTGAGGGGGGACATATTTCCATTGTGTTTACAGTGTTGTTAACACGCAGTGAGGGGGATATATTTCCATTGCATTTACAATGTTGTTAACATGCAGTGAGGGGGCATATATTTCCATTGTGTTTACGATGTTGTTAACACGCAGCGAGGGGGATATATCTCCATTGCATTTACAATGTTGTTAACATGCAGTGAGGGGGCATATATTTCCATTGTGTTTACGATGTTGTTAACACGCAGCGAGGGGGGACATATTTCCATTGCATTTACGATTTTGTTAACATGCAGTGACGGCGGATATAATTTCCATTGTGTTTATGATGTTGTTAATACGTAGCAAGCGGGGAATTATTTCCATAGTTTTTACGATGTTGTTAACACGCAGCGAGGGGGGGATATATTTCCATTGTATTTACGATGTTGTTAACATGCAGTGAGGGCGGATATATTTCCATTGTTTTTATGATGTTGTTAACACGTAGCGAGCGGGGATATATTTCCATAGTTTTTACGATGTTGTTAACACGCAGCGAGGGTGTGATATATTTCCATTGCGTTTATGATGTTGTTAACATGCAGTGAGCGCGGATATATTTCCATTGTGTTAATGATGTTGTTAACACGCAGCGAGCGGGGATATATTTCCATTGTGTTTACGATGTTGTTAACACGCAGTGAGGGGGGGGATATATTTCCATTGCATTTACGACGTTGTTAACATGCAGTGAGGGCGGATATATTTCCATTGTGTTTATGATGTTGTTAACACATAGCGAGCGGGGATATATTTCCATAGTTTTTACGATATTGTTAACATGCAGCGAGTGGGGATATATTTCCATTACATTTACGATGTTGTAAACACACAGCAAGTGGGGATATATGTCCATTGCATTTACGATGTTGTTAACATGCAGTGAGGGTGATATATTTCCATTGCATTTACGATGTTGTTAACAAACAGCGATGGGGGGATATATTTCCATTGTGTTTACGATGTTTTTAACCTGCAGAGAGGGCGGGAGGGGGGGGTGGGGTGGGGCGGGGTGCGGATATAGTCCCATTGCATTTATGATGTTGTTAATACGCAGCGATGGGGGGATATATTTCTATTGCGTTTACGATGTTGTTAAGACGCAGGGAGGTGGTATATATTCCCATTGTGTTTACAATGTTGTTAACATGCAATGAAGGGGAATATACTTCCATTGTGTTTACGATGTTAACATCAGTGAGGGGTGATATGTTTCCATTGGCTTTATGATGTTGCTAACATGCATCGAGTGGGGATCTTTTTCCATTGTGTTTACAATGTTGTTAACATGCAGCGTGGGGGCATATATTTCCATTGGCTTTACGATGTTGTTAACACGCAGCAAGGGGGATATATTTCCATTGCATTTATGATGATGTTAACAAACAGCGATGGCAGGATATATTTCCATTCTGTCTACGAGGTTGTTAACATGCAGTGAGGGGGGGGATATATTTCCATTGTGTTTATGATGTTGTTAACACGTAGCGAGCGGGTATATATTTCCATTGTATTTACGATGTTGTTAACATGCAGTGAGGGGGGATATATTTCCATTGCATTTACGATGTTGTTAACACACAGCAAGTGGGGATATATTTCCATTGCATTTATGATGTTGTTAACACACAGTGAGGTAGATATATTTCCATTGCCTTTATGATGTTGTTAACACGCAGCGAGGCGGTATATATTTCCAATGCATTTACGATGTTGTTAACACACAGCAAGTGGGGATATATTTCCTTTGCATTTATGATGTTGTTAACTCACAGCGATGGGGGATATATTTCCATTGTGTTTATGATGTTGTTACCACGTAGTGAGTGGGATATATTTCCATTGCATTTACAATGTTGTGAACACGCAGCGAGCGGGGATATATTTCCATTGCATTTATAATGTTGTTAACATGCAGTGAGGGGGATATATTTCCATTGTGTTTAAGATGTTGTTAACACGCAGCAAGGGAGATAAATTTCCATTGCATTTACAATGTTGTTAACACGTAGTGAGGGGGGATATATTTCCATTGCTTTTATGATGTTGTTAACACACAGTGGGGCGTGATATATTTCCATTGTGTTTACAATATTGTTAACTCACAGCGAGTGGGGATATATTTCCATTGTGTTTACGAAGTTGTTAGCATGCAGTGAGGGGGGATATATTTCCATTGTGTTTACGATGTTGTTAACACGCAGCAAGGGAGGGATATATTTCCATTGCGTTTACGATGTTGTTACCATGCAGTCAGGGCGGATATATTTCCATTGTGCTTATGATGTTGTTAACACGTAGCAAGCGGGGATATATTTCCATAGTTTTTACGATGTTGTTAACACGCAGCGAGGGGGGATATATTTCCATTGCGTTTATGATGTTGTTAACATGCAGTGAGGGCGGATATATTTCTATTTTGTTTATGATGTTGTTAACACGTAGAAAGCGGGGATATATTTCCATAGTTTTTACGATATTGTTAACCCACAGCGAGCGGGGATATACTTCCATTGTGTTTATGATGTTGTTAACACGTAGCAAGGTGGGATATATTTCCATTGTGTTTATGATGTTGTTAACACGTAGCAAGCGGGGATATATTTCCATAGTTTTTACGATATTGTTAACATGCAGTGATTGGGGATATATTTCCATTACATTTACGATGTTGTTAACACACAGCAAGTGGGGATATATGTCCATTGTGTTTATGATGTTGTTAACACGCAGCGACGGGGGATATATTTCCATTGTATTTACGATGTTGTTAACACACAGCAAGTGGGGATATATTTCCATTGCATTTTCGATGTTGTTAACACACAGCATGTGGGGATATATTTCCATTGTATTTACGATGTTAACACGCAGCGAGCGGGGATATACTTCCATTGTGTTTATGATGTTGTTAACACGTAGCAAGTTGGGATATATTTCCATTGTGTTTACGATGTTGTTAACACGCAGCGAGGGGGGGCTATATTTCCATTGCGTTAATGATGTTGTTAACATGCAGTGAGGGCAGATATATTTCCATTGTGTTTATGATGTTGTTAACACGTAGCGAGCGGGGATATATTTCCATAGTTTTTACGATATTGTTAACATGCAGCGAGTGGGGATATATTTCCATTACATATACGATGTTGTTAACACGCAGCAAGTGGGGATATATTTCCATTGCATTTTCGATGTTGTTAACATGCACCGAGTGGGGATATATTTCCATTGCATTTACGATGTTATTAACACACAGCAAGTGGGGATATATTTCCATTGCATTTTCGATGTTGTTAACACACAGCATGTGGAGATATATTTCCATTGTATTTATGATGTTGTTAACACGCAGCAGCGGGGATATACTTCCATTGGGTTTATGATGTTGTTAACACGTAGCAAGGTGGGATATATTTCCATTGCATTTACAATGTTGTTAACACACAGCGAGGGGGGATATATTTCCATTGCATTTTTGATGTTGTTAACACACAGCATGTGGGGATATATTTCCATTGTATTTATGATGTTGTTAACACGCAGCGAGCGGGGATATACTTCCATTGTGTTTATGATGTTGTTAACACGTAGCAAGGTGGGATATATTTCCATTGTATTTACAATGTTGTTAACACCCAGCGAGGGGGGATATATTTCCATTGTATTTACAATGTTGTTAACACGCAGTGAGGGGGATATATTTCCATTGTGTTTATGATGTTGTTAACATGTAGGGAGGGGAGATATATTTCCATTGCATTTAAAATGTTGTTAACATGCAGTGAGGGGGGATATATTTCCATTGTGTTTACGATGTTGTTAACACGCAGCGAGCGAGGGGGGAATATATTTCCATTGCGTTTACGATGTTGTTGACATGCAGTGAGGGCCGATATATTTCCATTGTGTTTATGATGTTGTTAACACGTAGGGAGGGGAGATATATTTCCATTGCATTTATGATGTTGTTAACATGCAGTGAGGGCAGATATATTTCCATTGTGTTTATGATGTTGTTAACACGTAGCGAGTGGGGATATATTTCCATAGTTTTTACGATGTTGTTAACACGCAGCGAGGGGGGATATATTTCCATTGTATTTATGATGTTGTTAACACGTAGCAAGTGGGGATATATTTCCATTGTTTTTACGATATTGTTAACACGCAGCGAGTGGGGATATATGGCCATTGCATTTACGATGTTGTTAACATGCAATGAGGGTGATATATTTCCATTGCATTTACAATGTTGTTAACAAACAGCGATGGGGGGGATATATTTCCATTGTGTTTACAATGTTTTTAACCTGCAGAGAGGGCGGGGGGGGGGGGGGGGGGGGGGGGGGGGAGGGGGGGGGTGGGAGGCGGATACAGTCCCATTGCATTTATGATGTTGTTAATACGCAGCGATGGCGGGATATATTTCTATTGCGTTTACGATGTTGTTAAGATGCAGGGAGGTGGTATATATTCCCATTGTGTTTACAATGTTGTTAACATGCAGTGAAGGGGAATATACTTCCATTGTGTTTACGATGTTAACATCAGTGAGGGGTGATATGTTTCTATTGGCTTTACGATGTTGCTAACATGCATTGAGTGGGGATCTTTTTCCATTGTGTTTACAATGTTGTTAACATGCAGCGTGGGGGCCTATATTTCCGTTGGCTTTACGATGTTGTTAACACGCAGGAAGGGGTATATATTTCCATTTCATTTACGATGTTGTTAACAAACAGCGATGGCAGGATATATTTCCATTCTGTCTACGAGGTTGTTAACATGCAGTGAGGGGGGGATATATTTCCATTGTGTTTATGATGTTGTTAACACGTAGCGAGTGGGTAGATATTTCCATTGTATTTAGAATGTTGTTAACATGCAGTGAGGGGGGATATATTTCCATTGCATTTAGAATGTTGTTAACATGCAGTGAGGGGGGATATATTTCCATTGCATTTACGATGTTGTTAACACACAGCAAGTGGGGATATATTTCCATTGCATTTATGATGTTGTTAACACACAGTGAGGTAGATATATTTCCATTGCCTTTATGATGTTGTTAACATGCAGTGAGGGGGGATATATTTCCATTGTGTTTATGATGTTGTTAACACGTAGCGAGCGGGGATATATTTCCATAGTTTTTGTGATGTTGTTAACACGCAGCGAGGGGGGATATATTTCCATTGCGTTTATGATGTTGTTAACATGCAGTGAGGGTGGATATATTTCCATTGTGTTTATGATGTTGTTGACAAATAGAGAGCGGAGATATATTTCCATTACATTTACGATGTTGTTAACATGCAGTGAGGGGGGATATATTTCCATTGCATTTACGATGTTGTTAACATGCAGTGAGGGCAGATATATTTCCATTGGGTTTATGATGTTGTTAACACGTAGCGAGCGGGGATATATTTCCATAGTTTTTACGATGTTGTTAACACGCAGCGAGGGGGGATATATTTCCATTGCGTTTATGATGTTGTTAACATGCAGTGAGGGCGGATATATTTCCATTGTGTTTATGATGTTGTTAACATGTAGCGAGCGGGGATATATTTCCACAGTTTTTACGATATCGTTAACAAGCAGCGAGTGGGGATATACTTCTATTGTGTTTATGATGTTGTTAACACGTAGCAAGGTGGGATATACTTCCATTGTGTTTATGATGTTGTTAACACGTAGCAAGGTGGGATATATTTCCATTGTATTTACAATGTTGTTAACACCCAGCGAGGGGGGATATATTTCCATTGTATTTACAATGTTGCTAACACGCAGTGAGGGGGGATATATTTCCATTGGGTTTATGATGTTGTTAACATGCAGAGAGAGGGGGATATATTTCCAATGCATTTATGATGTTGTTAACACGTAGCAAGTGGGGATATATTTCCATTGTGTTTACGATGTTGTTAACATGCAGTGAGTGGGGGATATATTTCCATTGCGTTTACGATAATGTTAACACGCAGTGAGTGGGGATATATTTACATTGCATTTACGATGCTGTTAACACAGCGATGTGGGGAAATATTTCCATTGTGTTTACGATGTTCTTAACGTGCGGAGGAGGGGGGGATATATTTCCATTGCATTTATGATGTTGTTAACACACAGCAAGTGGGTATATATTTCCATTGCATTTACGATGTTGTTAACACACAGTAAGTGGGGATCTATTTCCATTGTATTTATGATGTTGTTAACATGCAGCGAGCAGGGATATATTTCCATTGCATTTACAATGTTGTTAACATGCAGTGAGGAGGGGATATAATTCTATTGTGTTGACGATGTTGTTAAGACGCAGAGAGGGGGTGTATATTTCCATTGGCTTTACGATGTTGTTAACATGCAGCGAGGGGAGATATATTACCATTGCATTTTCGATGCTATTAACACACAGTGAGTGGCAATATATTTCCATTGTGTTTATGATGTTGTTAACACACAGTGAGGGGGGCGGGGGAGACATACTTCCATTGTGTTTACGATGTTGTTAACATGCAGTGAGGGGGGATATATTTCATTGCATTTATGATGTTGTTAACACACAGCAAGTGGGGATATATTTCCATTGCATTTATGATGTTGTTAACACACAGCGATGGGGGGATATATTTCCATTGTGTTTACGATAATGTTAACACGCAGTGAGTGGGGATATATTTGCATTGCATTTACGATGCTGTTAACACAGAGCTATGCGGGGAAATATTTCCATAGTTTTTACGATGTTGTTAACACGCAGCAAGGGGGGATATATTTCCATTGCGTTTATGATGTTGTTAA
Source organism: Isurus oxyrinchus (assembly GCA_026770705.1). Taxonomy (NCBI): domain Eukaryota; kingdom Metazoa; phylum Chordata; class Chondrichthyes; order Lamniformes; family Lamnidae; genus Isurus; species Isurus oxyrinchus. The sequence goes on along the minus strand of JANJGN010000034.1, from coordinate 19,464,673 downwards.
CATGCAGTGAGGGCAGATATATTTCCATTGTGTTTATGATGTTGTTCACACGTAGCGAGCAGGGATATATTTCCACAGTTTTTATGATATTGTTAACAAGCAGCGAGTCGGGATATACTTCCATTGTGTTTATGATGTTGTTAACACGTAGCAAGGTGGGATATATTTCCATTGTATTTACAATGTTGTTAACACACAGTGAGGGGGGATATATTTCCATTGTACTTACAATGTTGTTAACACGCAGCGAGGGGGGATATATTTCCATTGTGCTTATGATGTTGTTAACACGCAGAGAGCGGAGATATATTTCCATTACATTTACGATGTTGTTAACATGCAGTGAGGGGGGATATATTTCCATTGCATTTATAATGTGGTTAACACGCAGTGAGGGGGATATATTTCCATTGCATTTACGATGTTGTTAACACGTAGTGAGGGGGGGATATATTTCCTTTGCTTTTATGATGTTGTTAACACGCAGTGAGGCGTGATATATTTCCATTGTGTTTACAATACTATTAACACACAGCGAGTGCGGATATATTTCCATTGTGTTTACGAAGTTGTTAACATGCAGCGAGAGGGATATATTTCCATTGCGTTTACGATGTTGTTAACATGCAGTGAGGGCAGATATATTTCCATTGTGTTTATGATGTTGTTAACACGTAGCGAGCGGGGATATTTTTCCATAGTTTTTACGATGTTGTTAACATGCAGCGAGGGGGGATATATTTCCATAGCGTTTATGATGTTGTTAACATGCAGTGAGGGCGGATATATTTCCATTCTGTTTATTATGTTGTTAATACATAGCGAGCGGGGATATATTTCCATAGATTTTACGATATTGTTAACATGCAGTGAGTGGGGATATATTTCCATTACGTTTACGATGTTGTTAACACGCAGCAAGTGGGGATATATTTCCATTGCATTTATGATGCTGTTAACACGCACTGAGTGGGAATATATTTCCATTGCATTTACGATGTTGTTAACACACAGCAAGTGGGGATATATTTCCATTGCATTTCCGATGTTGTTAACACACAGCATGTGGAGATATATTTCCATTGTATTTATGATGTTGTTAACACGCAGCGAGCGGGGATATACTTCCATTTTGTTTATGATGTTGTTAACACGTAGCAAGGTGGGATATATTTCCATTGTATTTACAATGTTGTTAACACCCAGCGAGGGGGGATATATTTCCATTGTATTTACAATGCTGTTAACATGCAGTGAGTGGGGGATATATTTCCATTGTGTTTACGATAATGTTAACACGCAGTGAGTGGGGATATATTTGCATTGCATTTACGATGCTGTTAACACAGCGATGTGGGGAAATATTTCCATTGTGTTTACAATGTTCTTAACGTGCGGGGGAGGGGGAGGGGGGATATATTTCCATTGCATTTATGATGTTGTTAACACACAGCAAGTGGGGATATATTTCCATTGCATTTACGATGTTGTTAACACACAGTAAGTGGGGATCTATTTCCGTTGTATTTATGATGTTGTTAACATGCAGCGAGCAGGGATATATTTCCATTGCATTTGCAATGTTGTTAACATGCAGCGAGGAGGGGATATAATTCTATTGTGTTAACGATGTTGTTAAGACGCAGAGAGGGGGTGTATATTTCCATTGGCTTTACGATGTTGTTAACATGCAGAGAGGGGAGATATATTACCATTGCATTTTCGATGCTATTAACACACAGTGAGTGGCAATATATTTCCATTGTGTTTATGATGTTGTTAACACACAGTGAGGGGGGCGGGGGGGGGGGGGTGGGGGGAGACATATTTTCATTGTGTTTACGATGTTGTTAACATGCAGTGAGTGGGGATATATTTCATTGCATTTATGATGTTGTTAACACACAGCAAGTGGGGATATATTTCCATTGCATTTATGATGTTGTTAACACACAGCAATGGGGGGATATATTTCCATTGTGTTTACGATAATGTTAACACGCAGTGAGTGGGGATATATTTGCATTGCATTTACGATGCTGTTAACACACAGCTATGTGGGGAAATATTTCCATTGTGTTTACGATGTTCTTAATGTGCAGAGGGGAGGGATATATTTCCATTGCATTTATGATGTTGTTAACACGCAGCGAGGGGCTATATATTTCCAATGCATTTACGATGTTGTTAACACACAGCAGATGGGTATATATTTCCATTGCAATTATGATGTTGTTAACACATAGCAAGTGGGTATATATTTCCATTGCATTTACGATGTTGTTAACACACAGCAAGTGGGAATATATTTCTATTGTATTTACGATGTTGTTAACATGTAGCGAGCGGGGATATATTTCCATTGCATTTACGATGTTGTTAACACACAGCGAGGAGGGGATATATTTCTATTGTGTTGACGATGTTGTTAAGACACTGGGATGGGGTATATATTTCCATTGGCTTTACGATGTTGTTAACATGCAGAGAGGGGAGGTATATTACCATTGTATTTACGATGCTATTAACACACAGTGAGGGGCAATATATTTCCATTGCGTTTATGATGTTGTTAACACGCAGTGGGGGGGGGGGGGGGGGATATATTTCCATTGTATTTACAATGTTGTTTAGACGCAGGGAGGGGGTACATATTTCTATTGGCTTTATGATGTTGTTAATATGCTGTGAGGGGGATATATTTCCATTGTGTTTACGATGTTGTTAAGAAGTAGGTGTGGTATATATTTCCATTGCATTTACGATGTTGTTAACAAAGAGCGATGGGGGGATATATTTCCATTGTGTTTATGATGTTTTTAACCTACAAAGAGGGGGTGGGGGGGATATAGTCCCATTGCATTTATGATGTTGTTAATACGCCGGGAGGGTGTATATATTCTCATTGTGTTTACGATGTTGTTAACATGCAGTGAGGGGGAATATATTTCCATTGCATTTATGATGTTAACATCAGTGAGGGGGGATGTGTTTCCATTGGCTTTACGATGTTGTTATCATGCAGCGAGTGGGGATATTTTTCCATTGTGTTTACGATGCTGTTAACAAACAGCTATGGGGGATATACTTCCATTCTGTTTACGATGTTGTTAACATGCAGAGAGAGGGGATATATTTCTAATGCATTTATGATGTTGCTAACACGTAGCGAGTGGGGATATATTTCCATTGTATTTACGATGTTGTTAACACACAGCAAGTGGGGATATATTTCCATTGCATTTATGATGTTGGTAACACACAGCGATGGGGGGATATATTTCCATTGTGTTTATGATGTTGTTAACATGCAGTGAGTGGGGGATATATTTCCATTGTGTTTACGATAATGTTAACACGCAGTGAGTGGGGATATATTTGCATTGCATTTACGATGCTGTTAACACACAGAGATGTGGGGAAATATTTCCATTGTGTTTACAATGTTCTTAACGTGCAGGGGGGGTGATATATTTCCATTGTATTTATGATGTTGTTAACATGCAGCGAGGAAGATAGATTTCCATTGCCTTTACGATGTTGTTAACACGCAGCGAGGGGGTATATATTTCCAATGCATTTACGATGTTGTTAACACACAGCAAGTGGGGATATATTTCCATTGCATTTACGATGTTGTTAACACACAGTAAGTGGGGATCTATTTCCATTATATTTATGATATTGTTAACATGCAGCGAGCAGGGATATATTTCCATTGCATTTACAATGTTGTTAACACGCAGTGAGGAGGGGATATAATTCTATTGTGTTGACGATGTTGTTAAGACGCAGAGAGGGGATCTATATTTCCATTGGCTTTATGATGTTGTTAACATGCAGAAAGGGGAGATATATTACCATTGCATTTTCGATGCTATTAACACACAGTGAGTGGCAATATATTTCCATTGTGTTTATGATGTTGTTAACACACAGTGAGGGGGGCGGGGGAGACATACTTTCATTGTGTTTACGATGTTGTTAACATGCAGTGAGGGGGGATATATTTCATTGCATTTATGATGTTGTTAACACACAGCAAGTGGGGATATATTTCCATTGCATTTATGATGTTGTTAACACACAGCGATGGGGGGATATATTTCCATTGTGTTTACGATAATGTTAACACGCAGTGAGTGGGGATATATTTGCATTGCATTTACGATGCTGTTAACACAGAGCTATGCGGGGAAATATTTCCATAGTTTTTACGATGTTGTTAACACGCAGCAAGGGGGGATATATTTCCATTGCGTTTATGATGTTGTTAACATGCAGTGAGGGCAGATATATTTCCATTGTGTTTATGATGTTGTTCACACGTAGCGAGCAGGGATATATTTCCACAGTTTTTATGATATTGTTAACAAGCAGCGAGTCGGGATATACTTCCATTGTGTTTATGATGTTGTTAACACGTAGCAAGGTGGGATATATTTCCATTGTATTTACAATGTTGTTAACACACAGTGAGGGGGGATATATTTCCATTGTACTTACAATGTTGTTAACACGCAGCGAGGGGGGATATATTTCCATTGTGCTTATGATGTTGTTAACACGCAGAGAGCGGAGATATATTTCCATTACATTTACGATGTTGTTAACATGCAGTGAGGGGGGATATATTTCCATTGCATTTATAATGTGGTTAACACGCAGTGAGGGGGATATATTTCCATTGCATTTACGATGTTGTTAACACGTAGTGAGGGGGGGATATATTTCCTTTGCTTTTATGATGTTGTTAACACGCAGTGAGGCGTGATATATTTCCATTGTGTTTACAATACTATTAACACACAGCGAGTGCGGATATATTTCCATTGTGTTTACGAAGTTGTTAACATGCAGCGAGAGGGATATATTTCCATTGCGTTTACGATGTTGTTAACATGCAGTGAGGGCAGATATATTTCCATTGTGTTTATGATGTTGTTAACACGTAGCGAGCGGGGATATTTTTCCATAGTTTTTACGATGTTGTTAACATGCAGCGAGGGGGGATATATTTCCATAGCGTTTATGATGTTGTTAACATGCAGTGAGGGCGGATATATTTCCATTCTGTTTATTATGTTGTTAATACATAGCGAGCGGGGATATATTTCCATAGATTTTACGATATTGTTAACATGCAGTGAGTGGGGATATATTTCCATTACGTTTACGATGTTGTTAACACGCAGCAAGTGGGGATATATTTCCATTGCATTTATGATGCTGTTAACACGCACTGAGTGGGAATATATTTCCATTGCATTTACGATGTTGTTAACACACAGCAAGTGGGGATATATTTCCATTGCATTTCCGATGTTGTTAACACACAGCATGTGGAGATATATTTCCATTGTATTTATGATGTTGTTAACACGCAGCGAGCGGGGATATACTTCCATTTTGTTTATGATGTTGTTAACACGTAGCAAGGTGGGATATATTTCCATTGTATTTACAATGTTGTTAACACCCAGCGAGGGGGGATATATTTCCATTGTATTTACAATGCTGTTAACATGCAGTGAGTGGGGGATATATTTCCATTGTGTTTACGATAATGTTAACACGCAGTGAGTGGGGATATATTTGCATTGCATTTACGATGCTGTTAACACAGCGATGTGGGGAAATATTTCCATTGTGTTTACAATGTTCTTAACGTGCGGGGGAGGGGGAGGGGGGATATATTTCCATTGCATTTATGATGTTGTTAACACACAGCAAGTGGGGATATATTTCCATTGCATTTACGATGTTGTTAACACACAGTAAGTGGGGATCTATTTCCGTTGTATTTATGATGTTGTTAACATGCAGCGAGCAGGGATATATTTCCATTGCATTTGCAATGTTGTTAACATGCAGCGAGGAGGGGATATAATTCTATTGTGTTAACGATGTTGTTAAGACGCAGAGAGGGGGTGTATATTTCCATTGGCTTTACGATGTTGTTAACATGCAGAGAGGGGAGATATATTACCATTGCATTTTCGATGCTATTAACACACAGTGAGTGGCAATATATTTCCATTGTGTTTATGATGTTGTTAACACACAGTGAGGGGGGGCGGGGGGGGGGGGTGGGGGGAGACATATTTTCATTGTGTTTACGATGTTGTTAACATGCAGTGAGTGGGGATATATTTCATTGCATTTATGATGTTGTTAACACACAGCAAGTGGGGATATATTTCCATTGCATTTATGATGTTGTTAACACACAGCAATGGGGGGATATATTTCCATTGTGTTTACGATAATGTTAACACGCAGTGAGTGGGGATATATTTGCATTGCATTTACGATGCTGTTAACACACAGCTATGTGGGGAAATATTTCCATTGTGTTTACGATGTTCTTAATGTGCAGAGGGGAGGGATATATTTCCATTGCATTTATGATGTTGTTAACACGCAGCGAGGGGCTATATATTTCCAATGCATTTACGATGTTGTTAACACACAGCAGATGGGTATATATTTCCATTGCAATTATGATGTTGTTAACACATAGCAAGTGGGTATATATTTCCATTGCATTTACGATGTTGTTAACACACAGCAAGTGGGAATATATTTCTATTGTATTTACGATGTTGTTAACATGTAGCGAGCGGGGATATATTTCCATTGCATTTACGATGTTGTTAACACACAGCGAGGAGGGGATATATTTCTATTGTGTTGACGATGTTGTTAAGACACTGGGATGGGGTATATATTTCCATTGGCTTTACGATGTTGTTAACATGCAGAGAGGGGAGGTATATTACCATTGTATTTACGATGCTATTAACACACAGTGAGGGGCAATATATTTCCATTGCGTTTATGATGTTGTTAACACGCAGTGGGGGGGGGGGGGGGGATATATTTCCATTGTATTTACAATGTTGTTTAGACGCAGGGAGGGGGTACATATTTCTATTGGCTTTATGATGTTGTTAATATGCTGTGAGGGGGATATATTTCCATTGTGTTTACGATGTTGTTAAGAAGTAGGTGTGGTATATATTTCCATTGCATTTACGATGTTGTTAACAAAGAGCGATGGGGGGATATATTTCCATTGTGTTTATGATGTTTTTAACCTACAAAGAGGGGGTGGGGGGGATATAGTCCCATTGCATTTATGATGTTGTTAATACGCCGGGAGGGTGTATATATTCTCATTGTGTTTACGATGTTGTTAACATGCAGTGAGGGGGAATATATTTCCATTGCATTTATGATGTTAACATCAGTGAGGGGGGATGTGTTTCCATTGGCTTTACGATGTTGTTATCATGCAGCGAGTGGGGATATTTTTCCATTGTGTTTACGATGCTGTTAACAAACAGCTATGGGGGATATACTTCCATTCTGTTTACGATGTTGTTAACATGCAGAGAGAGGGGATATATTTCTAATGCATTTATGATGTTGCTAACACGTAGCGAGTGGGGATATATTTCCATTGTATTTACGATGTTGTTAACACACAGCAAGTGGGGATATATTTCCATTGCATTTATGATGTTGGTAACACACAGCGATGGGGGGATATATTTCCATTGTGTTTATGATGTTGTTAACATGCAGTGAGTGGGGGATATATTTCCATTGTGTTTACGATAATGTTAACACGCAGTGAGTGGGGATATATTTGCATTGCATTTACGATGCTGTTAACACACAGAGATGTGGGGAAATATTTCCATTGTGTTTACAATGTTCTTAACGTGCAGGGGGGGTGATATATTTCCATTGTATTTATGATGTTGTTAACATGCAGCGAGGAAGATAGATTTCCATTGCCTTTACGATGTTGTTAACACGCAGCGAGGGGGTATATATTTCCAATGCATTTACGATGTTGTTAACACACAGCAAGTGGGGATATATTTCCATTGCATTTACGATGTTGTTAACACACAGTAAGTGGGGATCTATTTCCATTATATTTATGATATTGTTAACATGCAGCGAGCAGGGATATATTTCCATTGCATTTACAATGTTGTTAACACGCAGTGAGGAGGGGATATAATTCTATTGTGTTGACGATGTTGTTAAGACGCAGAGAGGGGATCTATATTTCCATTGGCTTTATGATGTTGTTAACATGCAGAAAGGGGAGATATATTACCATTGCATTTTCGATGCTATTAACACACAGTGAGTGGCAATATATTTCCATTGTGTTTATGATGTTGTTAACACACAGTGAGGGGGGGGGGGGGGTGGGGGGAGACATATTTCTATTGTGTTTACGATGTTGTTAACATGCAGTGAGGGGGGATATATTTCATTGCATTTATGATGTTGTTAACACACAGCAAGTGGGGATATATTTCCATTGCATTTATGATGTTGTTAACACACAGCAATGGGGGGATATATTTCCATTGTGTTTACGATAATGTTAACACGCAGTGAGTGGGGATATATTTGCATTGCATTTACGATGCTGTTAACACACAGCCGTGTGGGGAAATATTTCCATTGTGTTTACGATGTTCTTAATGTGCAGAGGGGGTGGGGGGGATATATTTCCATTGCATTTATGATGTTGTTAACACGCAGCGAGGGGCTATATATTTCCAATGCATTTACGATGTTGTTAACGCACAGCAAGTGGGTATATATTTCCATTGCAATTACGATGTTGTTAACACATAGCAAGTGGGTATATATTTCCATTGCATTTACGATGTTGTTTACACACAGCAAGTGGGAATATATTTCTATTGTATTTACGATGTTGTTAACATGTAGCGAGCGGGGATATATTTCCATTGCATTTACGACGTTGTTAACACGCAGCAAGGAGGGGATATATTTCTATTGTGTTGACGATGTTGTTAAGACACAGGGATGGGGTATATATTTCCATTGGCTTTACGATGTTGTTAACATGCAGAAAGGGGAGGTATATTACCATTGCATTTACAATGTTGTTAAAATGCAACAAGGGGGGGATATATTTCCATTGTGTTTATGATGTTGTTAACATGCAGCTAGGGGGATATATTTCCATTGTGTTTACGATGTTGTTAACACACAGCAAGTGGGGATATATTTCCATTATGTTTATGATGTTGTTAACACGCAGCGAGGGGGGATATATTTCCATTGTGTTTACGATGTTGTTAACATGCAGCAAGCGGGGATACATTTCCATTGTGTTTACGATGTTGTTAACACGCAGTGAGGGGGATATATTTCCATTGTGTTTACGATGTTGTTAACACGCAGCGAGGGGGATATATTTCCATTGCCTTTACGATATTGTTAGCTCGCAGCGAAGGGGGATATATTTCCATTGCCTTTACGATATTGTTAACATGCATAGAGGGGGGATATATTTCCTTTGCCTTTATGATTTGTTAACACGCAGGGAGGGGTGATATATTTTCATTGTGTTTACGATGTTGTTAGCATGCAGAGAGGGGGGGATATATTTCCATTGTGCTTACAATATTATTAACACGCAGCGATAGGGGGGATTCTTCCCACTGTGTTTACGATGTTGCTAACACCCAGCGAGTGACTGCAAAATGCTTTGAGACATTCTGAGGTCATGAAAGGCGCTACATAAATGCAAGTTCCCTTAGTTCTTTCTTGTTACCCCAAAGCGTTTAAGGGTTTTATTGTACCAGGTTTGTGAGTGCCACCCTGTGTTAAGGGGACGAATCAGTAACAAACATCAGGAGACCGGGAATCAGGGAATGATCCAGCAGGCAGCAAGTTCACCTCCAAGTTACAGGCTGTGAGTGTCTCATATAAATCAATGGAAGTGGCTGAAAAATTAAGGGATAAGCCCCGTTCCATGTGTGTCTCTGCCGAGATGTGGCTGAAGTTCAAGCTATTCCCACAAACTCAAGCAAACTTTGTTGGTATTCCCACAGTTCTCATAAACGGTTCAGTTCCTTTGTTTGAGTTGGGGATTGTTACTGCAATTAGATTAATTAATCACTGTTATCTGATCATGCAATAATACATAAGGACTGAACACGACAGAGACATTACTTGAACAGTCATACCGAAGGAAGGGGAAAAAAGAAAATGAGGCTATTCCTACTGGTTTCACTCTTGGGGCTGGCAGGTAAAGTTTTTCATTGTTATTCTATTATGACCAAATTTTATTTTAACTCTTTATGCTCTTATTAACTCTGCCGTTATGTTGAGCAAGTCAGTCTGAATCGTCTTGCACAGCCTGGGAGATCAGTGAAGCTCATCCCTCAGCTATCCACAGACTGCAAACTGCTCTCTCTCTCTCGCCCTCCCTCTTTCCGTCTCTCCCTCTCTGTTCTATATCATAATCGCATCGCTGCCCCTCCAAACATTGTTGTGTCGTGCCGCCGATCTGTAGATTCTCCCCGTTCTGTCCCCCCAACCCTTGTCCATCCACACCCCGTGTGTTAAAGTGAAGACTCATCACCTCATCTCATGGCTTCGATTTACACTGTCCCCAGAACATACAAACTGAGGGACTCCTCCCCTCCCTCACTATCCTCATCAAAATGAGGGACTCCTCCCCTCCCTCACTCTCCTCATCAAACTGAGGGACTCCTCCCCTCCCTCACTCTCCTCATCAAACTGAGGGACTCCTCCCCTCCCTCACACGCCTCTTCAAACTGAGGCTCTCCTCCACTCCTACACTCTCCTCATTAAACTGAGCGACTCCTCCCCTTCCTCACTCACCTCTTCAAACCAAGGGACTCCTCCACTCCCTCACTCTCCTCTTCAAATGGAGGGACTACTCCCCTCCCTCACTCTCCTCTTCAAACCAAGAGACTCCCCTCTCCCTCACCCTCCTCATCAAACTGAGGGACACCTCTCTTCCCTCACTCTCCTCATCAAACCAAAGGACTCGTGCGTTCCCTCACTCTCCTCTTCAAACTGAGGGACTCCTCCTCTCCCTCACTCTCCTCTTCAAACCGAGAGACTCCTCCCCTCCCTCACGCTCCTCATCAAACTGAGGGACTCCTCTACTCCCTCACTCTCCTCATTAAACCGAGAGACTCCTCCCTCCCTCACGCTCCTCTTCAAACTGAGGGACTCCTCCCCTCACTCACTCTCCTCATCAAACCGAGGGACTCCTCCCTCCCTCACTCTCCTCATCAAACCGAGAGACTCCTCCCCTCTCTCACTCTCTTCTTCGAACTGAGAGACTCCTACCCTCCCTCACCCACCTCATCAAACTGGGAGATGCCTCCACTCCCTCACCCTCCTCATCAAACTGGGAGATGCCTCCACTCTCTCACTCTCGTCATCAAACTGAGGTACTCCTCCACTCCCTCACTCTCCTCATCAAACCGAGGGACACCTCCCTCCCTCACTCTCCTCTTCAAACTGAGGGGCTCCTCCAATCCCTCACTCTCCTCATCAAACCAAGAGACTCCTCCCCTCTCTCACTCTCCTCAGCAAACTGAGGGACACCTGCCCTTCACTCTCCTCATCAGACTGAGGGACTCATCCCCTCCCTCACTCTCCTCTTCAAACTGAGGGACTCCTCCATCCCTCACTCTCCTCTTCACTCCGAGAGACTCCACACCTCCCTCAAACTCCTGATCAAACTGAGGGATACCTCCCTTCCCTCATTCTCCTCATCAAACCAAGAGACTCCTCCCCTCTCTCACTCTCCTCATGAAAATGAGGGATACCTGTCCTTCACCATCCTCATCAAACTGAGGGACTCATCCCCTCCCTCACTCTCCCCATCAAACTGAGGGACCACTCCTCTCCCTCAATATCCTCATCAAACTGAGGGACACCTACCCTCCCACACTCTCCACATCAAACAGAGAGACTCCTCCCCTCCCTCAATCTCCTCTTCAAACTGAGGCTCTCCTCCCCTACCTCACTCTCCTCATCAGACTGTGGGACTCCTCTCTGACCATCCTCATCAAACTGAGGGACTCATCCCCTCCCTCACTCTCCTCATCAAACTGAGGGACTACTCCCCTCCCTCACTCTCCTGATCAAACTGAGGGACTACTCCCCTCCCTCACTCTCCTCAACAAAACGAGGGAATACTACCTCACACTCCTCTTCAAACCGAGGGAAACCTCCCCTTCCTCACTCTCCTCATCAAACTGAGGGACTCCTCCCCCACTCTCCTCATCAAACTGAGGGACTCCTCCCCTCCCTCACTCTCCTGTACAAACCAAGGGACTTCTTGCCTCCCTCACTCTCCTCTTCAAACCGAGGGATTACTCCCCTCCCTCACTCTCCCCTTCAAACCGAGGTACTACTCCCTTCCCTCACTCTCCTCTTCAAACTGAGGAACTCCTCCATCCCTCACTCTCTTCACACCGAGAGATTCTTCCCCTCCCTCAAACTCCTGATCAAACTGAGGGATACCTCCCTTCCCTCACTCTCTTCATCAAACCGAGGGACTCCTGCGTTCCCACACTCTCCTCTTCAAACAGAGGGTCTCCACCCCTCCCTCACTCTCCTCTTCAAACTGAGGGACACCTCCCCTCCCTCACTCCCCTCTTGAAACCGAGAGACTCCTCCACTCCCTTATTCTCCTCATCAAACTAAGGGACTCCTCCACTCCCTCAATCTCCTCTTCAAACCGAGAGACACCTCATTCCCTCATTCTCCTCTTCAAACTGAGGGAGTCCAAATCCTCCCTTACTCTCCTCTTCAAACCGATGGAGTCCTCCGTCCCTCACTCTCATTAAACCAAGAGACTCCTCCCCTCTCTCACTCTCCTCATCAAACTGAGGGACACCTGTCCTTCACTCTCCTCATCAAACTGAGGGTCTCCTCCTGTCCCTCGCACTCCTCATCAAACCGAGAGACTCCACACCTCTCTCATTCTCCTCATCAAACTGAGGGACACCTGTTGTTCACTCTCCTCATCAAATAGAGAGACTCCTCCCCTCCCTCACTCTCCTCATCAAACTGAGGGATTCCTACGCTCCCACACTCACCTCAACAAACAGAGAGACTCCTCCCCTCCATCAAACTCCTCATCAAACTGAGGGACTCCTCCTCTCCCTCCCTCTCCTCTTCAAACCCAGAGACTCCTCCCCTCTCTTAATCTCCTCGTCAAACAGAGGGACTCCTCCACTCCCTCATTCTCCTCTTCAAACTGAGGGACACCTCCCCTCCCTCACTCTCCTCATCAAACAGGGAGATGCCTCCCCTCCCTCACTCTCCTCATCAAACTGAGGGACTCCTCCCCACCCTCACTCTCCTCAAAAAACTGAGGGTCTCCTCCCTCCCTCACTCACTCATCAAACCTAGAGACTCTTCCCCTCTCTCACTCTCTTCAGCAAACTGAGGGACACCTGTCCTTCACTCTCCTCATCAAAGTGAGGGACTCATCCCCTCCCTCACTCTCCTCATCAAACTGAGGGACTCCTCCTCTCCCTCACTCTCCTCATCAAATCGAGAAACTCCTCTCCTCTCTCACTATCCTCATCAAACTGAGGGACACCTGTCCTTTGCTCTCCTCATCAAAATGAGGGACTCATCCCCTCCCTCACTCTCCTCATCAAACTGAGGGACTACTCCCCTCCCTCACTCTCCTCATCAAACTGAGGGACTACTCCCCTCCCTCACTCTCCTCATCAAACTGAGGGACTCCTCCCCTACCTCACTCTCCTCATCAAACTGAGAGACTCCTCCCTCACTCTCCTCATCAAAACAAGGGAATACTCCCTCACACTCCTCTTCAAACCGAGGGAAACCTCCCCTTCCTCACTCTCCTCATCAAACCGAGGGACTCCTCCCCCACTCTCCTCATCAAACTGAGGGACTCCTCCCCTCCCTCACACGCCTCTTCAAACTGAGGCTCTCCTCCAATCCTACACTCTCCTCATTAAACTGAGTGACTCCTCCCCTTCCTCACTCACCTCTTCAAACCAAGGGACTCCTCCACTCCCTCACTCTCCACTTCAAATGGAGGGACTACTCCCCTCCCTCACTCTCCTCTTCAAGCCAAGAGACTCCCCTGCTCCCTCAACCTCCTCATCAAACTGAGGGACACCTCCTTTTCCTCACTCTCCTCATCAAACAGAGAGACTCCTCCCCTCCCTCACTCTCCGCAATAAACTGAGGCACTCCTCCTCTCCCTCCCTCTCCTCTTCAAACCCAGAGACTCCTCCCCTCTCTCACTCTCCTCGTCAAACAGAGGGACTGCTCCACTCCCTCATTCTCCTCTTCAAACTGAGGGACACCTCCCCTCCCTCACTCTCCTCATCAAACTGGGAGATGCCTCCCCTCCCTCAGTCTCCTCATCAAACTGAGGGTCTCCTCCCCACCCTCACTCTCCTCAAAAAACTGAGGGTCTCCTCCCTCCCTCACTCACTCATGAAACCTAGAGACTCTTCCCCTCCCTCACTCTCTTCAGCAAACTGAGGGACACCTGTCCTTCACTCTCCTCATTAAGTGAGGGACTCATCCCTTCCCTCACTCTCCTCATCAAACTGAGGGACTCCCCCTCTCCCTCACTCTCCTCATCAAATCGAGAAACTCCTCCCCTCTCTCACTCTCCTCATCAAACTGAGGGACACCTGTCCTTCGCTCTCCTCATCAAACTGAGGGACTCATCCCCTCCCTCACTCTCCTCATCAAACTGAGGGACTCATCCCCTCCCTCACTCTCCTCATCAAACTGAGAAACTCCTCCCCTCCCTCACACGCCTCTTCAAACTGAGGCTCTCCTCCACTCCTACACTCTCCTCATTAAACTGAGCGACTCCTCCCCTTCCTCACTCTCCGCAATAAACTGAGGCACTCCTCCTCTCCCTCCCTCTCCTCTTTAAACCCAGAGACTCCTCCCCTCTCTCACTCTCCTCGTCAAACAGAGGGACTGCTCCACTCCCTCATTCTCCTCTTCAAACTGAGGGACACCTCCCCTCCCTCACTCTCCTCATCAAACTGGGAGATGCCTCCCCTCCCTCAGTCTCCTCATCAAACTGAGGGTCTCCTCCCCACCCTCACTCTCCTCAAAAAACTGAGGGTCTCCTCCCTCCCTCACTCACTCATCAAACCTAGAGACTCTTCCCCTCCCTCACTCTCTTCAGCAAACTGAGGGACACCTGTCCTTCACTCTCCTCATTAAGTGAGGGACTCATCCCTTCCCTCACTCTCCTCATCAAACTGAGGGACTCCCCCTCTCCCTCACTCTCCTCATCAAATCGAGAAACTCCTCCCCTCTCTCACTCTCCTCATCAAACTGAGGGACACCTGTCCTTCGCTCTCCTCATCAAACTGAGGGACTCATCCCCTCCCTCACTCTCCTCATCAAACTGAGGGACTCCTCCCCTACCTCACTCTCCTCATCAAACTGAGAAACTCCTCCCTCACTCTCCTCATCAAAACGAGGGAATACTCCCTCATAATCCTCTTCAAACCGAGGGAAACCTCCCCTTCCTCACTCTCCTCATCAAACTGAGGGACTCCTCCCCTCCCTCACACGCCTCTTCAAACTGAGGCTCTCCTCCACTCCTACACTCTCCTCATTAAACTGAGAGACTCCTCCCCTTCCTCACTCACCTCTTCAAACCAAGGGACTCCTCCACTCCCTCACTCTCCTCTTCAAATGGAGGGACTACTCCCCTCCCTCACTTTCCTCTTCAAACCAAGAGACTCCCCTGCTCCCTCACCCTCCTCATCAAACTGAGGGACACCTCTCTTCCCTCACTCTCCTCATCAAACCAAAGGACTCCTCCGCTCCCTCAATCTCCTCTTCAAACTGAGGGACTCCTCCTCTCCCTCACTCTCCTCTTCAAACCGAGAGACTCCTCCCCTCCCTCACTCTCCTCATCAAACCGGGACTCCTCCCTCCCTCCCTCTCCTCATCAAACCGAGAGACTCCTCCCTCCCTCGCTCTCCTCATCAAACTGAGCAATTCCTCCCCTCTCTCACTCTCCTCATCAAACCGAGAGACTCCTCCCCTCTCTCACTTTTTTCTTCAAACTGAGGAACTCCTCCCCTCCCTCACTCTCCTCATGAAACTGAGGAACTCCTCCCCTCCCTCACTCTCCTCTTCGAACTGAGAGACTCCTCCCCTCCCTCACCCTCCTCATCAAACTGGGAGATGCTTCCAGTCCCTCACTCGCGTCATCAAACTGAGGGACTCCTCCACTCCCTCGCTCTCCTCATCAAACTGAGGGACTCCTCCCCTCCCTCACTCTCCTCTTCACACCGAGAGACTCCACCCCTCCCTCAAACTCCTGATCAAACTGAGGGATACCTCCCTTCCCTCATTCTCCTCATCAAATCAAGAGACACCTCCCCTCTCTCACTCTCCTCATGAAAATGAGGGACACCTGTCCTTCACCCTCCTCATCAAACTGAGGGACTCATCCCCTCCCTCATTCTCCCCATCAAACTGAGAGACCGCTCCTCTCCCTCAATATCCTCATCAAACTGAGGGACTCCTACCCTCCCACACTCTCCACATCAAACAGAGAGACTCTTCCCCTCCCTCAATCTCCTCTTCAAACTGAGGGACTCCTCCCCTACCTCACTCTCCTCATCAAACTGTGGGACTCCTCCCCTCTCTCACTCACCTCTTCAAACCAAGGGACTTCTCGCCTCCCTCACTCTCCTCTTCAAACCGAGGGATTACTCCCCTCCCTCACTCTCCTCTTCAAAACGAGGTACTACTCCCCTCCCTCACTCTCCTCTTCAAACTGAGGGACTTCTCCACTCCCTTATTCTCCTCATCAAACTGAGGGACTCCTCCACTCCCTCACTCTCCTCTTCAAACTGAGGGACTCCTCCCCTCCCTCACTCCCCTCTTGAAACCGAGAGACTCCTCCACTCCCTTATTCTCCTCATCAAACTGAGGGACTCCTCCACTCCCTCACTCTCCTCATCAAACCGAGAGACTCCTGCGTTCCCACACTCTCCTCTTCAAACAGAGGGACTCCTCCACTCCCTCACTCTCCTCTTCAAACTGAGGGACTCCTCCCCTCCCTCACTCCCCTCTTGAAACCGAGAGACTCCTCCACTCCCTTATTCTCCTCATCAAACCGAGGGACACCTCCCTCCTTCACTCTCCTCTTCAAACCGAGAGACACCTCATTCCCTCACTCTCCTCTTCAAACTGAGGGACTCCAAATCCTCCCTTACTCTCCTCTTCAAACCGAGGGAGTCCTCTGTCCCTCACTCTCCTCATTAAACCGAAAGACTCCTCCCCTCTCTCACTCTCCTCATCAAACTGAGGGACACCTGTCCTTCACTCTCCTCATCAAACTGAGGGTCTCCTCCTGTCCCTCACACTCCTCATCAAACCAAGAGACTCCACACCTCTCTCATTCTCCTCATCAAACTGAGGGATACCTGTTGTTCACTCTCCTCATCAAATAGAGAGACTCCTCCCCTCCCTCACTCTCCTCATCAAACTGAGGGACTCCTCCCCTCTGTCACTCTCCTCAACAAACTGAGGGACTCCTCCTCTCCCTCCCTCTCCTCATCAAACTGAGGGATTCCTACGGTCCCACACTCACGTCAACAAACAGAGAGACTCCTCCCCTCCGTCAATCTCCTCATCAAACTGAGGCACTCCTCCTCTCCCTCCCTCTCCTCTTCAAACCCAGAGACTCCACCCCTCTCTTAATCTCCTCGTCAAACAGAGGGACTCCTCCACTCCCTCATTCTCCTCTTCAAACTGAGGGACACCTCCCCTCCCCCACTCTCCTCATCAAACTGAGGTACTCCTCCCCTCCCTCACTCACCTCATCAAACTGAGGGACTCCTCCTCACCCTCACTCTCCTCATAAAACTGAGGGTCGCTTCCCCTCCCTCACTCT
Organism: Isurus oxyrinchus; assembly: GCA_026770705.1. NCBI lineage: Eukaryota > Metazoa > Chordata > Chondrichthyes > Lamniformes > Lamnidae > Isurus > Isurus oxyrinchus. The sequence goes on along the minus strand of JANJGN010000034.1, from coordinate 19,446,903 downwards.
CCTCATCAAACTGGGAGATGCCTCCACTCCCTCAATCTCCTCTTCAAACTGGGAGACACCTCCACTCCCTCAATCTCCTCTTCGACCTGAGGGTCTCCTCCCCTCCCTCACTCTCCCTATCAAACTGAGGGACACCTCCCCTCCCTCCATCTCCTCCTCAAACCGAGAGACTCCTCCCCTCCCCCACTCTCCTCATCACAGTGACGTACTCCTCCCCTGCCTCACTCTCTCATCAAACTCAGGCACTTCTACCATCCCATACTCTCCTCATCAAACAGAGAGACTCCTCCCCTCCCTCACTCTCCTCTTCAAACTGCGGGACTCCTCCCCTCCCTCACTCTCCTCTTCAAACTGCGGGACTCCTCCCCTCCCTCACTCTCCTCTTCAAACTGAGGGTCTACTCCCCTCCCTCACTCTCCTCTTCAAACTGAGGGACTCCTCCCCTCCCTCACTCTCCTCTTCAAACTGCGGGACTCCTCCCCTCCCTCACTCTCCTTATCAAACTGGGAGACACCTCCCCTCCCTCACTCTCCTCTTCAAACTGAGGGTTTCCTCCCCTCCCTCAATCTCCTCTTCAAACTAAGGGTCTCCTCCACCGCCCTCACTCTCCTCATCAAACTGAGGGTCTCCTCCCCTCCCTCACTCACCTCATCAAAATGAGAGACTCATTCACTCCCTCACTCTCCTGATCAAACTGAGGGACTCCTCCTCTCCCTCACTCTCCTCTTCAAACTGAGGGTCTCTTCCCCTTCTTCAATCTCCTCTTCAAACTGAGGGACTCCTCCCTTCCCTCACTCTCCTCATGAAACCGAGACTCATCCCCTCCCTCACTCTCCTGATCAAACTGAGGGACACCTCCCCTCCCTCACTCCCCTCTTGAAACCGAGAGACTCCTCCACTCCCTTAGTCTCCTCATCAAACTAAGGGATTCCTCCACTCCCTCACTCTCCTCTTCAAACCGAGAGACACCTCATTCCCTCATTCTCCTCTTCAAACTGAGGGAGTCCAAATCCTCCCTTACTCTCCTCTTCAAACCGATGGAGTCCTCCGTCCCTCACTCTCATTAAACCAAGAGACTCCTCCCCTCTCTCACTCTCCTCATCAAACTGAGGGACACCTGTCCTTCACTCTCCTCATCAAACTGAGGGTCTCCTCCTGTCCCTCACACTCCTCATCAAACCGAGAGACTCCACACCTCTCTCATTCTCCTCATCAAACTGAGGGACACCTGTTGTTCACTCTCCTCATCAAATAGAGAGACTCCTCCCCTCCCTCACTCTCCTCATCAAACTGAGGGACTCCTCCCCTCTGTCACTCTCCTCAACAAACTGAGGGACTCCTCCTCTCCCTCACTCTCCTCATCAAACTGAGGGACTCCTCCCCTCCCTCACTCTCCTCATCAAACTGAGGGACTCCTCCCCTCCCTCACTCTCCTCATCAAACTGAGGGATTCCTACGCTCCCACACTCACCTCAACAAACAGAGAGACTCCTCCCCTCCATCAAACTCCTCATCAAACTGAGGCACTCCTCCTCTCCCTCCCTCTCCTCTTCAAACCCAGAGACTCCTCCCCTCTCTTAATCTCCTCGTCAAACAGAGGGACTCCTCCACTCCCTCATTCTCCTCTTCAAACTGAGGGACACCTCCCCTCCCTCACTCTCCTCATCAAACTGGGAGATGCCTCCCCTCCCTCACTCTCCTCATCAAACTGAGGGACTCCTCCCCACCCTCACTCTCCTCAAAAAACTGAGGGTCTCCTCCCTCCCTCACTCACTCATCAAACCTAGAGACTCTTCCCCTCCCTCACTCTCTTCAGCAAACTGAGGGACACCTGTCCTTCACTCTCCTCATCAAAGTGAGGGACTCATCCCCTCCCTCACTCTCCTCATCAAACTGAGGGACTCCTCCTCTCCCTCACTCTCCTCATCAAATCGAGAAACTCCTCCCCTCTCTCACTATCCTCATCAAACTGAGGGACACCTGTCCTTTGCTCTCCTCATCAAACTGAGGGACTCATCCCCTAACTAACTCTCCTCATCAAACTGAGGGACTACTCCCCTCCCTCACTCTCCTCATCAAACTGAGGGACTCCTCCCTCACTCTCCTCATCAAAACAATGGAATACTCCCTCACACTCCTCTTCAAACCGAGGGAAACCTCCCCTTCCTCACTCTCCTCATCAAACCGAGGGACTCCTCCCCCACTCTCCTCATCAAACTGAGTGACTCCTCCCCTCCCTCACACGCCTCTTCAAACTGAGGCTCTCCTCCAATCCTACACTCTCCTCATTAAACTGAGCGACTCCTCCCCTTCCTCACTCACCTCTTCAAACCAAGGGACTCCTCCACTCCCTCACTCTCCTCTTCAAATGGAGGGACTACTCCCCTCCCTCACTCTCCTCTTCAAGCCAAGAGACTCCCCTGCTCCCTCACCCTCCTCATCAAACTGAGGGACACCTCCCTTCCCTCACTCTCCTCATCAAACAGAGAGACTCCTCCCCTCCCTCACTCTCCTCAATAAACTGAGGGACTCCTCCTCTCCCTCCCTCTCCTCTTCAAACCCAGAGACTCCTCCCTTCTCTCACTCTCCTCGTCAAACAGAGGGACTGCTCCATTCCCTCATTCTCCTCTTAAACTGAGGGACACCTCCCCTCCCTCACTCTCCTCATCAAACTGGGAGATGCCTCCCCTCCCTCACTCTCCTCATCAAACTGAGGGTCTCCTCCCTCCCTCACTCACTCATCAAACCTAGAGACTCTTCCCCTCCCTCACTCTCTTCAGCAAACTGAGGGACACCTGTCCTTCACTCTCCTCATTAAGTGAGGGACTCATCCCCTCCCTCACTCTCCTCATCAAACTGAGGGACTCCTCCTCTCCTTCACTCTCCTCATCAAATCGAGAAACTCCTCCCCTCTCTCACTCTCCTCATCAAACTGAGGGACACCTGTCCTTCGCTCTCCTCATCAAACTGAGGGACTCATCCCCTCCCTCACTCTCCTCATCAAACTGAGAAACTCCTCCCTCACTCTCCTCATCAAAACGAGGGAATACTCCCTCACAATCCTCTACAAACCGAGGGAAACCTCCCCTTCCTCACTCTCCTCATCAAACTGAGGGACTCCTCCCCTCCCTCACTCTCCTCATCAAACTGAGGGACTCCTCCCCTCCCTCAGACGCCTCTTCAAACTGAGGCTCTCCTCCACTCCTACACTCTCCTCATTAAACTGAGAGACTCCTCCCCTTCCTCACTCACCTCTTCAAACCAAGGGACTCCTCCACTCCCTCACTCTCCTCTTCAAATGGAGGGACTACTCCCCTCTCTCACTCTCCTCTTCAAGCCAAGAGACTCCCCTGCTCCCTCACCCTCCTCATCAAACTGAGGGACACCTCCCTTCCCTCACTCTCCTCATCAAACCAAAGGACTCCTGCGCTCCCTCAATCTCCTCTTCAAACTGAGGGACTCCTCCTCTCCCTCACTCTCCTCTTCAAACCGAGGGACTCCTCCCCTCCCTCACTCTCCTCATCAAATTGAGGGACACCTCCCTCCTTCACTCTCCTCATCAAACCGAGAGACTCCTGCCCTCTCTCACTTTTTTCTTCAAACTGAGGAACTCCTCCCCTCCCTCACTCTCCTCATGAAACTGAGGAACTCCTCCCCTCCCTCACTCTCCTCTTCGAACTGAGAGACTCTTCCCCTCCCTCACCCTCCTCATCAAACTGGGAGATGCCTCCAGTCCCTCACTCGCGTCATCAAACTGAGGGACTCCTCCACTCCCTCACTCTCCTCATCAAACTGAGGGACTCCTCCCCTCCCTCACTCTCCTCTTCACACCGAGAGACTCCACACCTCCCTCAAACTCCTGATCAAACTGAGGGATACCTCCCTTCCCTCATTCTCCTCATCAAATCAAGAGACACCTCCCCTCTCTCACTCTCCTCATCAAACTGTGGGACTCCTCCCCTCTCTCACTCACCTCTTCAAACCAAGGGACTTCTCACCTCCCTCACTCTCCTCTTCAAACCGAGGGATTACTCCCCTCCCTCACTCTCCTCTTCAAACCGAGGGATTACTCCCCTCCCTCACTCTCCTCTTCAAAACGAGGTATTATTCCCCTCCCTCACTCTCCTCTTCAAACTGAGGGACTTCTCCACTCCCTTATTCTCCTCATCAAACTGAGGGACTCCTCCACTCCCTCACTCTCCTCATCAAACCGAGAGACTCCTGCGTTCCCACACTCTCCTCTTCAAACAGAGGGACTCCTCCACTCCCTCACTCTCCTCTTCAAACTGAGGGACTCCTCCCCTCCCTCACTCCCCTCTTGAAACCGAGAGACTCCTCCACTCCCTTATTCTCCACATCAAACTTTGGGACTCCTCCACTCCCTCACTCTCCTCATCAAACCGAGGGACACCTCCCTCCTTCACTCTCCTCTTCAAACCGAGTGACACCTCATTCCCTCACTCTCCTCTTCAAACTGAGGGACTCCAAATCCTCCCTTACTCTCCTCTTCAAACCGAGGGAGTCCGCTGTCCCTCACTCTCCTCATTAAACCGAAAAACTCCTCCCCTCTCTCACTCTCCTCATCAAACTGAGGGACACCTGTCCTTCACTCTCCTCATCAAACTGAGGGTCTCCTCCTGTCCCTCACACTCCTCATCAAACTGAGGGACTCCACACCTCTCTCATTCTCCTCATCAAACTGAGGGATACCTGTTGTTCACTCTCCTCATCAAATAGAGAGACTCCTCCCCTCCCTCACTCTCCTCATCAAACTGAGGGACTCCTCCCCTCCCTCACTCTCCTCATCAAACCGAGAGACTCCTCCCTCACTCTCCTCATCAAAACGAGAGAATACTCCCTCATACTCCTCTTCAAACCGAGGGAAACCTCCCCTCCCTCACACTCCTCATCAAACCGAGGGACTCCTCCCCCACTCTCCTCATCAAACTGAGGGACTCCTCCCCTCCGTCACATGCCTCTTCAAACTGAGGCTCTCCTCCACTCCTACACTCTCCTCATTAAACTGAGTGACTCCTCCCCTTCCTCACTCACCTCTTCAAACCAAGGGACTCCTCCACTCCCTTACTCTCCTCTTCAAATGGAGGGACTACTCCCCTCCCTCACTCTCCTCTTCAAACCAAGAGACTCCACTGCTCCCTCACCCTCCTCATCAAACTGAGGGACACCACCCTTCCCTCACTCTCCTCATCAAACCAAGGGACTCCTGCGCTCCCTCAATCTCCTCTTCAAACTGAGGGACTCCTCCTCTCCCTCACTCTCCTCTTCAAACCGAGGGACTCCTCCCCTCCCTCACTCTCCTCATCAAATTGAGGGACTCCTGCGCTCCCACACTCACCTCAACAAACAGAGAGACTCCTCCCCTCCCTCACTCTCCTCAACAAACTGAGGGACTCCTCCTCACCCTCCCTCTCCTCTTCAAACCCAGAGACTCCTCCCCTCTCTCACTCTCCTCTTCAAACAGAAGGACTGCTCCATTCCCTCATTCTCCTCTTCAAACTGAGGGACACCTCCCCTCCCTCACTCTCCTCATCAAACTGGGAGATGCCTCCCCTCCCTCACTCTCCTCATCAAACTGAGGGACTCCTCCCCACCCTCACTCTCCTCAACAAACTGAGGGTCTCCTCCCTCCCTCACTCCCTCATCAAATCGAGAAATTCCTCTCCTCTCTCACTATCCTCATCAAACTGAGGGACACCTGTCCTTCGCTCTCCTCATCAAACTGAGGGACTCATCCCCTCCCTCACTCTCCTCATCAAACTGAGAGACTCCTACCCTCCCTCAATCTCCTCTTCAATCTGAGGCCCACCTCCCCTTCCTCACTCTTCACATCAAACTGAGGTACTCCTCCCCTCCTTCACTCTCCTCTTCAAACTGAGGGTCTCCTCCCCTCCCTCACTCTCCTTAACAAACTGAGGGACTCCTCCCCTCCCTCACTCTCCTCATAAAATTGAGGGACTCCTCGCCTCCTTCACTATCCTCATCAAACTGTGGAACTCCTCCCCTCCCTCAATCTCTTCTTCAAACTGTGGCTATCCTCTACTCCCTCACTCTCCTCATCAAACTGAGGGACTCCTCCCCTTCCTCACTCTCCTCATCATACTGGGAGAAGCCTCCCCTCCCTCAGTCTCCTCTTCAAACTGAGCGTCTACTCCCTTCCCTCACTCTCCTCATCAAACTGAGGGTCTCCTCCACCTCCCTCATTCTCCTCATCAAACTGAGGGACTCCTCCCCTCCCTCAATCTCCTCTTCAAACTGAGTGTCTCCTCCACCTCCCTCATTCTCCTCATCAAACTGAGGGACTCCTCCCCTCCCTCAATCTCCTCTTCAAACTGAGGGTCTCCTCCACCTCCCTCACTCACCTCATCAAACTGAGAGACTCATTCATCCCTCACTCTCCTCATCAAACTGAGGGACTCCTCCCCTCCCTCACTCTCCTCATCAAATGGAAGGACTCCTCCCCTCCCTCACTCTCCTCATCAAACTGAGGGACGCCTCCCCTCCCTCACACTCCTCGTCAAACCAAGAGACTCCTCCCCTCCCCCACTCTCCTCATCACACTGACGTACTCCTCCCCTGCCTCACTCTCTCATTAAACTGCGGGACTCCTCCACTCCCTCAAACTCCTCTTCAAACTGAAGGACTCCTCCCCTCCCCCACTCTCCTCATCAAACTGAGGTACTCCTCCCCTCCCTCACTCACCTCATCAAACTGAGGGACTCCTCCTCACCCTCACTCTCCTCATAAAACTGAGGGTCGCTTCCCCTCCCTCACTCTCCTCATCAAACTGGGAGACACCTCCACTCCCTCAATCTCCTCTTCGACCTGAGGGTCTCCTCCCCTCCCTCACTCTCCCTATCAAACTGAGGGACACCTCCCCTCCCTCCATCTCCTCCTCAAACCGAGAGACTCCTCCCCTCCCCCACTCTCCTCATCACAGTGACGTACTCCTCCCCTGCCTCACTCTCTCATCAAACTCAGGCACTCCTACCATCCCATACTCTCCTCATCAAACAGAGAGATTCCTCCCCTCCCTCACTCTCCTCATCAAACAGAGAGACTCCTCCCCTCCCTCACTCTCCTCTTCAAACTGAGGGTCTACTCCCCCCCTCACTCTCCTCTTCAAACTGCGGGACTCCTCCCCTCCCTCAATCTCCTCTTCAAACTGAGGGTCTACTCCCCTCCCTCACTCTCCTCTTCAAACTGAGGGACTCCTCCCCTCCCTCACTCTCCTCTTCAAACTGCGGGACTCCTCCCCTCCCTCACTCTCCTTATCAAACTGGGAGACACCTCCCCTCCCTCACTCTCCTCTTCAAACTGAGGGTTTCCTCCCCTCCCTCAATCTCCTCTTCAAACTAAGGGTCTCCTCCACCGCCCTCACTCTCCTCATCAAACTGAGGGTCTCCTCCCCTCCCTCACTCACCTCATCAAAATGAGAGACTCATTCACTCCCTCACTCTCCTGATCAAACTGAGGGACTCCTCCCCTCCCTCACTCGCCTCATCAAACTGAGGGACTCCTCCTCTCCCTCACTCTCCTCTTCAAACTGATGGTCTCTTCCCCTTTTTCAATCTCCTCTTCAAACTGAGGGGCTCCTCCCCTCCCTTACTCTCCTCATCAAACTGAGGGACTCTTCCCTTCCCTCACTCTCCTCATGAAACCGAGACTCATCCCCTCCCCCCCTCTCCTGATCAAACTGAGGGACACCTCCCCTCCCTCATTCTCCTCATCAAATTGATGGACACCTCCCCTGCCCCACTCTCCTCATCAAACTGAGGGACTCCTCCCCTCCCTCACTCACCTCATCAAACTGAGGGACTCCTCGCCTCGCTCACTCTCCTCAACAAACTGGGAGACGCCTCCCCTCCCTCAATCTCCTCTTCAAACTGAGGGACTCCTCCCCTCCCTCATCCTCTTCATCAAACCGAGGGACTTCTCCCCTCCCTCACTCTCCTCATCAAACTGAGGGACTCCTCCCCTCCCTCACTCTCCTCATCAAACTGAGGGACTCCTCCCCTCCCTCACTCTCTCATCAAAGAGAGAGACTCCTCCACTCCCTCAATCTCCTCTTCAAACTGAGGGACTCCTCCCCTCCCTCAATCTCCTCTTCAAACTGAGGGACTCCTCCCCTCCCTCAATCTCCTCATCAAACTGAGGGTCTCCTCCCCTCCCCCACTCTCCTCATCAAACTGAGGGACTCCTCCCCTCCCTCACTCACCTCATCAAACCGAGGGACTCCTCCCCTCCCTCACTCTCCTCATCAAACTGAGAGAATCCTCCCCTCCCTCACTCTCCTCTTCAAACCAAGAGACTCCTCTCCTCCCTCACTCTCCTCATCAATCCGAGGGGATCCTCCCCTCCCACACTCTCCACATTAAACTGAGATGCCTCCCCTCCCTCAACCTCCCGTTCCAGCTGAGGGACCACTCCCCTTCCTGACTTTCCTCTTCAAACTCAAGGACTCCTCCCCTCCCTCAAACTCCCGTTCAAGCTGGGGGACTCTTCTTGGCCCTCACTCTCCTCTTCAAACTCCTTCACTCCTCCCGTCCATCAATCTCCCTTTCAAACAGACGGAATCCTCCACTCCCTCACGTTCCTCTTCAAACTCCGAGCCACCTCAGCCCCCTCACTCTCCTCTTCAAACTACACGGAGCCTTTCCTCCCTCAGTACTGACTCTGCAAAGGTGAAGCATTCTCTAAGTAATGACCCCCCGACAGTGCAGCACTCCCTCAGTACTGACCCCCCGACAGTGCAGCACTCCCTCAGTACTGACCCTCCGACAGTGCAGCACTCCCTCAGTACTGACCCTCCGACAGTGCAGCACTCCCTCAGTACTGACCCTCCGACAGTGCAGCACTGCCTCAGTACTGACTCGCTGACAGTGCAGCGCTCTCTCAGTACTGACCCTCGAACAGTGCAGCACTCCCTCAGTACTAACCCTCCGACATTGCAGCGTTCTCTCAATACTGACGCTCTGACAGTGCAGCACTCCCTCAGTGCTGACCTTCAGACAGTGCAGCACCTCCTCAGTAGTGACCCTCCGACAGTGCAGCACTCCCTCAGTACTGACCCTCTGACACTGCAGCACTCCTACAGCATTGACCCTCTGACAGTGCAGCACTCCCTCAGTACTGACCCTCCAACAGTGCAGCACTCCCTCAGTACTGACTCTCCGACAGTGCAGCACTCCCTCAGTACTGACCCTCCGACAGTGCAGCACTCCCTCAGTACTGACTCTCCAACAGTGCAGCACTCCCTAAGTACTGACCCTCCAACAGTGCAGCACTCCCTCAGTACTGACCATCTGACACGGCAGCACTCCTACAGCATTGACCTTCTGACAGTGCAGCATTCCCTCAGTACTGACCCTCCGACAGTGCAGCGCTCCCTCATTACTGACCCTCTGACACTGCAGCACTCCCTCAGTACTGACCCTCCGACAGTGCAGCATTCCCTCAATACTGACCCTCTGACAGTGCAGCACTGCTACAGCATTGACCCTCTGACAGTGCAGCACTCCCTCAGTACTGACCCTCTAACAGTGCAGCACTTTCTCATTACTGACCCTCTGACAGTGCAGCACTCCCTCAGTACTGACCCTCTGACAGTGCAGCTCTCCCTCAGTACTGACCCTCTGACAGTGCAGCACTCTCTCAGTACTGACCCTCTGACAGTGCAGCACTCCCTCAGTACTGACCCTCTGACACTGCAGCACTCCTACAGCATTGACCCTCTGACAGTGCAGCACTCGCTCAGTACTGACCCTCCGACAGTGCAGCACTCCCTCAGTACGGACCCTCCGACAGTGCAGCACTCCATCAGTACTGACCCTCTGACACTGCAGCACTCCTACAGCATTGACTCTCTGGCAGTGCAGCACTCCCTCAGTACTGACCCTCTGACAGTGCAGCACTTTCTCAGTACTGACCCTCTGACAGTGCAGCACTCCCTCAGTACTGACCCTCCGACAGTGCAGCACTCATTCAGTACTGACACTCTGACAGTGCCGCACTCCCCAGTACTGACCCTCCAACAGTGTAGCGCTCCCTCAGTACTGACCCTCTGACAGTGCAGCACTCCCTCAGTACTGATCCTCCGACAGTGCAGCACTCCCTCAATACTGACCCTCTGACAGTGCAGCACTTTCTCAGTACTGACCCTCTGACAGTGCAGCGCTCCCTCAGTACTGACTCTCTGACTGTGCTGCTCTCTCTCATTATTGACACTCTGACAGTGCCACACTCCCCCAGTACTGACCCTCCAACAGTGCAGCACTCCCTCAGTACTGACCCTCTGACAGTGCAGCACTGACCCTCTGACAGTGCAGCACTGCCTCAGTACTGACCCTCTGACAGTGCAGCACTCCCTCAGTACTGACCCTCCGACAGTGCAGCACTCCCTCAGTACTGACCCTCTGACCCTGCAGCACTCCTACAGCATTGACCCTCTGACAGTGCAGCATTCCCTCAGTACTGACCCTCTGACAGTGCAGCACTCCCTCAGTACTGACCCTCTGACAGTGCCGCTCTCCCCCAGTACTGACCCTCCAACAGTGTAGCGCCCCCTCAGTACTGACCCTCTGACAGTGCAGCACTCCCTCAGTACTGACCCTCTGACAGTGCAGCACTGCCTCAGTACTGACCCTCTGACAGTGCAGTACTCCCTCGGTACCGACCCTCCGACAGTGCAGCACTCCCTCAGTACTGACCCTCTGACCCTGCAGCACTCCTACAGCATTGACCCTCTGACAGTGCAGCATTCCCTCAGTACTGACCCTCTGACAGTGCCGCTCTCCCCCAGTACTGACCCTCCAACAGTGTAGCGCCCCCTCAGTACTGACCCTCTGACAGTGCAGCACTCCCTCAGTACTGACCCTCTGACAGTGCAGCACTCCCTCAGTACTGACCCTCTGACAGTGTAGCATTCCCTCCGTACTGACCCTCCGACAGTGCAGCACTCCTCAGCACTGACCCTCCGACAGTGCAGCAATCCCTCATTCCTGATCCTCTGATGGTGCGCCACTCCCTCAGTCCTGCCCCACAACAGTGCAGCACTCCCTCGGCACTCGCACTGGGAATTATAGCTCTGTATTATGCATTAAATTTCCCTGATTGTGACTCAAACTTACCACCTTCTGCACCTTCTGAGTCAGAGATGAGAGTGCGTGCCTCACCCTCTGAGCCACAGCTGGCACTCTCCATGGTACTCATTGTCTATCATGTCACAGTGCCAATGGTCACAGTGGGCATGAATCAAAGAAGCTTTTACGGCACCCAGGGGTGTTGGCTGTGTGTGAAGTTTATGGTCTTCCAAGGAACACGTACTATGTTTAACCTGTTTGGGATGTTATTGATTGGTTGGAGAACAGTCATCAATGTGTCTCTAACCCTCTCTGTCTCTGATTCTCCAGTGGCTGGCGATGCTGATAAGATCATCAATGGCTATAGCTGCCTGCCTCACTCCCAGCCTTGGCAAGTCATCTTCACCACTGACACTTATCGCTGGTGTGGAGGCTCTGTCATCAGTGAATGGTGGATCCTCTCTGCAGCTCACTGCGAACAACCGTACGTAACTACAATCCACTTGATCTGTCGTATGTCCCGGCCATCCCTACACTCTTTCTTAAGTATTGACCCTCCCTACACTCTTTCTTAAGTATTGACCCTCCCTACACTCTGTCATTAAGTATTGACCCTCCCTACACTCTTTCTTAAGTATTGACCCTCCATACAATCTGTCGTAAGTATTGACCCTCCCTACACTCTTTCTTAAGTATTGACCCTCCCTACAATCTGTCGTAAGTATTGACCCTCCCTACAATCTGTTGTAAGTATTGACCCTCCCTACAATCTGTCATAAGTATTGACCCTCCCTACAATCTGTCATAAGTATTGACCCTCCCTACAATCTGTGGTAAGTATTGACCCTCCCTACAATCTGTCGTAAGTATTGACCCTCCCTACAATCTGTTTAGTATTGACCCTCCCTACAATCTGTCATTAAGTATTAACCCTCCCTTACAATCTGTCGTAAGTATTGACCCTCTCTGCAATCTGTCATTAAGTATTGACCCTCCCTACAATCTGTCATTAAGTATTGACCCTCCCTACAATCTGTCGTAAGTATTGACCCTCCCTACAACCTGTCGTAAGTATAGGCCCTCGCATGGTATTAAATACCATGGACAATGTCAGCTGTGGCTCAGGGGGCTTAGTACTCACTCTCATCTCACTCTCATCTCCGATCGAGGGGGTTGTGAGATTGAGGAAAATTGAACCCGTTAAGTATAGACCGTCCCTACGATCTGTCCTCAGTATAGACATCCCCCATGCTATCCTTTTGTCGTACATTTAGAGCGTCCTACCATATTGCTACTAAGTACATTCTCTCCCTTTGATCTGCCAGAAATCTAGCATCATCGTACGATCTGTCGGATCTTTCTGATCTGCTCTAAGCTCAGTCATTCACAGGGGCAGTCGCAATTCCAGCCACTCACTCTGATCAGTTTAATGCTCCCTGCGCACGGCCATAAGTTCAGTCATCCACTCCTCCTATTTCATTCATCTCCGATTGGCATTCAGAAGAGTCTTTATTCACTCCTGGACCGGTTCCCTGCCGGAGCAGGGCTCCGAGTAGGCGTCGATGGCGAATTCTCTGTTTTATCAATGGGTCGTTGTGTTTGGCTGGGCTGTTTATCGGTTTATTTATCCACCCGTGTTTAGTTTCTCTGACTATTTCCCCAGTTATTTGCCTGCTGGTCGCTACCTGGGCATCTCTCTGCTGTTTGCGGGATCATCCTGTGCACAAATGGGTTGCTGAGTTTCCTACATTACAATGGACGTTACACAGTAAGGCGCTGGCCGCGAGGGGACTTGCGGCCGCCGGAGGTGCTATATCAATGAAAGTCTCTCCGCACTTCTCTTGCAGAGCTCACACACTGGTGGCCTACATCGGCGATCACGACACCAATGTTTACGAAGGGACCGAACAGTATATCAGCGCCTCCAAAGTCATCATTCACCCCCACTACAACCCCCAGACCATGGACAACGATGTAATGCTGGTGAAGCTCTCCTCACCCGTCCAATTCAACAGCTACGTGAGGCCCATCGAGCTCTCCAGCTCCTGTCCCACTGCCGGCTTACAGTGCCTGGTCTCAGGATGGGGAAACCTCCTCAACGACGGAGAAGGTGAGTAGAATTGACTTACAAGCCACGCGTGCTAACAGTCTGCTCGTTCCTGCAATGAGTAGGGGTGGGAGGAGGGGTCATACTGGTATTAACGCAAGCAACCCAAGGGGGTCGCAGGTCACTTGCAGAGAAGGACTCCTGGTCAGTATCCCACCTAAACACACAGAGAGGACAGGACTCCTGGTCAGTATCCCACCTAAACTCACAGAGAGGACAGGACTCCTGGTCAGTATCCCACCGGCACCTAAACTCACAGAGAGGACAGGACTCCTGGTCAGTATCCCACCTAAACTCACAGAGAGGACAGGACTCCTGGTCAGTATCCCACCGGCACCTAAACTCACAGAGAGGACAGGACTCCTGGTCAGTATCCCACCTAAACTCACAGAGAGGACAGGACTCCTGGTCAGTATCCCACCTAAACTCACAGAGAGGACAGGACTCCTGGTCAGTATCCCACCTAAACTCACAGAGAGGACAGGACTCCTGGTCAGTATCCCACCGGCACCTAAACTCACAGAGAGGACAGGACTCCTGGTCAGTATCCCACCTAAACTCACAGAGAGGACAGGACTCCTGGTCAGTATCCCACCGGCACCTAAACTCACAGAGAGGACATGACTCCTGGTCAGTATCCCACCTAAACTCACAGAGAGGACAGGACTCCTGGTCAGTATCCCACCGGCACCTAAATTCACAGAGAGGACAGGACTCCTGGTCAGTATCCCACCGGCACCTAAACTCACAGAGAGGACAGGACTCCTGGTCAGTATCCCACCTAAACTCACAGAGAGGACAGGACTCCTGGTCAGTATTCCACCCAGACTCACAGAGAGGACAGGACTCCTAGTCAGTATCCCACCTAAACTCACAGAGAGGACAGGACTCCTGGTCAGTATTCCACCCAGACTCACAGAGAGGACAGGACTCCTGGTCAGTATTCCACCCAGACTCACAGAGAGGACAGGACTCCTAGTCAGTATCCCACCTAAACTCACAGAGAGGACAGGACTCCTAGTCAGTATCCCACCTAAACTCACAGAGAGGACAGGACTCCTGGTCAGTATTCCACCCAGACTCACAGAGAGGACAGGACTCCTGGTCAGTATCCCACCTAAACTCACAGAGAGGACAGGACTCCTGGTCAGTATTCCACCCAGACTCACAGAGAGGACAGGACTCCTAGTCAGTATCCCACCTAAACTCACAGAGAGGACAGGACTCCTGGTCAGTATTCCACCCAGACTCACAGAGAGGACAGGACTCCTGGTCAGTATTCCACCCAGACTCACAGAGAGGACAGGACTCCTGGTCAGTATCCCACCTAAACTCACAGAGAGGACAGGACTCCTGGTCAGTATTCCACCCAGACTCACAGAGAGGACAGGACTCCTAGTCAGTATCCCACATAAACTCACAGAGAGGACAGGACTCCTGGTCAGTATCCCACCTAAACTCACAGAGAGGACAGGACTCCTGGTCAGTATCCCACCTAAACTCACAGAGAGGACAGGACTCCTGGTCAGTATCCCACCTAAACTCACAGAGAGGACAGGACTCCTGGTCAGTATCCCACCTAAACTCACAGAGAGGACAGGACTCCTGGTCAGTATCCCACCTAAACTCACAGAGAGGACAGGACTCCTGGTCAGTATCCCACCTAAACTCACAGAAAGGACAGGACTCCTGGTCAGTATCCCACCTAAACTCACAGAGAGGACAGGACTCCTGGTCAGTATCCCACCTAAACTCACAGAGAGGACAGGACTCCTGGTCAGTATCCCACCTAAACTCACAGAGAGGTCAGGACTCCTGGTCAGTATCCCATCCGCATCTAAACTCACAGAGAGGACAGGACTCATTGTCAGTCTCCCACCTAAACTCACAGAGAGGTCAGGTCTCCTGGTCAGTATCCCACATAAACTCACAGAGAGGACAGGACTCCTGGTCAGTATCCCACCTAAACTCACAGAGAGGACAGGACTCCTGGTCAGTATCCCACCTAAACTCACAGAGAGGACAGGACTCCTGGTCAGTATCCCACCTAAACTCACAGAGAGGACAGGACTCCTGGTCAGTAATCCACCTAAATTCACAGAAAGGACAGCTTGTCTGCTCAATAAACGCACTGGCTATTTGAGGCATCGTACTCTCTGCCAAATGAACAACTTTGATTGTCCACATCCCGACAGTGACCACACACCAAAAAATGATTCACTGTCTGTGAAGCACATTTGGGTTGCCCGGAGGATGTGGATGTTGCTATACAAATGCAAACTCTTGCTTCACATATCTGTTGCAAACATTGTAAACCATTCAATGCAGGGCAAATACCGCAGTCAACAGTGAGGTAAATGACTCAGTAAAGACTTTATGTCGCCTTTGGCTGGTGCAAGTTGGAAAAGCAATGTTAGCTTTGGACACCGGGAGTAAACCCCAGCTCTGCATCATGCCTGTGAATTGACAGAGTGCGGTGTGTGTGTGTGATTTGACAGATTGCAGTGTGTGTGTGTGTAATTTGACAGAGTGCAGTGTGTGTGTGTGATTTGACGGATTACAATGTGTGTGTCATTTGATGGATTGCAGTGTGTGTGTGTGTGTGACTCGACAGAGTGCAGTGTGTGTGTGTGATTTGACAGAGTACAGTGTGTGTGTGTGTGTGTGATTTGACAGATTGCAGTTTGTGTGTGATTTGACAGAGTGCTGTGTGTGTGTATGATTTGACAGAGTGCAGTGTGTGTGCGCAATTCGACAGACTGCAGTGTGTGTGTGTGATTTGACATATTGCAATGTGCGTGTGTGATCTGACAGATTGCAATGTGCGTGTGTGATCTGACAGATTGCAGTGTGTGTGTGTGATCTTGACGGATTGCAGTGTGTGTGTGTGTGATTTGTTGGATTGTAGTGTTCTGATTTCTCTATTTGGACCCATTGTGGCATCATTCCTCTTGGCAGTTTTCAGGAATACAAACGGCAACTGTTCCAGATTCTGTATTTCTACAGTTTATTAATGGGAGACATTCTCCCCGATCCCCCACTCTTTACCTTCCCAGTCAGTTGTGACTTTTACAGCGACCACATGTGTGACTGCATATCCCTGGCTTTGTAGCCAATCCCAGATTGAATAAACTTTGTGAAATGTGTTCCTTTCTCAGTTCTGTACCCTGCTGATCTCCAGTGCCTCGATGTCCCTGTGCTGCCTCCGAGCACCTGCCAGAAGGCTTATCCTGGTAGCATCACGAGTAGCATGTTCTGTGCTGGATTCATGGAGGGTGGGAAGGATAGCTGTCAGGTAAGGATGTAACGTGCTGGTAAACACAGGACAGCGAGAGATTTTGGTCTCCATTCTGTTCAATCTCCCCAAATCTGTCACCTCCCCAGTTACACTGAATGGAGAAAGATTCAGATGGAGACATAATCCTAATTCTTCCAGAGCAGTAACTGGATTCACCCTGACTGACGGTCCAAATTGAACACCCCAAGGGTGAGACCCCCTGTGTATGTATTTCCCCCAACACTGTTACCATGGTAATGGAACTCCCTCCCTAACAGCACTGTGGGTGTACCTACACGTCATGGGCTGCAGCGGTTCAAGGAGGCAGCTCACCACCACTATCTGAGGGGCAATTAGAGATGGGCAATAAATGCTGGCCCAGCCAGAGATGCCCACATCCCATGAATGAATAAAAAATGCATTAATAAATGGGGCCTTATCCTCCGAGTTCCAGGGTGTCGTACTGGGGAGGCGTACCCCCTCTCCTAGAGGAGAACTTAAGAAATAGGAGCAAGAGGTGACCATTCAGTCCCTCAAACCTGCTCAACCATTCAGTGAGGTTGAATGACCTGACTGTGGCCTTGATTCCAGGTTCTTGCCAATTGTCCATAATACTTGAATCCCTCTCATCAATCAGAATCGATCTCAGCATTGAAAATATTCAAAGACCCAGCTTCCTCTGCTCTCTGGGGTAGAGAATTCCAAACAATAATGACCCTCAGAGAGAAACACTGTATCTGCACCGTAAGCAGAAGATCCATTCGATTGAGGCTGTGCCCCTTAGATTTGTCCAAGAGGAAACATCATCTCAGTGTCCGCCCTGTCCACAGCCCTCAGACTCATTTATGTTTCAATAAGGGCACCACTCATTCCTCTAAACATCAATGGGTATAGGTCTAGCCTCCTCCAGCCCCTACAATTCTCCCTATCTATGTAATCTCCTCCAGCCCCAACCCTCCTCCCTATCTCTGTAACCTCCTCCAGCCCCTACAACCCTCCCTATTTCTGTAACCTCCTCCAGTCCCTACAACCCTCCCTTTCTCTGTAACCTCCTCCAGTACCTACAATCCTCCCTATCTCTGTAACCTCCTCCAGCCCCTACAACCCTCCCTATCTCTGTAACCTCCTCCAGTCCCTACAACCCTCCCTATCTCTGTATCCTCCTCCAGCCCCTACAACCCTCCCTATCACAGTAACCTCCTCCAGCCCCTACAACCCACCCTATCTCTGTATCCTCCTCCAGCCCGTAAAACCCTCCGAGATCTCTGCGCTCCACCGATTCCGGCCTCTTGACCATCCCCGGATTCCCATCGCTCCACCATTGACGGCCGTGCCTTCAGCTGCCTGGGGCCCTAAGCTCAGGAATTCCCTCCCTAAACCTCTCTGCCTCTCTCTCTACCTCTGTCTGTCTCCTGCTTTAGACACTCCTTAAAACCTCCCTCTATAACCAAGCTTTTGGTCACCAGTCCCTAATGTCTCCTTTATGTGACTCGGGGTCACAAATTCTTTGATAACTGCTGCTGTGCAGTAGCTTGGGCTGTTCTATGATGTTAATGGCGCTATATAAATGCAAGTTGCTATTATTGTGTTCTGACCTGATGCTGTTCTCCTCACATAAAGGGGGATTCAGGGGGTCCCCTGGTTTGCAATGGGAAGTTGGAAGGAATTGTCTCCTGGGGAATAGGCTGTGCAGAGAGAAATTACCCTGGAGTCTACACGAAAGTCTGCAACTATATCTCCTGGATCAGGGACACAATGGAAAACAACTAGATACCTGCACACCGCATTGTTTCCTAACTGTCTGAACCCAATGGTCAATTAAATAAAATGATTAAATAAAATGATTAAATAAACACCGATGAAGCAATTCCTATTTTCCTGTTCACAATATTTTGATAATCTGCACTCATCTCATTACACTACATCTCCCAGGTGCATCTGAAAGCACGACAATCTCCTCTTCAATTCAATCACTACAACCCTCCCGATCTCTCTAATACTGTCACTATAAGAGCTGGTCAGAGGCTGAGAATCCTGCAGTGAGTAACTCACCTCCTGACTCCCCAAAGCCTGTCCACCATGTACAAGGCACAATTCAGGAGTGTGATGGAATACTCCCCACTTGCCTGGATGAGTGCAGCTCCCACAACACTCAAGAAGCTCGACACCATCCAGGACAAAGCAGCCCTGCTTGATTGGCACCACATCCAGAAACATTCATTCTCTCTACCACCACCGCACAGTAGCAGCAGTGTGTGTACCATCTACAAGAAGCACTGCAGGAATTCACCAAGTCTCCTTCAACAGCACCTTCCAAACCCACAACCACCACCATCTTGAAGGACAAGGGTAGCAGACAGATGGGAACATCACCACCTGGAAGTTCCCCTCCAAGCCACTCACCATCCCGACTTGGAAATATATCAGCCATTCCATCACTGTCGCTAGTTCAAAATCCTGGAACTCCCTCCTTAACCACACTGTGGGTGTACCTACATCACAGGGACTGCAGCGGTTCAAGAAGGCAGCTCACCACCACCTTCTCCAGGGGCAATTAGGGATGGGCAATAAATGCTGGACTAACCAGTGACACCCACATCCTGTAAATGAATGAAAAGAAACCAAACAAAGTTACAGCACAGGAAGAGGCCATTCAGTCCATCATGCACGATTCTCTCTTTGAAGGAGCAGTTCCATTGAGTCCTAAGTTCTGCTTAATGTCCGCAGTCCTGTAACTTCCGTATCCTCAAGTGTCTGTCCAACTCCCTTTCCAAATTATTTATCAAATCAGCTTGCACCACTGTTTCAGCTCCACGCTCCCTGTTGAACCTGTCTCCAGACGGCGAACAATACTTTATCAACGCTTCTGAACATCTCGGCAAAGCACAGTTAGGGTCACATGTTAGCCTTCTTTCTCCTCTGGAGAGGTGGTGGCCTAGAGGTAGGGTTACTAGACCAATAAGAGGCCCAAGCTAGTCCCCTGGGGACACAAGTTCTAATGACAGTAAAGCAATTGGTACAATGTAAGTCCTATTAATGAGCCAGTAGTTATAAAGCCAGTCTTAGCAATGGGGACCATGAAACGATAATCAATAGTCATCAAAGTCCAACTGCTTCCCGAATGCCCCTTAGGGAGGGAAATCCACCCTCCTTACCCGGTCTGGCCAAATGTGACTCCAGGCCCACAGCAATGGGGTTGACTCTTAACTACCTCCTGAAATGGCTGAGTAAAGCCGCACACTGCTACACCAAAAAGGTGGACCACCTGGCATCGTCTTATGGTGTACCTACACCACATGTGGCCTGCTGCGGTTCAGAAGATTCATATTCCAGGCAGATTTAGTTAGGTTTTCCATAGACAAGGGAGTCAACGGTTATGGTACAGGGCAAACGGGGGAGGGGGAGAGTGGTGTTTGGTGGGGGTGGGGGGGTCGGTGGGGTGGGGGGCGGTAGACAGGAAAGTAGCGTAGAGTCCACAAGCTGATCAACCATGATCCTATTGAAGAGTGAAGCAGACTCAAAGGGCTGAATGGCCTCCTTCTACTCTCCTGTTCCTATGGCAACTCAACATCATTTTCTCAAGGGCAGTTAGGAATGGGTAACAAATGCTGGCCTAGACAACGATAACAACATCCGTGAAAGGACTCTCCAGTACAAACACCTCCAGGTGTCTCTAGTCAACCAGCACAAACTGGATTTCTGCACATTCGCGGAAATACTCAGCACTTCTGCCTCCTTCTTGCCTGATGAGTTTATTTTTCCTCTTTTTTTAAGTTTCACTCTGCCTCCTGCCCACGCAACAGGACCACGCCAGATGGCCGCCAATGCCTATCTGCCCATGCACGCTGGTCCGCGAATGTGCAGAAATCCAGGAGAAGCTTAGAAATTTAGGGGTTGAGCTGCTTCTGATAAGAAATATTTGGCTCAGACAGCGATGACCATTGGCAAAACCTGGACACTGCGTGTACTGATGAATAACCGTTGGATTGTGTAGGACTGAGCTGCCAATCCCAGCCACGATTTACTCCTCTGAGTCACCGACTGCCTATTGGATCTGTTCATCATTATTACAAGAGGGAAAGTGGAAATCGGAGATGTCTCTGCGCAGCACACAAAGTGCCTCGAATGTTTTTAATCCTTCCTTCTCCCGGAAACGTATTCTGGTTAAAAAATCTCAGTAAGTTCCCACAATAAATAAGTATGCCTTCTGTCTCACTTCAAGGCCCATGTGTTACTCCTGTTCATCTTTATTGTGTAATTGTATTCCTGTGTATTGGCAAAATGCTGTCTTTTGGCTATGTGGCTGCCATACGGTAAAGCCCGAGGTCAACAAACACAATCCACTGCCAAAGAATCAACCCCCGCTGTACTTCAACTCAGACACGCGGCTCGAATTAAGGTAATATCCATCCGTATCAACCAATCTCAACTCACAATCCTGTCAAATCAAGCCTCAGGCCTCGCCCTCTTAATGCGCCTGGTTGCCGAGCTCTTTAATGCGAGTCTGAAGTCAGACTTGCTCCTCCTGTGACATGAGGTGGTGTAGGAGGTGCGCTCCTGCAGCTCTACATCCCTGGTTAAGGAAGAATTTAAACGCTGTCCAGCGCAACAATGGGTTCCCATCATCACCGCCGACGCCAGGAGATGAGGGAAGGAATATTGAACCAGGAATTCCAGAAACTGGGAGGAAAAGGGAGTTTGGCTCTAATGTTTCACAAAGATCTTCATCACTGGAGGAGTTTCTCCCCCACCTCGCGTGTGGATTTGCTGTGGTCTAATCAATAGAGACTGATCACTCTGATTAGTCAATAACTTCATTATTATAGGATCAGGTGGCTACTAGTGTGGGCGAAGGTGGACCCTGGGTTATCGAACATCTAGGAATTCCTGTCTCGACAGGAGGAATATAAAAGCAGAAACGTCTTCGTGTAACTGGTTTCGGTCTTGTAATAGGGCTAAGACCGTTCACTCTATAATTTTATAAAACATATATATGTTACGTCTATATACTTCCTAAAATTTTAAAACTGGACAATGACGTTTTCAAATGACTGAAACTATGTCTGGCTGTGACCCTTGACCAATAGAAGCTGTCTGGCAGCACTTTGCATCTCGTTATCTCTGAAGAGACACTAATGACCCCTGTGGGCTGTAGAGACCAAACTAAAAGGGAATTATATAAAGGCCAATACATTTCATAAGACAGACCTGGCCACTAGAGTCTGCTCGGACAAAGAAACCTGCAACCTTCTTTTCAAATTCTTAATGGTTGGGACTTTGACAAAGAAATATACATCCTTGGTCAAAGCCAAATTGGAGAGGTGGGAGTCATGTCATATAATGCCCCCTAGCTGGGAGAACTAATTATACCACCTTGCTGCACAGGGTAGCTTGATTTAAAGATGCCAAGGTGCCAAATGACTTTTCGGGAAGTGGCAAGTAATATGTTCTCCATAAAATATATGCTTGTAAATAATTTCAAGAGGGAGTCTGACAGGTATTTGAGGAACTTTCAAAGTTATGCATAAAAAGCAGTGATAAGAGGGTGGTGGTGAGCCGCATTCTTGACCCGCTTGAAGTCCATGTGGTGTAGGTACACCCACAGTGCTGTTAGGGAGAGAGTTGCAGGATTTTGACCCAGCGACAGTGAAGGGGCAGCCGATAAATTTCCAAGTCAGGATGGTGAGTGGCTTGGAAAGGGACTTGCAGGTGGTGGCGTTCCCAAGCGTCTGCTGCCCTTGTCCTTCTAGATGGTAGAGGTTGCGGGTTTGGGGGGTGATTAAAGAACGTGGGACCAATGCAGCAAGGCTGGTTTTTTAAAACCTTTAGAGGAAATTTAAAGGGATGCAGCCACCTGAAGGTCTGAGGCTGCACGTGGAGGGAACCAGAGGTGTGACAATTGTCTTCCTCTTCAAAGTGGCTGGAGATGGTATTAAAGTAGTTGTCAAAGAGGTAGAAAAGCAAAACACATGGGCCAGGACCCACAGTTACTGAAGTGTGACCCCAAGGATGCATATTCAGGGAATTTGAGTCCCATTATCCAGGACAGATTTACCCTACTTCAATTTCCTCAACATAACTTTTCCTGGATGCATATTCAGCTTCCCCACTCACGTCCAAATGATACAACATTGGCCCATCACCTGAATCCCTTTATCCCTTTCTCTCCCAATGCTGTTTTATGGCTCTGCTTTTGGAAGCTGAGATAGAGCTTATAACAGGTCACAGATAATAGAATTTGATTATTAACCTTCCTCCCTACTCCAAATGCTTAACTGGCTTTCCAAATCCCTTAATCTATCCAGTTAGAGATTGGTGGAATATTATAACCTTGGACTGAGATTACCAGCATAATGAAACATCAGGAATACAGGAACAGCAGGAGGCCATTCAGCCCCTCAAGCTGGTTCCGCCATTCAAAGAGATCGTGTCCAACCTGTATCCTAACTCAATATGTCTGTCTTTTCCCCCTGAAGCCACATAAAAGACTGTAGGGACAGGTGATCAAAAGCTTGGTCAAAGAGTTCAGTTTTTAAGGAGGGTCTTAAAGGAGGGGAGAGAAAGAGAGAGTGAGAGGGGGAGAGGTTTAGCGAGGGAGTTCCAGAGTTTATGTCCAAGGCAGATGAAGGCACGGCTGCCAATGGTGGAGTGATGGGAAAGGGGGGATGTTCATTTGGCCAGAATTGGAGGAGTGCAGAGACCTTGGAGGGTTGTAGGGGCTGGAGGGGTTTACAGATATAGGGAGGGTTGTAGGGGCTGAAGGGGGTTACAGAGAGAGGGAGGGTTGTAGGGGCTGGAAGTGGTTACAGATCTAGGGAGGGTTGTAGGGGCTGGAAGTGGTTACAGAGATAGGGAGGGTTATAGGAGCTGGAAGAGGTTACAGAGATAGGGAGGGTTGTAGGAACTGGAAGAGGTTACAGAGATGAAGAGAGTTGTAGGGGCTGGAGGAGGTTACAGAGATAGGGAGGGTTGTAGGAACTGGAAGAGGTTACAGAGATAGGGAGGGTTGTAGGAACTGGAAGAGGTTACAGAGATGAAGAGAGTTGTGTGGGCTGGAGGAGGTTACAGAGATGGCGAGGGTTGTAGGAGGTTACAGAGATAGGGAGGGTTGTAGGGGCTGGTGGAGTTTACATAGATAGGGAGGGTTTTAGAGGCTGGAGGAGGTTACAGAGATAGGGAGGGTTTTAGGGGCTGGAGACGTTAGCGAAAGGGAGGATTGTAGGTGCTGGAGGATGTTATAGAGATAGGGAATGTTGTAGGGGCTGGAGGAGGTTACAGAGAGAGGGAGGGTTATGGGGCTGGAGGAGGTTACAGAGAGAGCGAGGTTTATAGGGGCTGGAGGAAGTTACAGAGATAGCGTAGGTTATATGGGCTGGAGGAGGTTACAGAGAGATGGAAGGTTATAGGGGAACTTGGTGTCTGTTAGTCAAATCTGCAACTTGAGTTTTGAGGTTGAAGGAGCTGTGTTTGTAGGATTGTCCAGCTCAACCTGCTGTCTGGACTTCAGGTTTAGCCTCAGTAGGAAGGGATCAGCTGATTGTGAGTGCCCAAGATAATGGTCTGGACAGCAGTGGACTACAGAATATGAATATAAACTGTATGTAAACAGTTATAACCAGCATTTTAACCAAAACTCAGAGGAGCTACAAGAAAGATGGAAGGACTTTTATGTTACCTTTCTTGCACTCAGCATCTCCCATAGTGCCTCAAGCCTGCTTCCCCATTCAGTTAGATCAGGGCTGATCTTCTCTCTCACTTCCCCTTTCCCACCCTCTCCCCTAGTGTCCAAAAATCTCTCGACCTCAAGTGTTGAATAGACTCAACAAATGAGAACCCACAGCACCCTGGAGTTGGGGGACGGGGGGGGTGTTGGGGTGGGGGGGGGGGTGAGGTTGGAGGAGAGAGAATTCCAAAGATTCACAACCCTCCAACTGAAGAAATTTCTCCTCATCTCAGTGCACTTCTCCTGAGACTGTGCCCACTCCCGAATTTGAGATTCTCCGGCCGGGGGTGTGGTTTGAGGGATCTGGGGTGGGGGTGTGTGCAGAGGGGAAACAGCCTCTCAGCATCTACCCTGCCTCTCCTCCTGAAAATTTTCTGTGTATCAATGAGGTCAGAGCTCATTCTCCTAAACCCAAGGCAGGATAGGCCCAAAAACACTGGCATCTACCTGGCTACGTGAAAAATTGCCCTGGTATGTCCTACACTCTAGAACCAGGACAAATCCCAACCAGCTGTTACCTGCTCACTGATGCTCAGCTTGGGTTCCGCCAGGGTTACTCAACCTCTGACCTCATAAGAGCCTTGGTTCAAACACCGACAAAAGAGCTGAACTCCTGAGGTGAGGTGAGAGTGACTGCCCTTGACATCAAGGCAGCATTTGACAGAATGTGGCATCAAGGAGCCCTAGCAAAACTGGAGTCAGTTGGGAATAAAGGGGAAAACGATCCACTGGTTGGAGTCATACCGAGCACAAAGGAAGATGGTTGTGGCTGTTGGAGGTCAGTCATCTCAGTTCCAGGACATCACTGCAGGAGTTCCCCAGGGTAGTGTCCTCAGCCCAACCATCTTCAGCTGCTTCATCAATGACCTTACTTCAATCATAAGATCAGAAATGGCGATGTTCGCTGATGATTGCACAATGTTCAGCAGCATTCGTGACTCCTCAGATACTGAAGTAGTCCAGGTCCAAATGCAGCAAGTCCTGGACAATATTCAGGTTGAGCTGACAAGTGGCAAGTAACATTCACACCACACCAGTTCCAGGCAATGACCATCTCCAATAGACAGAATCCAACTATCGCCCCTTGCCGTTCAATGGCTTTACCATTGCTGGCACCCAGCACCCACAGGCCCTTTGAGCAGGGCGGGAGAAATGGGGTTTTGGGGGACGGGGGCGGGGAGAGAGAGTTCCAGATTTTTGTGTAAAGAAGTGACATCACCCCCTGAACCATCTGGCTTGAATTTTAACATTCTGCCCCCTTGTTCTGGACTCTTTCCACCCCCACCAGAGGAAATAGTTTCTCTCTATCGACCCTATCGAATCCTTTGATCATCTTCAACCGCTCGGTTAGTAAACTCAAGCGAACAGGAGCCAAGTTGATGTGATCAAGGGGAGGGGAGAACATTGAGGGTGGGAGTTCATCAGACTGGAAAAGACAAAGTGTGTTGTATTTTTGCAATTTTTTTTATTAATTCTTTAGATGAGCTGGTACAGAAAGGTCAGGCCTAGGACGCGGAGCAGAGAATTATTCAGCACCATATTAGATCGGAGGGCTCTCCCCCGCCAAGAGATGACCTCAGTTTGCGGCGATGGTGTCCTGGATCCAGGACACGTAATTGCAGACCTTGGTGTAGACTCCAGGGTAGCCACTCTCCGCACAGCCGTACCCCCAGGACACGATGCCCTGGAGCGCTCCATTACAAACGACGGGACCACCGGAGTCTCCCTGTGAAAGAACAGCACATCAAATCCATCAGCAGCTCCGCATGGTGAGGTCAGCACTTAAAGAGAGTTCGAAACCCGCGTGCTCACCGCAAACATTCAACCACACCGAATATTGGCCAACTTCACATGGCACAGCTTCTCCCTGGTTCAACTTGCATTTATATAGCGCCTGTATCATATTAAAACGTCCCCAAGAAGCTTCACAGCAACGATAATCAGACGGCATTTGACATGGAGACCCGAAAGGAAATCTCAGTCAAAAAGGCTGAAGCGTCTTAAAGGAGGAGAGAGAGAGAGAGAGAGCACGTGAACAAGTGAGAGACAGAGAGAAGTGGAGAGGTTCAGGGAGGGAATTCAACAGCTCAGGGCCCCAGGCAGCTGAAGGCACGGCCACCAATGGTGGAGCGATGGGAATCGGGGGATGGTCCAGAGGCTGGAATTGGAGGAGCGCAGAGATCTCAAATGGTGTAGGGACTGGAGGGGGTTACAGAGATAGGGAGAGATGTAGGGGCTGGAAAGGGTTACAGAGATAGGGAGAGATGTAGGGGCTGGAAAGGGTTACAGAGATAGGGAGAGATGTAGGGGCTGGAAAGGGTTACAGAGATAGGGAGAGATGTAGGGGCTGGAAAGGGTTACAGAGATAGGGAGAGATGTAGGGGCTGGAAAGGGTTACAGAGATAGGGAGGGCTGTAGGAGCTTGGGAAGGTTACAGAGATAGGGAGGATTGTAGGGACTGAAGGAGGTTACAGAGATAGGGAGGCTTGTAGGGGCTGGAGGAGGTTATGGAAATAGGGAGGCTTGTAGGGGCTGGAGGAAGTTACGGAGATAGGGAGGGCTGTAAGGTCTGGACGAGGTTACAGAGATAGGGAGTGTTGTAGGGACTGGAGGAGGTTACAGAAATAGGGTGGGTTGTAGGGACTGGAGGAAGTTACAGAGATAGGGAGGGTTGTAGGGACTGGAGGAGTTTACAGAGATAGGCAGTGTTGTAGGGTCTGGAGGAGGTTACAGAGGTAGGGAGGGTTGTAGGTTCTGGAGGAGGTTACGGTATACGGTTCAGGAGGGAGAGCCATTCGGTCCATCCTCTGCATGCTGGCTCTTACAGGGAGTAATCCAGTTGAGCCCCGCTCTTACCGCCTTTAAGCCTCCTCCCCTCCCCCCCATGATAGGGAGGGGGGGGTCCCTCTGGGCTGTCCCGTATTGTCCAAGGGCCCGTACCTGGCAAGCATCCTTCCCGCCATCCAGATAACCGACGCACATCATGTTTTTGGTGATCATCTCCGGGTAGGAACCTTCACAAGCGGCATTGCTGAGAACCGGGGCATACAGGCACTGCAGCTGGTTCCCGCTGACCGCTAAATCAAAACAAAGGTCAGAGGTTAGAGGGCGCGCGAGCTTATCCACACCTACGTGGGGGTCAAAACATTCGATGCTGCCCATTCTCACTTCCAATGTACGATCGCGCGTTTCCATAACAACCTCAGCCCATCTCACAACACCTCACAGCCAGTGACGCTCTTCTCAAAGTCTTGGACCGCAGGAGACAGAGCAGCTGGTTTGTGCACAGCAAGATCCCACTAACCGCAAAGTGATAATTACTCGAAGATCTGTTTCGGTGTTAGTGGTGGTGGGGGTGGGGGTGGGGGGATGGGGGTTGCGGGGGGGATGCACATTGGTCCAGGTCACCGGGGCAGAGCTCCCAACCTCTCCACTCTCCAAAACATAGGGGCTGGGAGATCTTTCACACCGGCCTGGCGAGGAACTGGGCGAGGAAGTGTCTTACCTGAAAAAGACGGCACCGCTGGGTGTGCAGCACTCCCCCGGTGCGGACGCCAGGAGGGCTCAGGTTTCTGGAGTGAGGTTCGAACCCAAGTTCCCCCGGTTCCAAGCAGAGGGGCCTTCGCACTGGGTGACACAACACTTAGCGGCTGCCTGAGATCCATAGGGGAAAGCTTCAAAGTCTTATCTCAGGGTCAGAGCGTCACAGCTTCCAATCCTCAATGCATCGTAATCTCTGCTCACATTTCAGGGTGATGCGGGGGTGCTGAGTGTAGGTGGGGGTGAGCGTGCAGGAGGCAGGGGGCTGGGTGGGGGGAGGGTTCAGGAGGCGGGGTTGGAGGGGCACCGTACTATGACTGGTCAGCACCTTCCACAAGACCGAGACCTTCAGCCATGAGCTCAGCTGGATGTGGAAGGACCTGTGGGATGGTTGGGGGAGAGCAGGGTGCCCTCGCTGGACCATCATTAGCACCCACCTCCCCCACCCCACCCCACACCCACCCCACCACCCCAACCCGACTGAGAGCAGGTCGACCAGCCGTGAATCTCAGAGATATTTGTGGGATCTTTCTGTGCACAGCCAAGCAGCTGCGGCATTTAGCTGGAGGTCAACACATTCTGCGCATCAGGGTTATGGGTCAGGTGAAGGGACGAGGCGCTCAAGAGAGACGGCATTTTGCGCTACATCAACAGGAAGAGACGACGGCCGCATTCCATAGAACACTACAGCACAGAAAACAGCCCATTTGGCCCTTCTTCGTCTGTGCCGAAATATTATTCTGCTAATCCCATTGACCTGCACCGAGTCCATAACCCTCCAGACCTCTCCCATCCATGTATGTATTCAATTTATTCTTAAAACTTAAGAGTGAGCCCGCATTTACCACGTCAGATGGCAGCTCGTTCCACACACTCACCACTCTCTGAGTGAAGAAGTTCCCCCTAAACCTTTCCCCTTTCACCCTAAAGCCATGTCCTCTCATGTTTATCTCTCCTAATCTAAGTGGAAAGAGCCTACTCGCATTTACTTTGTCTATATTCCTCATAATTTTGTAAACTTCTATCTAATCTCCCCTCATCCTTCTACGCTCCACGGAATGAAGTCCTAACCTGTTTAATCTTTCCCTGTAATTCAACTCCTTAAGACCTGGCAACATCCTATTAAATCTTCTCTGCACTCTCTCAATCTTACTGATATCCTTCCTGTAGTTAGGTGACCAGAACTGCACACAATACTCCAAAGTTGGCCTCATCAATGTCTTATCCAACCTCACCATAACATCTCAACTCCTATACTCAATACTTTGATTTATGAAGGCCAGTATTCCAAAAGCTTTCTTTACAAACCTGTCTACCTGTGACACCACTTTCAGGGAATTATGTATCTGAACTTCCAGATCCCTTTGTTCCTCCGCACCCCTCAGTGCCCTACCATTTACTGTGTATGTCCTACCTTGGTTTGACCTTCCAAAATGCAACGCCTCACACTTGTCCGCATTAAATTCCATCTGCCATTTTCTGGCCCATTTCTCCAGTGGGTCCAGATCTCTCTGCAAGCTTTGAAAGCCTTCCTCGCTGTCCACAACGCCTCCAATCTTAGTGTCATCAGCAAACTTGCTGATCCAATTCACCACGTTATCATCCAAATCATTGCTATAGACAACAAACAACAATGGTCCCAGCACAGATCCCTGAGGCACACCACTAGTCACAGACCTGCAGTCGGAGAAGCAATCATCCACTACCACTCTCTGTCTTCTACACAGCCAATTTCGAACGCAGTTTACAACCTCTCCATGGATACCAAGTGTCTGAACCTTCTGAACTAACTCCAATGTGGGACCTTGTCAACGGCCTTACTAAAGTCCATGTAGACAACATCCACAGCCTTACCTTCATTTACTTTCTTGGTAACCTTCTCGAAAAGCTCTACAAGGTTCGTTAAACATGACCTACCATGCACAAAGCCACGCTGACTATCTTTAATCAGCCCTTGGCTGTCCAAATACTTGTATAGCCGAGGCGAGGAACATACTTCGCTGATAAATGTCGGCCTGTTTACTGAAGAGCCCGTGGGATTATTGCTATCGGTACAGCTCAGTGTAAGAGCTTCATCTTCCGGCCCATTGCTAAACCCTGACCTCCCTCCCACACACCCCCAGCGAGCACTCGCAGAGACTCGCGTTGAGTCAGCTCCCTCTCTGCCCCTTACCGTCGGACTCGGTGTTTCCCCAGCCGGATATCAGGCAATATTCCCCGGCAGAGGCACAGCTGCTCGGCAGGGCGATGGTCCCCACGTTGCTGTTGAGTGCGGCAGGTTTGGACAGTTTGATCAGCATGATGTCGTTGTCCAGGGTGTAGTAGCTATACCCGGGGTGTCTGATGACTGTGGCAGATTCAATGAATTGCTCGGTGCCCTCAGCATCCATGATGTCGTGCTCCCCCAGACGCACCTGGATATGACTAGGAATAAGATAGAGAACCAGCTTAGTACGTGTCTGTGGTTGACCGGTGGCCAACTTGCTTCAGCCCATTGGCGTGCAGCGCTAACTCGGCTGTTCCCTGTCAGCGTCCTGGGCTTGGAATGATAGTAAAGGGAATGCTAGTCTGTTTTCCACAGGGCAATGAGAAGGGCTCGTGACAACTTGGGAAGACAGGAAGAGAGGCCTCTTGGGCCCATCCTCCATTTTTGTTGCCAATGGTAAATGTTCAGTCCCAGTTCACAGCCCTTTCTGAATATCCCTCAGTCACTTAACTCCCAATTTAGTGTCAATACGTCAAACAGTTTATCATCTGAATGTCTTCGGGGTGGAGCGGTATGTGTGTGTGGGTCTCATAATTCCACTCCACTACTGTTTAGAGAAAAAGTTATTTTCTTTCCCCCTGTATTCCTGAATCCCACACAGGAGCCAGCAAAATCTGAGGTTGCTCGAGAGGCCACAAATGGAGGAGGGTACAGAGGCACGGAGGGTTGTAGAGGCTGGAGGAGGTTACAGAAATAGGGAGGGTTGTAGAGTTTGGAGGAGGTTACAGAAATAGGGAGTGTTGTAGGGGCTGGAGGAGGTTATAGAGATAGGGAGGGTTGTAGAGGCTGGAGGAGGTTACAGAGATAGGGAGGGTTGTAGGGGCTGGAGGAGGTTACAGAGATAGGGTGTGTTGTAGGGGCTGGAGGAGGTTACAGAGATAGGGAGAGTTGTAGGGGCTGGAGAAGTTTACAGAGATACGGAGGCTTGTAGGGGCTGGAGGAGGTTACAGAGATAGGGAGGGTTGTAGGGGCTGGAGGAGGTTACAGAGATATGGAGGCTTGTAGGGGCTGGAGGAGGTTACAGAGATTGGGAGGGTTGTAGGGGCTGGAGGAGGTTACAGAGGTAGGGAGGGTTATAGGGTATGGAGAGGGGTACGTACGGAGCAGGCAAGTGATCATGTATTGGTTTGAAAGCAAGGATGAGAATTTTAGAGTCAATGAGTTGCAGACTGGGAGCCAACGTTAGTCAGCGAGCAACAGAGGCTGATGAGGGAACAGGAGTTGCTGTGAGTTTGGGTATGGGGCAGTGAGGTTTTGGAGTCCAGAACTAGGCGCTGTGTTAGGATACAGTCTCCACAAAGCCTTGTACAATTGCAGCAAGTCCTGTTTATTCCTGTACTCCAATCCCCTTGCAATAAAGGACAACATGTTGTTTGCTTTCTTTGTGCTCCTTGAACAGTGGGATCTTGCCTCTTTTAACATCAACATTTCTACCTTTCAAGATATTCGACTTTTCTAAATTCACTTATCAAAGTGAAGAACCTCACACTTCCGCACATTATATTTCAGCTATTGTTATTCCGTTGGGCAGTGTGTGATAGGGGGATGGATGCTCAGGTCAGGGTTAACTGGACAATGAGGGTGAGAATGGTCTGGTCAGATAGTGACCAGGGAGGGGAAGGAGGGGTATCGATGACTGGGGAACGGAGTTGGTCACGGGGACTGAAGGCAATGGCTTCAGTCGTCCCAACCTTCCCCACACGATGCAAACACAATCTTGGGACGCTCATCGAGAAGTCTGCAAAACTCAAGAACCAAGCTCTCGGTTTGAAGCGTAAACTCTCCCTTTGACCTTTTAACCTTTTTCACGTAGAGCCCTCGGTACTTGCCTCTGATAGCAGTGACCGGCGGAGACCACCCATTCGGGGTGGATCAGAGATCCCCCACACATGTGCCATCCCACATTGAGAGAGACAATCCAGGGCACTGAGTGCTTCGCACACTCGTAACCGCCAACAATCTTGTCGTCATCGCGAGGGGCAGCAGCTGTGGTACAAAGAGAAGAGAGATCACCGTTAAACATTGGAGTAAACGGAGGGACAAGCAGCAGAAACAGAGAGGGAGAGGCAGAGAGGGAGGGAGAGGCAGAGAGAGAGAGGCAGAGAGAGAGAGAGAGAGGCAGAGTGAGAGAGAGAGGCAGAGAGAGAGAGAGGCAGAGAGGCAGAGAGGGAGAGAGGCAGAGAGGGAGAGAGGCAGAGAGGGAGAGAGGCAGAAAGGGAGAGAGGCAGAGGGAGAGAGGCAGAGGGAGAGAGGCAGAAAGGGAGAGAGGCAGAAAGGGAGAGAGGCAGAAAGGGAGAGACAGAGTGGGAGAGACAGAGTGGGAGAGACAGAGTGGGAGAGACAGAGTGGGAGAGACAGAGAGAAAGAGAGATAGACAGCGAATGAGAAGGGGGAGAGACAGAGATAGGACGAGAGACAGAGACAGGGGGAGAGACAGTCAGAGGGAGAGACAGTCAGAGGGAGAGACAGTCAGAGGGAGAGACAGTCAGAGGGAGATAGAGACAGAGAGAGAGAGACACAGAGAGAGAGAGACACACAGAGAGAGAGACAGAGAGAGAGAGACAGCAAGTGAAAGACAGAGAAGCAGAGAGACAGCGAGTGAGACAGACAGAGAGACAGAGAGAGAGACAGTGAGTGAGAGAGACAGAGAGAGAGGGAAAGACAGAGAGAGAGAGAGGGAGAGACAGAGAGAGAGAAGTAGAGACAGAGAGAGAGAGGTACAGGCAAAGAAAGAGGTAGAGACAGAGAGAGAGAGGGGGGAGGCAGAGAGGGGGAGGCAGAGAGGGGGAGGCAGAGAGGGGGAGGCAGAGAGGGGGAGACAGAGAGGGGGAGACAGAGAGGGGGAGAGTGAGGGAGGGAGAGAGGGAGGGAGAGAGGGAGAGTGACTTGGAGTGAGAGACAGAGACAGAGGGAGAGACAGAGAAAGAGAGAGACAGAGTGAGAGAGAGACAGAGTGAGAGAGAGACAGAGTGAGAGAGAGACAGAGTGAGTGAGGGAGGGACAGAAAGTGAGACAGCGAGTAAGAGAGAGAGAGAGGGAGGGAGAGATGAGAGAGAGTAAGAGAGAGAGACAGCGAGTGAGAGAGACAGAGAGTGAGGGGGAGACAGCGAGTGAGAGAGACAGAGAGTGAGGGGGAGACAGAGAGTGAGACAGCGAGTAAGAGAGAGAGAGAGAGAGCGGGAGAGAGAGAGACAGACAGAGAGAGAGACAGACAGAGAGAGAGAGGCAGATTGAGTGAGACAGAGAGAGAGAGACAGAGAGAGAGACAGAGGGAGAGAGACAGAAAGAGAGGGAGAGAGACAGAGAGGGAGAGAGACAGAGTGAGAGAGAGACAGCGAGTAAGAAAGACAGAGGGGGAGACAGCAAGTGAGAGAGACAGAGTGTGAGAGTGAGACAGAGAGAGACAGAGAGTGAGACACAGAGACAGTGAGGGAGAGAGACAGAGATAGGAGAGAAATAGAGAGAGGGAGGCAGAAAGTGAGAGACAGAAAGCGACAGCGAGTGAGAGAGACAGCGAGAGACAGCGAGAGACAGTGAGTGAAAGAGGGGGAGAGACAGAGAAAGAGACACAGAAAGAAACAGTGAGTAAGAGAGACAGAGGGAGAGAGAGAGACAGAGAGAGACAGTGAGTGAGAGACCGAGAGACAGCGAGTGAGAGACAGAGAGAGACAGCGAGTGAGAGAGAGGGAGAGACAGAGAGAGAGAGAGACACCGAGTGAGAGAGACAGAGAGAGAGGGGGAATCAGCGAGAGAGAGAGAGAGACAGAGAATGAGTAAGAGAGAGAGAGACACACAGAGTGAGAGGCAGCAAGTCAGAGAGACAGCAAGTCAGAGAGACAGAGGGTGAGAGACATGGGCTGGGAAAGGCTTCGAGAGGAGGAGCAGAAAGAGTGAGAGGAAACTCGAGAGAGCCATGGGAAAGAAAGGAAGTGGGACACGTTTACCAACAAAGCCCAGTGACACGGCGAGCAGAAGGATCTTCATCGTTGCTTCAGGTTTCACAATGGCTGACTGCAGACAGCAGGGCTGTTTTATAGGCTGTAGGAGCTCTGCTATCAGACAATAACACGAACACAAGGTTCATTAATGATCACAAGTGGGGGACACGTCCTTGGGAACATGCGGAGCAGGTGTGTGTTTCTCAGTTACTTTTCCTGGGTTGTGTATCACACTTTAGCCTGGCCCAGCTCAGGTGAGCTAATCTGTCAGTCGGTTAAGTTAGGGTACAAGATGTTCGGCAAATTATGCAGAATTCCGTTACCTGGGGCTGTTTTCTCTGGGTGAGGGAGAGCCGAAAGGTGCTCATATACCTTAATTTAAAAGTAGAGTCCGTGTCCAATTTGGGGTCAACGATACAAAATGGTGGTGTCGTGTGACATCACTCAGGGAATCCGAGCTATGGCAATGCACTTTTACACAATTTTTGCAACCTGGAGCTATGGATAGTAATGCAAGAGGCACCAATTTCTTTCTTTCACATGGCTGGAATCTCTCCCACTCTTACTGTCTGCCATTGCCGTGTGTTGGAAAGGTTTACAACTTGATACTCAACCTGTTTGGCTGCAATATAAACGCACCCTTCTTGGCCATTAACTCCTGGAGTGGGACTCAAACCCAGAGCTTCTGGCTCAGAGGTTACCCACTGTTCCACAAGACCGCTCCCAATATGAGACAGTCACGAATAAATCCAACGGGGAATTCAGGAGAAACTTCTTGACCTAGAAAGTTGGGGAGAATGTGGAACTCGCTCCCACAGGGAGTGGTGGAGGTGAATAGTATCGATGTATTTAAGGGGGAAGCAGGATAAATACATGAGGGGGAGAGGAATAGAAGGATAGGGTGATGGGGTGAGATGAAGAGGGGGTGGGAGGATGCGCGTGTGGAGCAGAAACGCCAGCACAGAACAGATGGGCCAAATGGCCTGTTGCTATGCTGTGAATTCTGTGGAATTCAGTGAAAGAATTCTCTAAATTTAGAGTGTAAAATAAACCTTAACAATTGAATAAGAATGAACGGGGATATAATGTGGGAAGTGTGTGATTCTTCACTTTGGTAAGTGAATTTAGAAATACAAAATATTTTTTAAAAGGTGTGAAACTTTGAGATGTTGATGTTCAGCGGGACGTGGGTGTACTCATACAAGGAAGACAAAGTTCACACACAACTAGCTATTAGAAAGGCAAATGGTGTGCTGGCCTTTATTGCAATGGGTCTGGAGTACTACAATAAAAAAGTCTTGCGATGGTGGTACAGGGTTTCGGTGAGGCCGCCCCAGGAGTACTGTGTACTGTTTTGGTCTCCATATTTAAGAAGGGAAGGATGAGTTCCAAAGAAGAGTCATATTGGATGAAGGAGTTAGATATAGTTCTTGGGGTGAAAGGGATCAAAGGGTATGGGGAGAAAGCAGGAGCAGGCTATTGAGTTGGATGATCAGTCATGATCTTAATGAATGGCAGAGCAGGCTCGAAGGGCCGAATGGCCTTCTCCTGCTCCTAGTTTCAATGGACTCAAAACATTAATTTGTTTCTCTCCACAGATGCTGCTGGATCTGCTGAGTATTTCCAGCACTTACTGTTTTCATTTCAGATTGCCAAAACTGCACACACTACTCCAGGTATGGTCTCACCAAAACCCTGGACAACTATAGCAAGAATTCTTTATTTTAGTACTCCAGTCCCATTGCAATAAAGGCCAGCACACCATTTGCCTTTCTAATTGCTAGTTGTGTGTGAACTTTCTGTGTTGCTTGCATGAGTACACAAAAGTCCTTCTGGACAGTTTCATGCCTTTTTGCTTTTACTTAAGGAAGGCTATAGATGCACTGGAGGTGGTACAGCAAAGGTTCACTAGGGTGTTCACAGGGATGAGGGGGTTTGTACTAGGATGAGCAGCTGAGTAAATTGGGTCCATATTCTCTGGAGTTTAGAAGAATGAGAGACGATCTCATTGTAACCTACAAGATTGTGAGGGGGATTGACAGTGTGGACGCTGAAGATTGTCTCCGCTGGTCAGAGAATCTAAAATTCAGGGGCACAGTCTCAGGATAAAGTGCTGATCATTTAGGACTGAGATCAGGACAAACGACTTCACTCAGAGGGTTGTGAATCTTTGGAATTCTCTACCCCAGGGGGTTGTGGATGCTCCATCGGTGAACACATTTCAGGCTGGGAGAGGCAGATTTTTGGTCTCTCAGGGAAGCAATGGACATGGAGGAGCAGGCGGGAAAATGGAGTTGAAGTCCAAGGTCGGTCATGATTGCAGTGAATGCTGGAGCAGGCTCGACAGGCCAAATGGTCTACTCCTGCTCCTAGTTCTTATGCTCCTGGGGGTCAACTTGTTTAAGGTGTCAGGAGTGGTTCACTGGGTGACACCCTCACTTCTGATGGAGGGTTCACTTCTCACTCCAGAGGCTGGAGCACAGGGCCTGGGCTGATGCTCCAGACCAGTGCTGAGGGAGTGCTGTGTTGCACTCTCAGTAGGTCTCATGAAGAGGTTCTGAGCCTTGCAGGGTTAAACGTTAAGTATTTACTGATAATGCATAGCTATGTACGTTTATACAGGGTATGGTCCAAGCTAGGCGCTAAATCAATGCTGGCTTCTACACTAGTCTCTGTCCAGCACACAACACTCACCAGACTCTGATCATGTGACTCCTTAGTTCACACTGTGGGCAGGACTGTTCCCAGTCCCACATTAACCCTTGCTGTAGCAGATACCCTTGTACTACGTGCTGCCCTGTCAGGGGGGCAGTCACTTGGGTATTAAAGCATTTTCCCTCTCAAGTGGACATACAAATTCCAATGAGTGTTTTGAAGCAGAGCAGGGGAGCTCTCCCTTGTATCCTGGACCCTCTCCCCCTTACTCTCAGTTTTGAAACTTTCAATTGACCCCTTCCAGCCTCAATGCTTTTTTGTGGGAGTGGGGTGGGTGGGGAGAGTTCCAGATTTCCATCCCGCTTTGTGTGAAGAATGTGCTTCCCGACATCACCCCCTGAACAGCCTGGCTCCAATTTTAAGATTCTGCCTCCTTGTTCTGGACTCCACCCTCCCCCAACACCAACCTGAGGAAATAGCTTCTCTCTATCGAGAATTCTTTCATATCAGTAAAAAAGTCCTGAACCCGATCACCCCCTTAACCATCATAACTCAAAAGGTGATCAGAAAACAATCCTTATAATTTAACTCTTACTGTCCCAGTATAATTTTGCTGAATCAGTGTCACACAGTGCATGGAAGGATCCCATTCTTATTGTTAAAGTCTCTCGTTTCGCGGTCTGGGAAAGGAAAATTATTTAACCCAACTGTAGTTCCAAACCTACCTAAATTGTAAAACGTCTCGCACTGTAAGATTTGTACTCATGAACTGTAATTTTGAACTCAAACAATCCAGGAAAAGTAACTGAGAAACACACACCTGCTCCTCATATTCCCAAGGACATATCCCCCAATTGTGATCATTAATGAATCTTGTGTTCGTGTTATTCTCTGATAGCAGAGCTCCTACAGCCTATAAAACAGCCCTGCTGTCTGCAGTCAACCATCGTGAAACCTGAAGCAACGATGACGATCCTTCTGCTCGCCGTGTCACTGGACTTTGCTGGTAAACGTGTCCCACTTCCTTTCTTTCCCGTGGCTCTCTCGAGTTTCCTCTCACTCTTTCTGCTCCTCCTCTCGAAGTCTTTCCCATCCTGTCTCTCCTACTCGCTGTCTCTCTCTCTTTCTCCCTGTCTCTCTCTCTCTGTCTCTCTCACTCTTTGTCTGTGTCTCTCTCACTCGCTGTCTCTCTGCCTCTGTCTCTTTAACTCGCTGTCTCTCCCTCTCAATCTTTCCGCTCCTCGTCTCGAAGTCTTTCCCCGTCCGTCTCACTTGCTCTCAGTCTAACCTCCTCCAGTCCCTACACCCCTTCCCTATCTCTGTAACCTCCTCCAGCCCCTATAACCCTCCCTATCTGGGTAACCTCCTCCAGCCCATATAACCCTCCCTATCTCCATAACCTCCTCTAAGCCCTACAACCCACCCTATCTCCGTACCGTCCTCCAGCCCCTACAAACTACCCCATCTCTGTAACCTCTTCCAGCGCCAAGAACACTCCCTATCTCTGTACCGTCCTCCAGCCGCTAAACCCTCCGAGATCTCTGCACTCCACCAATTCCGGCCTCTTGACCATCCCCCGATTCCTATTGCTCCACCATTGACGGCCGTGCATTCAGCTGCCTGGGACCCGAAGCTGATGAATTCCCTCCCTAAACCTCTCCACTTCTCTCTCTCTCTCTCCCCCGTTTCCTGTTTTAAGACGCTCCTTAAAACCTCCCTCTATATCTAAGCTTTTGGTCACCAGTCCCTAATATCTCCTTTATATGACTCGGGGTCACAAATTCTTTGATAACTGCTGCTGTGCAGTAGCTTGGGCTGTTCTATGATGATAATGGCGCTATATAAATGCAAGTTGCTATTATTGTGTTCTGACCTGATGCTGTTCTCCTCACATAAAGGGGGACACAGGGGGTTCCCTGGTTTGCAATGGGAAGTGGGAAGGAATTGTCTGGTGGGGAATAGGCTGTGCAGAGAGAAATTACCCTGGAGTCTACACGAAAGTCTGCAACTATATCTCCTGGATTAGGGAAACAATGGAGAACAACTAGATACCTGCACACCGCATTGTTTCCTAACTGTCTGAACCCAATGGTCAATTAAATAAAATGATTAAATAAACACCGATGAAGCAATTCCTATTTTCCTGTTCGCAATATTTTGATAATCTGCATTCATCTCATTATACTACATCTCCCAGGTGAATCTGAAAGCACGACAATCTCCTCTTCAATTCAATCACTACAACCCTCCCGATCTCTCTAATACTGTCACTATAAGAGCTGGTCAGAGGCTGAGAATCCTGCGGTGAGTAACTCACCTCCTGACCCCCCAAAGCCTGTCCACAATCTACAAGGCACAAGTCAGGGGTGTAACGGAATACTCCCCACTTGCCTGGATGAGTGCAGCTCCCACAACACTCAAGAAGCTCGACACCATCCAGGACAAAGCAGCCCTGCTTGATTGGCACCACATCCACAAACATTCACTCCCTCCACCACCGCACAGTGGCCGCAGTGTGTACCATCTACAAGATGCACTATAGGAACTCACCAAGGCTCCTTCAACAGCACCTTCCAAACACACGACCACCACCATTTAGAAGGACAAGGGCAGTAGACACATGGGAACATCACCGCCTGGAAGTTCCCCTCCAAGCCACTCACTATCCTGACTTGGAAATATATTGGCCGTTCCATCACTGTCGCTGGGTCAAAATCCTGGAACTCCCTCCTTAACAGCACTGTGGGTGTACCTACATGTCAGGGACTGCAGTGGTTCAAGAAGGCAGCTCACCACCACCTTCTCCAGGGGCAATTAGGGATGGGCAATAAATGCTGGTCTAACCAGTGATGCCCACATCCTGTAAATGAATGAAAAAAATACCAAAGTGACAGTACAGAAAGACGCCATTCAGTCCAACGTGCACGATTCTCTCTTTGAAGGAGCAGTTCCACTGAGTCCTAAATTCTGCTTATTCTCCGCAGTCCTGTAACTTCCATATCCTCAAGTGTCTGTCCAACTCCCATTCCAAATTATTTATCACATCAGCTTGCACCACTTTTTCAACTCCACACTCCCTGTTGAACCAGGCTCCAGAGGGCGAACAACACTCTATCAACGCCCCTGAACATCTCGGCAGAACACAGTTAGGGTCACATGTTAGCCTTCTTTCTCCTCTGGAGAGGTGGTCGCCTTGAAGTAGGGTTACTAGACCAATAAGAGGCCCAAGCTAGTCCCCTGGGCAAGCAAGTTCTAATGACACTAAGTCAATTGGTAGAATTAGTTCCTATTAATGAGCCAGTAATTATAAAGCCAGTCTTAGCAATGGGGACCATGAAAAGATCATAAATAGTCATCAAAGTCCAATAATAAAAATAAAATCAAAAAACTGCAGATGCTGGAAATCCAAAACAAAAACAGAATTACCTGGAAAAACTCAGCAGGTCTGGCAGCATCGGCAGAGAAGAAAAGAGTTGACGTTTCGAGTCCTCATGACCCTTCAACAGAACTAGGTGAATCCAAGGAGAGGGGTGAAATGTAAAAACAAAAAAAAACAAAAAAACTGCGGATGCTGGAAATCCAAAACAAAAACAGAATTACCTGGAAAAACTCAGCAGGTCTGGCAGCATCGGCGGAGAAGAAAAGAGTTGACGTTTTGAGTCCTCATGACCCTTCGACAGAACTTGAGTTCGAGTCCAAGAAAAAGTTGAAATATAAGCTGGTTTAAGGTGTGTGTGTGGTGGGCGGAGAGATAGAGAGAGAGAGAGAGAGAGAGGTTGGGGGGGTGGGGGTTGGGGGTGTGGTTGTATGGACAACCAAGCAGTGATAGAAGCAGATCATCAAAAAATGTCAGCGACAATGGTACAAAAGAACACATAGGTGTTAAAGTTAAAGTTGGTGATATTATCTAAACGAATGTGCTAATTAAGAATGGATGGTAGGGCACTCAAGGTACAGCTCTAGTGGGGGTGGGGAGAGCAAAAAAGATTTTAAAATATTTAAAAATAATGGAAATAGGTGGGAAAAGAAAAATCTATATAATTTATTGGAAAAAAAGAAAGGGGGAAACAGAAATGGGGTGGGGATGGGGGAGGGAGCTCACGACCTAAAGTTGTTGAATTCAATATTCAGTCCGGAAGGCTGTAAGGTGCCTAGTCGGAAGATGAGGTGTTGTTCCTCCAGTTTGCGTTGGGCTTCACTGGAACAATGCAGCAAGCCAAGGACAGACATGTGGGCAAGAGAGCAGGGTGGAGTGTTAAAATGGCAAGCGACAGGGAGGTTTGGATCATTCTTGCGGACAGACTGCAGGTGTTCTGCAAAGCGGTCGCCCAGTTTACATTTGGTCTCTCCAATGTAGAGGAGACCACATTGGGAGCAACGAATGCAGTAGACTAAGTTGGGGGAAATGCAAGTGAAATGCTGCTTCACTTGAAAGGAATGTTTGGGCCCTTGGACAGTGAGGAGAGAGGAAGTGAAGGGGCAGGTGTTACATTTTTTGCGTGGGCATGGGGTGGTGCCATAGGAGGGGGTTGAGGAGTAGGGGGTGATGGAGGAGTGGACCAGGGTGTCCAGAAGGGAACAATCCCTACCGAATGCCGACAAGGGGGGTGAAGGGAAGATGTGTTTGGTGGCATCATGCTGGAGTTGGCGGAAATGGCGGAGGATGATCCTTTGAATGCGGAGGCGGGTGGGGTGATAAGTGAGGACAAGGGGGACCCTATCATGTTTCTGGGAGGGAGGAGAAGGTGTGAGGGCAGGAGATGGGCTGGACACGGTTGAGGGCTCTGTCAATGACCATGGGTGGAAAACCTCGGTTAAGGAAGAAGGAGGACATGTCAGAGGAACTGTTTCTGAAGGTAGCATCATTGGAACAGATGCGATGGAGGTGAAGGAACTGAGAGAATGGGATGGAGTCCTTACAGGAAGCGGGGTGTGAGGAGCTGTAGTCGAGGTAGCTGTAGGAGGTGGTAGGCTTGTAATGGATATTGGTGGACAGTCTATCACCAGAGATTGAGACAGAGAGGTCAAGGAAGGGAAGGGAAGTGTCAGAGGTGGACCATGTGAAAATGATGGAGGGGTGGAGATTGGAAGCAAAATTAATAAATTTTTCCAAATCCCGATGAGAGCATGAAGCAGCACCGAAGTAATCATCGATGTACCGGAG
Source organism: Isurus oxyrinchus (assembly GCA_026770705.1). NCBI lineage: Eukaryota > Metazoa > Chordata > Chondrichthyes > Lamniformes > Lamnidae > Isurus > Isurus oxyrinchus. The sequence continues at coordinate 19,405,134 of JANJGN010000034.1, read as the reverse complement.
AAAGAGTTGTGGAAGGGGGCCGGAGTAGGACTGGAACAAGGAATGTTCCACATACCCCATAAAGAGACAGGCATAGCTGGGGCCCATGCAGGTACCCATAGCCACACCTTTTATTTGGAGGAAGTGAGACGAGTTGAAGGAGAAAGTGTTCAGTGTGAGAACAAGTTCAGCCAGACGGAGGAGAGTGGTGGTGGATGGGGATTGTTCGGGCCTCTGTTCGAGGAAGAAGCTAAGGGCCCTCAGACCATCCTGGTGGGGGATGGAGGTGTAGAGAGATTGGACGTCCATGGTGAAGAGGAAGTGGTTGGGGCCAGGGAACTGGAAATTGTTGATGTGACGTAAGGTTTCAGAGGAATCACGGATGTAGGTGGGAAGGGACTGAACAAGGGGAGAGAGAAGGGAGTCAAGATAACGAGAGATGAGTTCTGTGGGGCAGGAGCAAGCTGAGACGATCGGTCTACCGGGGCAGTTCTGTTTGTGGATTTTGGGTAGGAGATAGAAGCGGGCCGTCCGAGGTTGGACGACTATCAGGTTGGAAGCTGTGGGAGGAAGATCCCCAGAGGAGATGAGGTCAGTGACAGTCCTGGAAACAATGGCTTGATGTTCAGTGGTGGGGTCATGGTCCAGGGAAAGGTAGGAGGAAGTGTCTGCGAGTTGACGCTCAGCCTCCGCGAGGTAGAGGTCAGTGCGCCAGACAACAACAGCACCACCCTTGTCAGCGGGTTTGATGACAATGTCAGGGTTGGACCTGAGGGAATGGAGTGCAGTAAGTTCAGAGAGAGACAGATTAGAATGGGTGAAAGGAGCAGAGAAATTGAGACGACTAATGTCGCACCGGCAGTTCTCAATGAAAAGATCAAGAGAAGGTAAGAATCCAGAGGGAGGGGTCCAGGTGGAGGGAGAATATTGGAGCTGGGTGAAAGGATCCGTTGAATGGGGAGAGGACTCCTGCCCAAAGAAGTGAGCCCGGAGACGAAGACGGCGGAAGTTGAGTTCAGCATCGTGCCGAGCCTGAAATTCATTGAGGTGAGGGCGTAAGGGTATGAAACTAAGTCCTTTGCTGAGCACTGAACGTTCAGCATCGGAGAGGGGAAGGTCAGGGGGTATAGTGAATACACGGCTGGGGCTGGGATTGGAAGATGGGGTGGGGACGGAGGGACAGGCTGGGGTGGAGGGTCCTAGATGGGTGTTGGTGTCGATGAGTTGTTGGAGCTTGCGTTCCTTAGCACTTGAAAGAGAAAAAGTTTCTTGTTGAGGCGTCGGATGAGCCGGAGGATAAAATGAAACTGGGGGCACATGCAGCTTTGAAAAAGGGTACGGCGGTGCTGCTGGAGGGAGAGGTCGAGTGTGTTCATATGGCAGCGCATGGCACTGAGTGTGGATTTCAGAATGTGACGGGAACAGCAGTCTGAGAAACGTTTTATGTCCCGGAGATACCGGTAATCCTGGGTGGGTTCGAAAGATGAGGGGTGGAATTTCAGTTGAAATCCACGTGGGGTAAGTCGGAGACGGAGACAGTCACTGAGAAAGGAGATATGGCTGTGAAAGCGGGTTTTAGTAAACACCTTGTCAAACACCAGGAGATAAATGGAAAGCAATGAAGGTGAACAAGGCAACAGAGAGATACGGAAATCTTGTCGCAGAGACGAACAAAACTTCTTCAAGGTAGGCATTTCTTTAAGAGGAGTGGCAGTCAATTAAACACAGAGATAAAAACAATAACTGCGGATGCTGGAAATCCAGAACTAAAACGGAATTACCTGGAAAAACTCAGCAAGTCTGGCAGCATCACCAGGTCTCTCCAGTCCAAACACCTCCAGGTCTCTCTAGCCCAAACACCTCCAGGTCTCTCTAGCCCAAACACCTCCAGGTCTCTCTAGCCCAAACACCTCCAGGTCTCTCTAGCCCAAACACCTCCAGGTCTCTCTAGCCCAAACACCTCCAGGTCTCTCTCGTCAACCAGCACAGCAACTCGCGTCCTATATCCATGTAAGATAATGACGTTCAGTGTCTATGTTTAAAACCAATGGCATTGAATGAATTTCTTTTTACTGCTGGAGCACCTGCTTCTTTCTAAAGTGTCTTTTTTTGTGGAAGCCTCCACCAAAATCCACAAATTTTCAGTCAGTGTTGCTGCAGGTGTTGCAAGGAAGAGGAAGTTTGTTTGACGCTGAAAATCTTGCAAAATACAAAGCTGACACTCACATTGATGCTTTCTGCCACCTCCCCTTGCATGTAGCTATGGGGGTGAGCCACTTAGTGACATAGATTCCTCTCAACAAACAATTGTCTTTTTTATTTCAACACAAAAGCAAAACACTTGCAGATGCTGGAAACCTGAAATAAAAACAGAAAATGCCAGAAATACTCAGCACTTCTGCCTCCTTCTTGCCTGATGAGTTTATTTTTCCTCTTTTTTTAAGTTTCACTGTGCCTCCTGCCCACGCAACAGGACCACGCCAGATGGCCGCCAATGCCTATCTGCCCATGCACGCTGGTCCGCGAATGTGCAGAAATGCAGGAGCAGCTTAGAAATTTAGGGGTTGAGCTGCTTCTGATAAGAAATATTTGGCTCAGACATCGATGACCATTGGCAAAACCTGGACACTGCGTGTGCTGATGAATAACCGTTGGATTGTGTAGGACTGAGCTGTCAATCCCAGCCACGATTTACTCCTCTGAGTCACCGACTGCCTATTGGATCTGTTCATCATTATTACAAGAGGGAAAGTGGAAATCGGAGATGTCTCTGCGTAGCACACAAAGTGCCTCGAATGTTTTTAATCCTTCCTTCTCCCGGAAACGTATTCTGGTTAAAAAATCTCACTAAGTTCCCACAATAAATAAGTATGCCTTCTGTCTCACTTCAAGGTCCATGTGTTACTCCTGTTCATCCTTATTGTGTAATTGTATTCCTGTGTATTGGCAAAATGCTGGCTTTTGGCTATGTGGCTGCCATACGGTAAAGCCTTAGGTAAACAAACACACTTCACTGCCAAAGAATCAACCCCCGCTGCACAACTCAGACACGCGGCTCGAATTAAGGCAATGTCCATCCGTATCAACCAATCTCAACTCACAATCATATCAAATCAAGCGTCAGGCCTCGCTCTCTCAATGCGCCTGGTTGCCGACCTCTTTAATGCGAGTCTGAAGTCAGACTTGCTCCTCCTGTGACATGAGGTGGTATAGGAGGTGCGCTCCTGCAGCACTACACCCCTGGTTAAGGAAGAATTGAAACGCTGTCCAGCGCAACAACGGGTTCCCATCATCACCGCCGACGCCAGGAGATGAGGGAAGGAATATTGAACCAGGAATTCCAGAAAATGGGAGGAAAAGGGAAGTTTGGCTCTAATGTTTCACAAAGATCTTCATCACTGGAGGAGTTCCGCCCCCCCCTCCCCCCCTCGCGTGTGGATTTGCTGTGGTCTAATCAATAGAGACTGATCACTCTGATTAGTCAATAACTTCATTATTATAGGATCAGGTGGCTACTAGTGTGGGCGAAGGTGGACCCTGGGTTATCGAACATCCAGGAATTCCTGTCTCGACAGGTGGAATATAAAAGCAGGAAAGTCTTCCTGTAACTGCTTTCGGTCTTGTAATAGGGCTAAGACCACACACTCTATAATTTTATAAAACATATATATGTTATGTGTAATTACTTCCTAAACTTTTAAAACTGGACAATGACCTTTTCAAATGACTGAAGCTATGTTGGGCTGTGACACTTGACCAATAGAAGCTGACTGGCAGCACTTTGCATCTCCTTATCTCTGAAGAGACACTAATGACCCCTGTGGGCTGCAGAAACCAAACTAAAACAGAATTATATAAAGGCCATCTACATTTCATAAGACAGGCCTGGCCACCAGAGTCTGCTAGGACAAAGAGACCTGCAACCTTCTTTTCAAATTCTTAATGGTTGGAACTTTGACAAAGAAATATGCACCCTTGGTGAAAGCCAAATTGGAGAGGTGGGAGTCATGTCATGTAACGCCCCCTAGCTGGGAGAATTAGTTATACCATCTACCTGCACAGGGGAGTTTGATTTAAAGATGCCAAGGTGCCAAGTGACTTTTTGACCAGTGGGGAAGATGCGAGTAATATGTTCTCCATAAAATATATGCTTGCAAATAATTTCAAGAGGGAGTCTGACGTGTATTTGAGGAACTTTCAAGGTAATGGATAAAAAGCAGTGATAAGAGGGTGGTGGTGAGCCACCTTCTTGAGCCGCTGCGGTCCCTGTGGTCTAGGTACACCCACAGTGCTGTTGGGGAGAGAGTTCCAGGATTTTGACCCAGTGACAGTGAAGGGGCAGCCGATAAAGTTCCAAGTCAGGATGGTGAGTGGCTTGGAAAGGGACTTGCAGGTGGTGGCATTCCCATGCATCTGCTGCCCTTGTACTTCTAGATGGTAGAGGTTGCGGGTTTGGGGGGTGATTAAGGAACGTGGGACCAATGCAGCATGGTAGGTTTTTTGACCCCTTTAGAGGAAATTTAAAGGGATGCAGCTACCTAAAGGTCAGAGGCTGCACGTGGAGGGAACCAGAGGTGTGACAAGTGTCTTCCTTTTCAAAGTGGCTGGAGATGGTATTAAAGTGGTTGTCGAAGAGGTAGAAAAGCAAAACACATGGGTCAGAACCCACAGTTATTGAAGTGTGACCCCAAGGATGCATATTCAGGGAGTTTGCATCCCATTATCCAGGACAGAGTTACCCGACTTCATTTTCCTCAACATAACTTTTCCTGGATGCATATTCAGCTTCCCCACTCACATCCAATTGATACAACATAGGCCCATCACCTGAATCCCTTTATCCCTTTCTCTCCCAATGATGTTTTATGGCTCTGCATTTGGAAGCTGAGATAGAGCTTATAAAAGGTCACAGATAATAGAATTTGATTATTAATCTTCCTCCCTACTCCAAAT